>OU015761.1:55377907-55441445 GCA_907173295.1 Fagus sylvatica | reverse complement strand
AGTGTTCTGTAAATGGTTTACAAAGGTGCATCTATTCTCTCTTTCTATTGGGGAAGAATAGGTTGCAATATTTCTTAATGATAATTGTTTATGTATAAAATTTCAGGATTGATTTGAATTTTTAATATATTTTAATTAAAACTAATTTTGAAATATAAACATAGCCTAGATTTATAATGTCAGGGGGAATTGGCAATGTTATGTATAGAATGCATGTAGTGTGCTTGCTAAGCTTTAATGTTTATCTACTTTACAATTTTGAAACTCTAGCATGCTTAGTATTTATGTACTACACATTATACTTGCACTTGGAGATCTATTTCTTATTATGGCTTATTAGGTTATTTTTATTCTTGAATATGAATATATTTTCCATAGATAGTTTAATTTGGCCAGGACTTTTCTTCAAACATGTTCAAGTCGATTTAAGTTGAAGATTAATGGCAGAATTTTGGTTATCAAGAAAACGTTGAAATGTATGGTTACAAACAACTTTAGACCTATAAGACTTTCGAGTGTTAAGTCCATAAGCAAGCGATAAAACTATTTGAATTTGAATTTTTATTTTTTTATTTTTTATGTGGGAGTTATAGATGTTATTTTGAATTATGAATCTTTTTTTTGTGATTGAGTGCATACCGCTTTTCCTTCTTATTTTTGAAATGTAGATGAAATGCACTCTTTGAAATGCTACTACTCTTTGAAATGCAGATCCAATAGAATTGAGTGCATGCCACTTTTCCTTCTTATTTAACTTTTATGTTATTTTCCTTTCCCTCATTTGTATTTTCCTTTTTTATGTGCCTAGATACTTGCAAACAATGGAAGAACATCAAGAAAACAGTGATCGTGGTGAAGACGTTGATGAAGATGAAATCGAGGAAATTAAGTGTAATTCCCAGGAGGGTCCTAGACATTTGAGACAGTGGCAATGTTATAGTTATTGTTTCAGTTTTGATAAATCAATCAGATTAGTTTTTGAAGTACAATTTGTAAAAATTGAATTTTGTTGATTATTTTATTATATTAAATTAATTGAATCATGGGTTGTTATATTTGGTTTGATTTTCATTTGTGAATTCTAATTACAAAGGTTATTAGGGAGCTAAAAGAGAGAAGTTATTATTTATATTTTAGTAATTTTGATAATTTAAAAAAAAAAATTGTTTTTGTGGTTTCTTCCATTTCTCAAGTTTTAGAATAGAATAGCACATTTGTTATATGACGCATGACCAATTCTATTTTAAATAAAAGATAGTTGAATCTTTGGATGGAACTGCGTTTTAATTAAATCATTCAATATATTGATTTTTTTCCTTGATCTTATGTAATAAACTTCTTAAAAAGTTTACATTTTCTTCTTCCAATTTAAAAATAAAAAATAAAAACTCCTATCGATTTAGAAAATAATATATATCTCAAGAAGTATTTTGACAACTTGTCCCGTGCATTGCACGGGCTATGGTCTAGTATATAAACTAAAAGCTGAAGCTGAGAGAAAATTTTTAGACTTCCCCAAATACCGCCACTTCATATTTGCTGCTCCCACACACTTCCACCTTCCTCTTCTCTCTATTTAAGTCTCTCTCACACTTTTATTCAAAAATTTAAAAAAAAAATTCTCTCTCATAGCTGTTCCTCTACCTCACCTCTTTATCTACCTCTCTCCCTCTCACTTCTTGAACTTCCTGACCTCTTCATCTCCTCAATTAATTACCTCACCTTTTCATCTACCTCTCTCCCTCTCACCTCTTGAACTCCCGACCTCTTCATCTCCCTAATTAATTGCACCCCCAATTTCCTATTTAAATCCTGTGGTGGGATTTTTTTGTAGTCTCTCTGTGCTTCCTATGGTTCTATTGTTGTTTGAGTCTCAAAGGTGTGTTCTTTCTCTTTTAGTTTCTTTGTTTATTTTTTGTTGTTGTATTCACCTATGAGCTTTAAGTTGTATGTCATTGTGAATAAAATTGTATAGGGCCATAGTTATGTTTGTAGTTCAGTTTGAAAACATTACATGTCATTGGAAGTTTTCCGCGCATCGCGCGGGTTTGCGACTAGTATTATTGAAAAGAAAATAGTGTTGCACATCTCAAATGACGTGAATCTATCCTTTCGACCTTTTCCAAAATTAACAGCACAAAAGTCTTAAGATTTTAGGAAGTGAGAAGATCTCAATGTGAAAACTAGCATCAATCTTAAATATATAAATTCAAATGTAATGAACATATTACACAATTCTTCTTATAACCTAAAAGAAAAGAAGAATTGTAACCATCTTTTCAGTATGCTTTGACAATACATTTTACATCGAGGGAGCTCCTTGCAGTGCAAAAAAATGTCCAATCCATAAACCATAAGTCCTATTATTCCTAAGTGAAAAGTATGAATTGTTGCTACCCTAAATCTAATACACGTTCATAACACAACAGAGTTTATAATAATTATGCAGAGGATAAATTATTACAGAAGATTGTCCCACTTAGTCAAAGAGGAACACATGTTCATAACACAACAGGGTTTATAATAATTAGTAGCAAATAAGAACAAAAAGAATAAAATCACATAGAAATACGTTTTAAGAGTGAAGTTCTCCTTGCTCCCACACACCACGAAAATATTTCATGTCAGCTTCGACTTGGTCAGCAATCCTATATCAGACCAAAACAGGAAAATAAACCAGTCGTGAAAACAATTTTATAGGAAGACTGATTAGGAAGGATAAGCATATATGGATTTGAGGTCTTACTTACAGGGAAGATTTGATTAATATGCTTGGCACATTTAGGATGAGTATGATAGTTGGCTGGTCCAAAAAGGGGCATTAAAGGGATTAAAGAAAAAAGATTAGAGAAAAAAATAAGGAGAGAAAGTAGGTAAGCAACAAATTGATTGATGTGTCTATAAAAGATAAATCAAAGATGTGCTCACGTTTTTCACTGAAGCTTCCAAAAACAGGGTACATTCTTAGTGTCTTGACAGTCCCACTCCAACGATTCCCACCATGCTTCATGCGGTGCAAAAAAATGGACAATCCATAAACCATAAGTCCTATTATTCCCAAGTGAAAGTATGAAAGTGTGACTTGCAGAGGATCAATTCTACAACACACATTCCTAACACAACAAAGTTCATAAGTACTACGTAAAGGATAAATTATTACTGAAGATTGTCTCACTTAATCAAAGAGGAACACACATTCATAATACAACAGAGTTTATAATAATTAGCAAAAAAGAATAAAATCAAAGAGAAATATGTTTGAGAGTAAAGTTCTCCTTGCTTGCACGCACTGCGGAATCATTCCCTGTCAGCTTCAACTTGGCCATTTTTCCTATATCTGACCAAAACAGGAAAAGAAACCAAATTTAGAGAAAAAATAAATAAATAAATAAATAAGGAGAGAAAGTAGGTAAGCAACAAACTGATTGATGTGTCCATAAAAGATAAATCAAAGATGTGCTCACGTTTTAATGCCAAGGCTTCCGAAGGAAGGGTTGAAGGACATTCTTAGTGTCTTGAGAGTCCCACTCCAACGATTCCCACCATTCTTCCTCTGCTTCTATCTTTTTAAGAGAAGGGGGAGGAGATAGTTGTCCATTAAGAAGGGGCAGAGAGAGAGGGAGTCTCTTCAGCTTCGGACATCTCTGTATCAAAATCTGTTTGAGAGAATCCCAACTTATTACTTTACTGCTACTACAGATGCTCTTCAGTTCCGGTAGGGCTTCCAACCGCAATGTCTTCAATCTGGGGAGAGTGATTTTGGTAGTGTCCATTCCTTCCTCCTCTTTTTCTTCTTCTTCTTCTTCAATTATTTCCCCTATTTGCAAACAAACGTTGACCTCAATCACTTCTAGGTTGTGTAGGTGTAGCAGCAACCCAAGCGTAAGCAGTTTCGTTAACTTCCCACAATGAGATATATAAATTATTTTGAGACGGGAAAAGGTGTGAGGTGGGACCTGTGCTGATGCATCTTTCTCTTTCCTAAACAATACGCGCAAGTTATACAAAAGCACAATCTTTAAAGTCTCGGGAGTTTGAAGAGGAATGGTACAAGAAGAGGACGAAGAACAAAGTATGTGCTCTATTCCTTTGCACTGATAAAGAAATATATGCTTTAATTCAGTTGCGTGGTCAAAGATGGAACATACTCGCATAAACATCTTAAATTGTTACAACTGTAAATGTGTAGGTCATGGACGTCTTTCGGGAGCACAAAGGACTCTTCTCCTCTACTTATATTGCAATTTTGTAAAACTAACTTTTTGCCCCAAATTCGAGAGTGGCTTGGGTCTAGTGAATTGGCGACAAAATCAATACATAATAGCTTCCCCACTTGAATATCGTAAGTTGCAAGTCGCCGTTTCTCCAAGGATCTGATATATGTACTGAACTCGGTACAAGTCAAAAAATAGGCCTTCAAATGTTTCCAAATTCTTCAAGCTTGCTACCTCCTCCCATTTCACTTCGGAGAAAACTGCGAGGTACTGGAGACGGGATAGTTTAGGTAAAATCTCAGGTGGCATGATTTTTAGGTTCTTTGCATTTAGATCAAGGTATCTCAAGTTGTCCAACATTTCTAAACCTTCAGTTACTATCGTAATTCCTGTTCTCTCAAGGTCTAACTTCTTTAATTTTGTAAGCTTTGCTAATAGAGGCACACGTTTTAAAAATCTACACCCTCCAAGCCTTAATGTACTAAGATTCTCCAAGTTAGAGACAGAATTCGACAAAGATTTAATATCGGTATATGATAGATTAAGAATGTTGAGCCCATGCAAATGCTCAAACAAAGAATCCAAGACATCTTTTAATGATGAGCATGATAGCTGGCTGGTCCAAAAAGGGGAATTAAAGGGATTAAAGAAAAAAGATTAGAGAAAAAAGTAAGGAGAGAAAGTAGGTAAGCAACAAATTGATTGATGTGTCTATAAAAGATAAATCAAAGATGTGCTCACGTTTTTCACCAAAGCTTCCAAAAGAAGGGTACATTCTTAGTGTCTTGACAGTCCCACTCCAATGATTTCCACCATGCTTCCTCTGCTGTAATCTCTTGACAGTCACAATTTGGAGTGCCATGTCCCTAACCAAATCATGCATCTTCACGCACTTTTTCTCATTTGGGAAATAGTCTATAATACCTTCCAATAACCAGAAATTTTCAATTTTATTCAAAAATAGTGTGACCCCTTTCAAACTCAACCTGCCTACTCTTCATTCTGTCAATCAGTCCTTCATAAATAAACCTTTCTATCAACTCTTCTCTTCTAATTTTATAATCTTCAAGATAGAGTGAGGCTAAGTAGTATAGAAAACACTGCTTCACTTTTGAATCATTCAAGCTCCAATAGCTAAATCTCAGTACTCGAAAAAACCTCAGTTTCCATCTCATCTTGTCCCACTTTTGATTCTTTCAAAATTTCCAATCCATTCCTCCACTCACAGATGTCATCCACTCCCCTCATGCTTCCAGCCAGTACTGTTATGGCAAGTGGCAGACTTGCACATTCTTTTGCAACTGTCCTTGCAATATCTTTTACTTTAGGAGGAAGTACAAGTCCATGCCCAACTTTCTCCAAAAATAAGCTCCAAGCTTCTTCCATTGAAAGGAGGCTCCACGTTGATTTTCACTTGGCAACCCATCCTTACATACATCTAATGATCTTTTGGTTAGAATCAATTTGCACCCTTTGACTCTTATAGGAATTCCCACCTTCTCTAAAACAAAAGGATTCCATACATCATCTAGAATGAGTATAGATTATTGTCTTCTCATCAAAGTCTGTGTCAATTTTCTTGCCCTTTTCTTTTCATCATCCACATTTGAAAGGTCTAGATGCACAATTTTTGCAATATCATTCTGCAATTTATGAATGCTAAAATCTTGTGATACTGTGATCCAAAAAACATGATCAAAAGTGTTTGGATTTTCAATAAGTTTGTTATGGATATGAGTTACTAAGGTTGTTTTCCTCACTCCCCCCATTCCATATACACCAATGATTAAGACCTCGTCCTGCATTAGTCATGTCCAAAATCTTATCCATATTCGTTTGAAATGTTTGACCCACCAATTTTGTTGTCAACAATGCATCTCCTTTGGTCTCATATGCTTCGAATCTGAGCTCTCCAGGATGTTAAAGACTGAAAGTCTGTGTATTATGTTATTTCTAATGTAGTACAAGAGAGAGCCTTTATATAGGCAGAGGTAAGAGTAATGCACAAGTAAAAGGAGTGCTATACAAGACAATGTATTGGGCCTAAGACCCATTGGGCTTATATTCTAACATCCCCCCTCAAACTCATGTTGGGTGAACAGACACCAACTTGAGTTTGGAAATAAGATCACGGAAACGGCCTGAAGGCATAGGTTTGGTGAATATGTCAGCTAACTGGTCTTGAGAAGACACTGAACGGAGCTGCAAAGTACCCTGTAGTAAGTGATGACGAACAAAGTGACAGTCGATCTCAATATGCTTGGTACGCTCATGGAAGACGTCATTGTGGGCAATTTGGATGGCACTTCGATTGTCACAATGGATCGGAACTGCAGTAGAACAATCAATGCCTAAGTCCTGGAGAAGCCAACGTAACCAAAGGAGCTCAGCAGTGGTGTCAGCAAGTGCTCGATATTCTGCCTCAGTACTAGAACGAGCAACAACAGATTGTTTCTTGCTGCGCCAAGAGATGAGGGAGTCACCAAGAAGAAAACAATACCCTGTAGTGGAACGACGATCAGTAGGGTCCCCTGCCCAGTCGGCATCAGAATAAGCCTGAAGAATGAGCGACGACTGAGATGAGAAGTGAAGTCCATGAAATAAGGTGCCTTTCAAATACCGAAGAATCCGAAGTACAGCTACATAATGGAGAGACCGCGGTGCAGCCATGAACTGGCTAACAATGTGAACGGCATAGGAGATGTCCGGTCGAGTGACAGTGAGGTAAACAAGACTCCCAACTAACTGTCTGTAGAGGGTAGCATCAGGAAGTGGTTCTCCATCATGAGTATTCAGGCGATTGTTGTATTCAATGGGTGTGTCAACGATCTTGCTGTCCGTGATTCCAGCTCGAGAGATAAGATTAGATGTGTACTTGGCTTGAGTGAGATAGTAACCATCGGAGGAGGAAGAGACTTCAAGGCCAAGAAAATAACTGAGAGGACCCAGATCCTTCATCTCAAAGTGCTGACCAAGAAAGCGCTTAAGATCCTGGATGCCCTGCACATCATCACCAGTAATAATCATGTCATCTACATACAACAAGAGAAGGGTAATACCATGATCTGAGCGTCGGAAGAACAGAGCTAAATCATATGAACTAGCTGAAAAACCATGCTGAGAAATGGTGGAGCTGAACTTGGCAAACCAAGCTCGTGGAGCTTGCTTAAGACCATATAGTGCCCGACGTAAGCGACACACTTTGGGAGAAAAGCCTGGAGGTTGGGAGAAACCAGGAGGGAGCTGCATGTAGACTTCCTCAGTTAGTTCTCCATTAAGAAAGGCATTCTTCACATCCATCTGAAAAAGTGGCCAATGTCGGGAAGCAGAAACTGCGATAAGTGTACGAACAGAGGAGAGGCGAGCCACCGGGGCAAATGTCTCCTCATAGTCAATGCCATACTCTTGAGTGAATCCCTTGGCAACGAGACGAGCCTTGTAGCGATCAACAGTACCATCTGATCGAGTCTTGATCTTGTACACCCACTTGCAACCAATAGCAGATTTACCAGCTGGCAAGTCAACCAGATCCCAAGTACCTGTCTTTAACAATGCATCCAATTCTTCTTTCATAGCTTGCTGCCATAAAGGGTCAGAGGAGGCCTCACGAAAGGTGTGAGGTTCATGTAAGGTGGCAAAGGCAGAAAAGCAGTGAAAGTCACGAAGATGAGAGGGAAGAGTACTTACCCGATGAGAGCGACGAGGCTCAGAAGCAGTAATGTTGACAGGATTCGCAGCAGGGGCAGAAAGAGGAGACTCGTCAAAGGTAGGATCGGCTGTAGGAGACTCATTAGAAGAGGGATCAGCAGGGGGAGACTCGTCGGAGATGGGATTAACTGACTCAGCAGAAGGGGAAGGAATCTCAGGGAAGAGATTTGGTAGAGGGTCAGCCTGAGAATCAGAATTACCTGCAGAAAATAAAGGTAAGGAATAGAACATCTTGTGTTCCCAGAATACCACATGCCGAGAGACTCGAAGACATTTGGCGACTGGAACATAACATCGATACCCCTTTTCTTCAAGGCCATAGCCAAGAAAACAACATAGTTGGGAGCGGGGTTGAAGTTTGGTGTGCTCATGTGGTTGAAGAAGAACAAAACAGACACAATCAAAAACCTTGAGTAGACTGTAGTTTAGAGCTGTGCCAAACAACCGTTCATATGGTGTTGTGTTTTGAATGATAGGTGAAGGGCATCGGTTGATGGTGTACACTGCAATGAGAGCAGCTTCACCCTAGAATGAGGCAGGAGTGGAGGCTGCATTGGTGAGAGCCCTAACAGTATCTAGGATGTGACGGAGTTTACGTTCAGCTCGTCCATTTTTTTGTGAGATGCCAGCAAAAGAGGTATGAAAAATAGTTCCATAGTGTTTAAGAATAGTAGAAAAATCTGTTTGTCTATATTCTCGTGCATTGTCAGAGCGAAATACCTTAATAGCTTTAGAATACTGAGTCTGAACCATTTTAGCAAAATCACGATATATTGTGAGAACTTCAGAACGATTTTTCATTAAATAAATCCAAGTGTAACGAGAAAAATCATCTACAAAAATAACAAAATATCTTGACCCCCCCACTGTGGGAACAGGAGAGGGCCCCCATACATCTGAATGTATAAGATCAAAAGTTGCAGAAGTAATAGACTCACTATTATTAAAAGGCAAGGCAGGTTGTTTGCCGAGCTGACATGGCATGCAATCAAATGGACTAGAAGAAACTGAACCTAATAGACCCCTAGATACTAAGGTTTGAATACGAGGAAGAGAAAACATGACCTAGACGAAGAGTGCCACAACTCGATGGAGGCAAAAGCAGCAATAACAGGGGCAGAGACTGATGAAGACGGAAAGTGAAGGGAAGTGAGCTCAAACAACCGTCCAACCTTATGCGCGGACCCAACAATCTGCCCCGTCCGAGAATCCTGCACAAGACAACCACGAGAAGAAAAGAACAGGTTTAAACCAAGTTCGGTTAGTTGGCCAACAGATAAAAGATTAAGATGCAGTTTAGGAACACAAAAGACATCAGAGATAGATAAGTTGGGGGTAGAGATGGAGCCAACATGACTAACAGTTATGGCGGAGCCATTCAGCAGTGGTAATAGTAGGTAAGACAGGAGGAGTGTGGGCACTTGTGAGGTGAGGATTGTCCGTCATGTGATTGCAGCAGGCAGAATCTAAGAACCATTCAGAAGAGATACCTGGTGTCACAGAAAGAGCAGAATTGGATGCACTGGAAGACAAAGCTTGAACCTGACTGAAGAGGGCTTGCAGATCTGCTATGCTGTAAGTAGGTGTAGTCAATGAGACAGGATCAAAAGATGCAGCATCGGATGATGGTATAGACTCAGAGGTAGTCAAGGCTGCAGAGCGCTGAAGAATGCCGGCACGCATGTTACATTGATCAATAGTGTGACCGCGATGCTTGCAAAAGGCACAAATAAAATGATAATTCTTTTGATTGGATCGCCTATGAATAGGCTTAGAAATTTCACTTTGAGTCATAATGAAACCTCAATTGCAAAAACAGACCACAAAAATGAAATCAGCACGAAAAACTGGGTAGGAAGCACCTGGATTGCAAAAAGTCAACTCCGGAAAAAGTCAACGGTCAAAATCAACGCTGGTCAACAGTCAAAGTCAACATTGGTCAACGATCAAAGTCAACGGTCAACGCTGGTCAACGGTCAACTAGGGCTGACGTGGCACTAGGGCTGACGTGTCACCTAGGGCTGACGTGGCAGTGAAGAAGTCTGGCGCGTGGGGGCGCGTGCAGGAGAGTGGCAGCGCACTGGATCTTCAGGCGGCGCGTGAGAGCGCGTCCGGTGTCGAAAGCCACCGTTTTTTGTGCTGTTGAGTCAAAAATCTCGAGAGCTTTCCAACGGTACCGGCGGTGTCTTGATCGGAGTCCGGGAACGGCAGATTTGAGGGTGGCAGTGGGTCCTTTTGGCGATGAATCAGCTTCTTGGCAGCGCGACAACCAGATTTCGGACAGGAGAGGTGCCAGAGATAGCTGAGGCAACGGAATAACGCCTAGAAGAGACTTAGAACTGCACAAAATTAGAGCCTTAGCTCTGATACCATGTTAAAGACTGAAAGTTTATGTATTATGTTATTTCTAATGTAGTACAAGAGAGAGCCTTTATATAGGCAGAGGTAAGAGTAATGCACAAGTAAAAGGAGTGCTATACAAGACAATGTATTGGGCCTAAGACCCATTGGGCTTATATTCTAACACAGGAAATCTTCCATGATCCACAAGCTGTGTTACTTCTCCAGTCATCTCTTCCACTTGTTTCCCCAACTGTACACGCCCAAGCAGTCTCCTTTCTCCCAGTGCTTGCTCCATGCTGAACTTGACTTTTTATTCTTTCAACATTTGTCAACCAATTTTCAACTTGTTGCCTTCGTTTCTTTAAAGATAATGACTCTGCATATTCTAGTTCTTTATTTACGTCAGCTTTCCTACTACTTAGATCTTCCAAATCTCTTTTCAGTTTTTGCATCTTTTCATCAAGGCTATTGCAATTTGCAATAGCTTAGCTATTCTCCCATGTCAATTATTTTTCCCAAGTTTATCATACCTAATACCAAAGAGGCCTAACATTTAGCATTTCACATTCGACTTCAAAAATGAAATCAATCCAAAAAAAAGTTATGTAAACTACAACACATTGTTTCAGGAGAAATGTTCCATAAAACAAACATAGAGCAAGAGAGAGAAATATCAACATATTAAGAGAAAGAAGAGAGGTTAATTAATTTATTTTTTTTGCTACATTTATAGCATGGCTATTAAGAGAGAAAATGTAGTAAAACAAAAAACAATATTAAGGACCGATTCTATATGGCTAAGATAACATTATACCTCTAGCAATATATAGTCACAATAAAAAGGATATAAAGGCATAAAGAAGCAGTTGCAAAATCTGCTACCATCTTTTGAGTATGCTTAAACAAATACATTTTACACAGCTCCATACGGTGCAAAAAAATGGCCAATCCATAAACCATAAGTCCTATTATTCCCAAGTGAAAGTATGAACGTGTGAATTGTAGAGGATCAATTGTACAACACACATTCCTAACACAACAAAGTTCATAAGTATTACGCAGAGGATCAATTATTACAGAAGATTGTCTCACTTAATCAAAGAGGAACACACATTCATAATACAACAAAGTTTATAATAACTAGAGATTGGTAACAATGTATCATTAGTATTGGCTGTTGAATTATTTGTATTTTTTTCTTTTGAAAAAGTCCAAAATTGTAATTGACTTTCCCATGATCTACAATCAATAAAAGTTATATTAATTATTTTATCATATGCTCAATCTATTATATATAAACTAATAGCTGAGGACTCAGCTATCTTCCTAGACATGTCACGTAGGATTTTCTATTCTCATAGCAATCCAAACACATTTATTCTTCCCATATTTTTTTTTCTTATTTTAATATTGTAATTTATTTTTATCCTTATCTATAAAGATTTCCCTCTTTCTCAAACGCATGACTCCTCCTCTATTTTCACTCACCTCATTTAACTTATTCCAGAATTCAATTTTATTCCTTTCTCCCTAAACGTTCCTTTTTTTTCTTTTCTTTTTTTCTTTCTTATTCCGCCTCTTCCTCTTCCTCTTCCCATCAAAACCTTCATTAACCCACGGATTGATTTCAACATTTAATTTTATCAATTAAAATCCTTTTCACTATCTCTCTCACACGTCTCTAATTCTCTAACTCTCTCTCCACCGTGTGTCTATTCCTCTTCTTCTCTAACACTTCCAGACTTCCAGAATTTTCAGCTTCCCTATAGCTTTCTAACGCCTCTAACTCTCTTTCTCTCTCTTCCCTTTCCTTTTTTTCTCTCTCGGTTTTCCTTATCTTCTTAGTTTGTATTTCCTATGCTTCAGTAAATTCCAAATAATCACACGTCTTCAGTTACATGTATTCACATCCTTCAATCGATAAATGGAAGACACGTAGTTTCTAAGATTGTAACGGTGCTTGCAAAGTTAAAAGTTCTCCATCTCTATCCAAAATCTCAAAATCCCAACTCACCCTTTAAATGCACGCACTTTCCTTAGTTGAGTTCAAAATGCTATTTTCTACCAGTAAGTTCTCTCTCCATTTCAATTTTGAGCTTTTTTTATTTATTTATTTTTTTTCCAAATATCTGCTTTGGTCTATGCTTAGCGGATCTAGAGGCAAATGCAAGAGGTCGATGTGGAACCTATCAAGCATTCAATACCACACTCGGTTTGTTGCTTGCTGCTTGGGAGGAATTCCTCAATCCTCTCTTGAATCTTTGGTAATCCAATTTCTTTTACGTACCAATTTTTTTCTTTTGTTTTCTATCCATCTTGATTTTGTTTAGGTGATGCTAAATTGTCACTTAATTTTTGTTTGTAATGCAAGTTCTAATTACTTTTTGAATGCTTAATTGTTTTAGTTTATATGTTTTTACCAAATGCTAATTTCCTCACCACGTGTTTGATGTTTTGTTTCTAACAGGTAGCAAACCAATTAGGTTAAGTCATATTGAGAAATTAATTGTACTCTGCAGACCATGTCCCGCATTAGAATATCTACTTTCGAACACAAATGAAGGAGAGCCACAGTGCATCGCAGTTCCTTGCCAATTGAAGCACATCTATCACGTTTTCTTTGGTCAGCCAACCATGGTGTAGAACATATATACAAACTCTTTTCAGTGATGGAATTGAGTAGGAGTGTGACAAAACCAACAAATGGAGAAAAAACTTCCTCATTGCTTCCTCTTCATAGTTGCATTAGAATTGTCTTAAGCTAGAATTGCTATCTGAGAGAAAGATGAGTATAGAAAACAAATGAAAACAGAGACAGCTTGATAAGGCACTAAATCTTTATTTATCTCATACCATTCTTTACTTTTGATTGCTGCAGAATATTCCCAAGCATAGGAGATGCGACACTCTGCACAATGAAAAAGAAGCCTTTAGCCCCATCCCTGTTCAAAAATTACTCAACAATAATTTGCATGTGATGAAATTATAGTTTCAATAGTCCATTTGCCTCTGTTATAATGCCATTTTAGAAATTGAAAAGACAACAATTTTTTCAATAAAATCTAACTATTATATGGCATTAATGGTTACAGTATAATTTGCATATGCTATATTGTCAATAGAATAGATGGCCATAACTCCTGCCGTGTCTATGGTTATTAATCTAGGCTGTATATACTCTCCTTAATAGGTTTCCTAGACTTTAGCTTTCCATGTATAGCTTCCTAAAATCACTCTATGTAAATTAGCTAGCTTTCCATGTATAGCTTCCTAAAATCACTCTATGTGATTGGCATGTACATATTTAAGTTTCCTTGTATAAACCAGCAGTATTGCCTATTTAATGAAATACCTTCTCTCAAGAGAGGTCATTCGGAACCATTCTCATATGGTATTAGAGCTATTCCCTAAGAAATTTCAGTCCTAGTTTTCTCAGTCATAGTCGCTGTTCGTATGGAGAAGGCAGATAATGTTTGTGTCAGATTTACTGGCAAAAATTATACTGCTTGGGAGTTTCAATTGGAGACCTTTCTCAAGGGTAAAGCGCTGTGGGGCCATATCGATGGCAGCAGCAAAGGAGGTTCTAGTGAGGCTGACAAGGCAGCTTGGGCAACCAAAGATAATCAAATCATGTCCTGGATTCTTGGCTCCTTGGAGCCATATCTGATTCTTTCTCTGCGTCCTCATAGGTCTGCAAAGGCTATGTGGGACTATCTCAAGCAAGTCTATCACCAAGACAACAATGCTAGGCGGTTTCATCTTGAGTTGGCCATTGCTAACTATATTCAAGGGGATTTATCAGTTCAAGACTACTACTCTGGTTTTCTGACCCTGTGGAATGACTATTCCGACCTTGTTACAGCCAAGGTCTCTGCCGAAGGTTTGGCGTCAGTACAACATGTGCACAGAACCAGTCAAAGAGATCAATTTCTCATGAAATTGAGGCCTGAGTTTGAGTCTATTCGTGCCTCTCTAGTCAATAGAGATCCAGTTCCAACTTTGGAGGCCTGCTTTGGAGAACTCTTGCGTGAGGAACAACGTCTCAATACTCAGAATCTTATGGAGCAGTCTCGAATTGCTTCTAATACTGTCTCAGTTGCTTATGCTACTCATGGCAAGGGGAAGGGCCGTGACATGAGCACCACACAGTGCTACAGTTGCAAGAAATATGGCCATATTGCCCCTAACTGTCCTCAGAAGTTTTGTAATTACTGCAAGCAGCCGAGGCACATCATTAAAGAGTGTACTATTCGTCCTTCACGCTCCACCAAGGCCTATCATGCTGTCGTTACTGATGACTCACAACCTGCTGCTAATGCCGTCTCTTATGCTGTTGTTTTACAGCCTCCAGCACCTTCTCTAACTCGAGAAATGGTACAAGAAATGATTGTGAGTGCATTTTCAACATTGGGTTTTCAAGGTACTGGTTCATCTCCCTCTTGGATCTTAGATTCGGGTGCTTCTAATCATATGACTAATTCTCTCCATGGTTTAAGTAATGTCCGAGAATATTGTGGTTCTTCACATATTCAAACAGCTAATGGTAGTGCTCTACCAATTGTGGCAGTTGGTGATGTCTCTTCTTTCCTTAAGGATGTCATTGTGTCACCTAATCTTTCTGTGAATTTAGTTTCTGTTGGCCAGCTTGTGGACCAAGATTACGGTGTCAATTTTACTCATGATGGGTGTGTTGTGCAGGATCAGATGTCAGGATAGGTGATAGCGAAGGGGCCTAAGCATGGACGTCTCTTTTCTCTACAAATACCTGCCCCACGAAACCTACCTCCTTTCCTATCTTTACTGTGTAATAAGTCTAGAGTGTCACCTGAAGTCTGGCATAAACGCCTTGGTCATCCTAATTCTAGGATTCTATCTTATTTGTTGAAATCTGGTCTATTGAATAATAAAGAGCATTTTTCTTCTGCTGTATTTTCTGATTGTGCAACTTGTAAACTTGGCAAAAGTAAGATCTTACCCTTTCCTTCTGAAGGCAGTAAAGCCACTCACAGTTTTGAGATCATCCATAGTGATGTCTGGGGTATCAGTCCTACTATTTCTCATGCCCAATATAAATATTTTGTGACATTTATTGATGACTACAGCAAATATACATGGGTGTATTTCTTGCGGCACAAATCAGAAGTGTTTCCTATGTTCAAACTATTCTTAGCTCTGGTTCAAACTCAATTTTCTGCTACTGTTAAAATCCTTCGGTCCGACTCGGGTGGGGAATATATGTCACATGAGTTTCAATCTTTCTTGCATTCTAAAGGTATTATCTCTCAACGCTCCTGTCCATATACTCCACAACAAAATGGAGTAGCTGAAAGGAAAAACCGTCATCTTTTAGATGTTGTCCGAACTTTGCTCATTGAGTCTTCGGTTCCTCCTAAGTTTTGGGTGGAAGCACTTACCACGGCTACCTTTCTTATAAACAGACTTCCTTCTCAAGCTTTGAATCTTGAGTCTCCATATTTCAGGCTCTATCATCACCATCCTACTTACACAAATCTTCACACTTTTGGGTGTGTATGCTTTATGCATCTTCCTCCACCGGACAGAAACAAGCTTTCTGCCCAATCCATTCGTTGTGCTTTCTTGGGTTATAGTGTCACACAAAAAGGTTATGTATGCTATGATCCAACCTCTAATCGAGTTCGTGTTTCAAGGAATGTACTCTTCTTTGAAAATCAATGGTTCTTTCCTATGTCTTCCTCATCAGAGTCTCCCGTTGCTTTCTTGCCTTCTTTTGATGATACTTTGCATGATCCCAGACCTCTGATTGAAAGGTTTCAGCCAGGCATGGTATACCAGAGGAGATCTACAGTGCTGCCCCCTTCCGCACCTATCTTGCCACCTGTTCCTTTACGCCGATCATCTAGAGTATCAGCTCCTCCTGACCGCTATGGGTTCCCGTTGACTGGTACTACTTCTTCTGCCTTATCTGCCACTCTATCTTCTATTGCTGTTCCTACTAGTTACTCATAGGCAGTTAAAGAGAAATGCTGGCAGCAGGCCATGCAGGAAGAACTATGTGCCCTTGAGGCTAATAAGACTTGGGACGTGATAGATTGTCCTGCAGGTGTGATTCCACTTGGCTGTAAGTGGGTCTACTCTATTAAGGTTAAGTCTGATGGTAGTTTGGACCGGTACAAAGCCCGCTTAGTAGCTCTTGGAAATAATCAAGAATACGGAGTAAATTACGAGGAGACCTTTGCTCCGGTGGCCAAAATGACCACCATCTGCACCATTTTAGCTATTGCTGCTTCTCAAAATTGGGACTTACACCAAATGGACATGAAGAACGCCTTCCTTCACGGGGATCTCAAGGAAGATCTTTATATGCGTCCTCCTGCAGGTTTACTTTCTACTCCTACTTCGGCAGTGTGCAAGTTGCGTCGCTCCTTATATGGCCTCAAACAGGCCCCTCGTGCATGGTATGAGAAATTTACCTCTACCCTCTTCAAGTTTGCTCTTCACAAAAGCAAGTATGATGCATCCCTTTTTCTTCGCAAAACTGAGAATGGTGTTGTCATTCTCTTGGTGTATGTTGATGACATAATCATCACGGGCACTGATTCAGCCCTGATCTCTCAATTAAAACAGTATCTACAGGACTCCTTTCACATGAAGGATCTAGGATCTCTTACGTATTTTCTTGGTCTAGAAATTACTACTGGTGCACATGGTATTTTTTTGTCACAGCACAAGTATGCTCAGGATTTGGTGGCTGCGGCTGGTCTTCAGGATTCTACCCCTCTTGATACTCCAATGGAACTTAATCTCAAGCTGCGCAAAGAAGAGGGTGACTTGTTATCAGACCCTGTATCCTATCGTACACTGGTTGGCAGCTTGGTCTATCTTACAATTACTAGACCTGATATTTCCTATGCCGTTCAACAAGTTAGTCAGTTCATGGCTTCTCCTCGGCATCTTCATATGGCTGCAGTTCGACGAATCATTAGTTCGACGAATATTAGTATGTCCATGGCACAGCTTTGAGGGGACTTTCCTATCCAGCTGGTACTTCCCTAGATCTTGCCACATATAGTGATGCTAATTATTGAGGGTGCAGTGATACTAGACATTCTACTACAGGTTGGTGTATGTTTCTTGGTCCGGCTCTTATTTCTTGGAAAAGTAAGAAACAGGACCGTGTGTCAAAGTCCTCGAATTGAGTCTGAATATAGGGCCATGTCCCAAGCTTGTGCTGAGATACTTTGGCTCCGAGGGTTATTGACTGAACTTGGCTTCTCTCCACGTGGTCCTACTTCTCTTCATGCGGATAATACTAGTGCCATTCACATTTCAGCCAATCCTATCTTCCATGAACGCACTAAACATATTGAGGTTGATTGCCACTTCATCCGTGAGGCGTTTGAAGCTCAAACTATCTCTCTTCCTCATGTTCCTACCAATCTTCAAGTGGCCGATATTTTCACCAAGGCTCTCACTCGGCAACGGCATAATTTTCTTACAAACAAATTGATGCTTGTGGATAACCCGCATCAATTTGAGGGGGGATGTCAATAGAATAGATGGCCATAACTCCTGCCATGTCTATGGTTATTAATCTAGGCTGTATATACTCTCTTTAATAGGTTTCCTAGACTTTAGCTTTCCATGTATAGCTTCCTAAAATCACTCTATGTGATTGGCATGTACATATTTAAGTTTCCTTGTATAAACCGGCAGTATTGCCTATTCTAACTAATTATACAAATGTGAATTTTAAGGAGAGTATTTAAAAGAATTTAATTTCTTTTCTTAGGAATGGTTATCAAGAAGTTAATAAACTACTCTCTTTTTTTGTGGAGAAATTGTGGTATTAGTAGCATGTTTAATAATTTTCTGATTTGTGGTTCAAGCCTTGATCCATGAGTAGTTCTCCTTTTTTAAATCACGATACTATGCTCAATGAGTATTTCTATTTGCATATTTGTGTCAGAGGTGCAATAGGCATTGTGTCTCAGGCACTGTTTATATAAGAAATTTAATTAATTTGTTGCCCAAGGTGATATACATTCAAAAATGTTAATTTCAAGTTCAAAACTCTGGTAGACAAGAGGACTACTCTTTATATATATATATATATATATATATATATATATATATTCAGATCCACATTGTGATCTTTTCTATTAAATCAATATTTTGTTCTGATGCTTAACCAAATTATTGATCCTTGAAAATTTTGGCTATTTATGCTTTCTATGTTGGTGTTCCAGCTCTGCTTGAAGTTGCAAGAAAGGTTAATTTTAGAGATATCTTAAGCCAAGTCTTTGCATCTGGAAGGTAAAAAAAATTTCTTTTTCTCTCTTTGGGATCTGAAACATTTTTATTTATATTAGCTCTTCTTTATTGCACCTTTTGATATGGAATTGTTGTTGTTTTCTAGGCAAAAGTTTGATTAAGGAATTGTGTATCAATTTCTCTTTGGATGAGCCTCTATTGAGCAAATTCATAATATTATTATGTTCTTCTAGAAATCTAAGAGCCTTTCTAAGCATAACTGTCAGAGACCAAGAATGTAAATTCCTTTATTCAAATGTTATCTTTAGTGCAGCTACTCATTTGTTTTAATTCCAGTGAGATTAATTTATGATCTTTCTCTATATGAATTTCTTACATATGATGATCAAAGTTCATTCTCAAGTGGCATTGTGAGATGAACATTGTAATTTGTAACTTCAACCAAAATAAATATATGTAATTTGTATTGAACTTTGCCGTGCATCGCACAGATTAGCGACTAGTAATAGGAAATAGTTTACCTCCAACCCACTACGTGGCAAGTAAATAGACCATCCATGTGTACTTTTAGTCACATGACATTTTTAATGAGTCATGTGACTTTTTAAAATACATATGTGGATGATCTATTTGCTTGCCACGTAGTGGGTTGAAGGAGGATTCCTCCAAACTAGGTTGGTGGAAAACTATGTCATTCTTTTAACTAAAAAATTCATTAATTTTGTTAATTAAAAAAGAATAACAAAAATATCTTATGGCTCCACAACAAAATTAATGTTAGGGATTTGTAATGTTAGGTATCTGACATTTATTTTGCTAAAGGCTTTTTTTACTGTTTTTCTTTGAGATGCGATGAGCCGATGAGCTAGATTAACAATTTTTTTTTTTTTTTTCAATTTCGTGGGTTGATTTGTAATTTTTTGGGAACAAAGAGAGCAAGTATTTGTCCACCATTAGAACAAATCAACTTCCACTAAATGATAGAATTCGATGATGGATATTACAATAAGATGCTAGTTAATCATCACTATATGAAAATTAAAAGAAAATTGATTCAAATTTGTAATTGAGGAGCACACGTAATCTATGGGACTTAATTACTTACACTAACATGTAAAATTGAGGAAAAGCTCACTTTACCTTGGTGTTTAAATAGAGGTTGATGAGAGAGGGATGCTGTAACAACCATGGCAAATTCCAGACTCATAACCTATAAGGAGTGACTTTCCAGAAAAGCACTTAATGAACTTATTGAAAATTCTGGAAACGAAGCAAAACATAAAAGAAAAGCCGATGTGAATTGCCAATCATACGCAGTGACAGAATCCTTACCTCAGCCAACGCCTCTACTCTCTGACCTCTCAGCCTCTTGAGCTTTTGCAAGATATGGGAAATCGGGGGGAATTTTTATGGGAATTGTTCAATGGTATTTGGGGCCTTTTTTTGCTTAAAAATAAACTAATAGCCCAATGCCCAAACCTTTTTTATATTTAGCCCGACAGCTCAAACAATTTTCATGCTGGTCTGTAGCTATAATAGCCCAAATGATAATATATGCAAGGGAGAGAAAGAGAGAGGCGCACCTGAAACAGAGGGAGAGAAAGAGACATGAAGCAGAGAGAGTGGAGAACGTGTGTGAGAGAAATAATTAAATAGAAGAAGGGGTTAACGGCTGAAGATGAGGGGGCGAGGGAAAGAGAGAGGCGCACCTAAAACAAAGGGAGAGAGACAGATGTGAAGCAGAGAGAGAAACGTGAAACAGAGAGAGAGAGAGTGGAGAGAGATATAATAATTAAATAGAAGAAGGATAACTTAGACTTCTGTGGGTCTAGAGATTCTGATGTGGCAGTGTTTGGAAGAGGCAAACACTTTCTCTCTGCTTCGAGTTTTAATTTATACAAGGGAGAAATTGGATTCCTTACTTCACAGCCTGCTCATTATATAATCTCCTACTTCTTTAATTTAGATTTAATGCTCATATCCAATTTTATATGGATTGTGGAGCAATACTTTTTCAATTTTCTGTCTCATTCCATGTATGTCTTACAAACTTTTATGCTGCTCCTATGGCTAGCAAGTATCATAGTAAAAACCTTTTGATGCACTCTTGCAGCTTGGATGAATGGACTGGAAGTCTCTTCAATTGAAGCCGACCTCAGTTGTGCTTCCTTGATTCTATCTGTTGGAATTTCTACTCGGTATGTTTATGCTACCTACAAGAAAACTCCTGTAACAACAAATGAAGCTGAAGCTTGGGAAGCAGCTAAAAAAGCCTGTGGAGGCTTACATTTCCTTGCCATCCAAGAAGACTTAGATTCGGATGATTGTGTTGGATTTTGGCTCTTACTAGACTTGCCACCTCCACCTGTATAATTTACAATTCTTAAATAAAAGAAAAATACCTTGCTTACACAATCTCTCAAATTATATCACTTTACACATCCTCATTGCAGAATGAATGTTGTGAATCTATGTTTTTTCTTTGTTCTATTAATTTGTTCTGTGCCAGGTTTACCATTTGCATTTTCATTTTGGCTTGGACTAAAATATATATGCTGCAAATGGAGAAAAGAACATAAAGCGAAATGTAATGTCTTAGATGATTGTGAAAGTGGAGGTCATTTCCCCATTCTTTTCAATGTAATTATTTGCACTCAAGAACCATTAAGCTGATAACTATAGCAGCAGTTGCATTAAAGTTGCTATAGAGCTCAAGCAGCGGTTATAACAATTCTTCTATCTGTTACAATTTGTTTTTTGAAGTATGGCGATGGAGAGCAGTGCAGCTAATAAGTATGGCACTGTTGATTAATGAGCAACTAGTCGCAAACCTGTGTGTTGCACGGAAAACTATTAAACTATTAAAAGTAAAATCTAAAGAAATCATGTCTTCTTTTTCTTCTTTGATTGGATACGTTTTATTTATTTATTATTATTTGTAGTTGGAAATGTTGCTGAAAGTTCGAAGATTGTTTCAATCATCATGTTAATATATCTTAATAAGAAAATTTTGCAAAAATACATAATATGCTTAGAAACTGTAAATGAAGTTAATAATATACTAATTGTAGTCAATTTGCAACATATCATTTAAATTTTTAAATTGAACAATCATATAATAAAAAAAAAATATATAAAATAGAGTACTATCCAAGAGATATTGTAATTATGCTAGTAAATAACCTTAAAAGAGCATGTAATATGATTCTATAATGACTGTGCATAGAAGGATGAACATTGTTGAGAAGAGCAAACTTCTTTGTGAAGCACCAAGCCTGAACAGAAAAGGTAATTGCAAATCCAATTCAATATCAATAGGTAAATTTTATGTAATCAAAATGTGTACAATGATGATAGTCGTTAGAAAACGTCATAGTAAGAAGGAAAAGAGAAAAGTCATGAATAACAATTCATTTGTATTATCATCCAAAGAAGCCAATTGCAATTAAAGGCAGATTAATAAAACTATTATTCAAAAAGTAAACGCATAGGAGCCATACCTGTTTTAATCTTAAGGGCTTGTATGCTTACGTTGGAATATGGAACCAATTAATTGCATGGTCGCCAAGGTTTTAGGAGGATCATTGGCATCCTTACCAAGAAATTTAGTAGATAATGAAACTATTAGTAGAGTTAATAAACACATTCCCACCTCCCAAAAAGACTTTAATATGTCTTAACTTACGGTAGTGGTAGTGTTATATGGATAGTAATCTTTCAAAAAATAAATGGAAAACCATATAAAGCTAAGTAATAGTGCCATATACAAATAAAAGAGAAACACCATACCTATTGATCAAAATATTTTCTTTCATCTTCCAACGTATATTGAGAAAGTAGTTAGAAATATAATTAGCATAGATTTAGATGGGATTAAAAGATAATTAGCTATAATTTATGTAGTAAACAACTGGAAAAAATAAATAAATAAATAACAAACCTATTCAGAAAATAATACAAACATATGGGAGGCAAATGACCATATATACAAAAAGCATAAAAAGCTTACCAAGCCTTCAGACATAAACAATTTGAATAAGTAAAATGCAATTATGAAAAAGAAGAAAGAAAAGGGAAAACATGAATAAGAAGGCGGAAAAGTTTGATTCATTGGATTACTTTGTGTGCTTCCTTGCAATCTTCAATTGTTGTTGTTGTCATGGTCTGCTTTAGCCATTAAAAGGCCAATTCTCTGGTTTATGAATTAGTTGATTACTGCCATAGTCTCTTTTGTCATCCTTGCACATTCTGTGGCTTATCAATCAACTAAACATGTTGTTGTTGGTGCTGCAAGATCACACAATTTTCCTTTATCCTCCATTCTTTTTTCAGTAAAGTGAATCTCTTGCGATTATCTTAGCCTGTAACTAAATATGCTTTGTACATGGTATAGTTGTCTAAACAACCCACCACTTTCTAATTTGTAAGTTATCGCACATCTCCTCCTAATGATTATCTTGATGTAATCATAAATTGCATTTCTCCCTTTGAATTGACAATCCTTTGGACCTGACTGGAACCTAGTGAAGAGTGGTAGTTTGTATTAGAATTAAGATAAGGAATAGTCATCTTCCAATACATTATGAAAGAAAACAATGAATTTATGTGGTTGTTACTTGTAAGTGGTAGGCGGCTGACTGTGGTTTTAAAGTTTAAAATAGCTGGCCAACCTTCTACAATCTGGAGTGGGAAAAAAAATCTATAGAGATATGGTCTACTATGAACCTTAAAACAAACCTTGTTTCTCTCTCTTATTAGTTCAAATTGAGTTCTGGAGGTCTTGGTACTACCTTGAATGTTGCAAAACCAAAAAAGGGATCAACAGTAGCTATTTTTGGATTGGGGGTTGTTGGCCTAGCTGTGAGTCTCCCCTTTCTTGTAAAACAGGAAGCTCTTTTTGAAATTCTTTGTTGCTTGTGCTAATGAGAAGAATGTTTATTTATTTTTATTTTTTTATAAACATGATTAGGCTGCTGAAGGTGCTAGAATTGCTGGAGCTTCAAGGATTATTGGTGTTGATCAGAATCCTAAGAGGTTCGATGAAGGTATATGTGATGCTTGGTAATATTACAATCTGATGTTTTAGTATGGAATGCTTGAGTTGCTGGGTTTTCATTTATTTATCTTTTATGTTCATTTTCTTTGTTCTTGTCCACAGCCAAGAAATTTGGTGTCACGAAGTTTGTGAACCCAAAAGACCATGACAAGCCTGTTCAGGAGGTTGGTTTCCTTTAAATTGCTGGAAAATTTGCTCCATGAGCAAACATAAACCTTCACTGCATTGCTAACTTTCTTTAACTTCTTTAGGTGCTTGCTGAAATGACCGATGGTGGAGTTGACCGAAGTATCGAGTGTACTGGAAGTATCAATGCCATGATTTCTGCATTCGAATGTGTTCACGATGTAATTTCCCATTAGCTCCTGTTCAAGTAATTCAGTGATTTTATCTATAATCCATTCTTCTAAAATCTGTCATACTGTATATTTATTTGCAGGGATGGGGTGTTGCTGTACTTGTTGGCGTCCCAAACAAAGATGATGTGTTTAAAACCCATCCAATGAATGTCTTCAAAGGAAAAGCTCTTTGTACGATGGATATTCATTACAAAATTGGAATGTTGTAGCTTCCATGTCCAAGGTGAAAATTTACCAATGAGAAAATTTGGATTTGTGCATGAAACATCAGAATCGCTACTTCCTAGGCCAAATTATGTGAATACTGTAAATGTCTTTTTTCTAGTGGCCTACAAGTGTATTCCAAGAACTTTAAAAGGGTCCAACTTAATTTGTCAAGGCTACCATGATTAAATAGACAGAACCATTTCTAGTTTATGGGAAGGTGTTCTGTATTCCAAAAATGGTAGCAATATTAAGAGAAAAAAGCCGCAAAACTAAACAAATCCAATATGAGGTCCAAGCAATAGTAATTTTTTTAATGACCCTTGAAACATAGAAAAAGATGTTATGTTCCAAAGCATCTTTGTCTTAGGCCAAATGCCTTGGTAGGCCAATTTTGCATAAGATCAACCAACGATATCTGATACTTAACAGAAAATACACCACAAACAATATTAAATCAAATGGATATGAAGAAAGAGATAGTGTCTGTTCACTGGTCATTCCATAAATAAGAGAAAGACTTTCGAGGGGATGGAACATTCTGGCCTTAAGCTGGGAGTGGTTCTGTTAAAATCTATGTGCAAATGTTTTTTATTAGAAGGATTTTTAACAAACACATGGGAGGCACATGAACTAAAAACATAAAAAAAATACATACCAAATCTTCAGACAGTCCGACATAAACAATTTGAATAGGTAAAACGCAAATTATGAAAAAAGAAAAAGAGAAAAAAAAGTAAAACATGAATAAGAATAAATAACATAGCAATTGAAAATTGAAAATTGAAAAAAGAAAAACAAAATAAAACAAACACTGTATCTGCAACCCACCAAAAGAAAATCAAACACAATCCATCAAAATTGCACCAAGAAAACCGAAGAAGACGGAAAAGAAAAGAAAAGAAAAAAAACTCACCTCAAAAGAGACTTTTCAATTCTGCTTGTAGTGTGCCCACTTCTGCGGAGGTTTAGAGAGAGCAAATGGAAATCTATATAAATAAAATAAAATCAGTTGGGGAAATGAGTGGTGGTGAGGAAGGGGAATGGATGTAGAAGAGCATTAGTTTCTTACGTTATAAATGGCATAAATGTAACAGCTAACCAAAAAAAGAAAAAAAACAGAGTTGGAATTTGGAGAGTCAGCAAGGACTATTACAGCACAACATGCCTTGTGCTTCCGTTTGGACAAAACCAAATCTGGAGAATGTGGAGAATTAACCATGGGTCAATTTATGGAGAGAAAAAGAAGACTAACGTTTGAATGGAGAGAGTGTCATTAGTAAGCATTTAAACCAAAAGTAAATAGGGGTAAATGAGTGGAGGGGAACAATGAAGTAACAAAAATTAATTGGGCTACATGTATGAGAGAGGGTTTGACATGTGAGGGAATAAAGCTGTGAGGGAGAAGCAAATCTGATGTGGCAATATTTAGAAAGGCTAAAAAACAATCTCTCAGCTTCACCTATTAGTTTATATTATAGATTGAATCCGGAGAGGGAAAAAATGGTACAAAATATGGCTCTAATAATTAAAGGATTTTTTATTGCACACTTATGACTATAATAGGCATTAGTTTAAGATAAATTAATAGCTTAGCCTAATAGGACTAAATTTCTGATATCAAATGAAAAAAAAAAAAAAAAAATCATGATGAATCAAATCAATAGCTCAAAATTCTCAAGGTAATAATATCAAATAAAATGATCAAATTCAAATTTGGTATTCTAAGAATAAAAAGTTCGTGTTTGTTCAAATACGGGCCAAAATTTGATGCCTCATTCACTCAGATTTCATTTTGAAAGTTCACTAAAGATGAGTTTCACTGTCGGCCACATTTTCCTTTTTATTAATTTGTTTGTGCAGGAACCAAGGGGGCCAACCTTTTGACATGGTCTTCACTAGAATCATTGTATATTGGTATGGCTGAATTTCCAGCCAAAAGAGGAGAAAAATGCGTGCATTGTTCCCAAAAAAAGAAAAAAAGAAAAAGACTGGTAAGAGACTAATACTTTGATATAGTATATACTGATATACATGCATTATTACCTTGGCTTTAGCTTCAATGATGCAAGGGGTGAAAGAATAAGAGAAATAGAGAATATAGAGAGAGTTTGAGAGATATTTTCTGTATATTATTTTCACTGACTTCAACTGTGTACATGTATGTATATATAATTACATTGAGTAGCTGTATCTTGTAGTAACAGATTAACTAGAATCCCAAATAAGGTGGGATTAGTTTTAGTCAAATAGCACGTGGGTTTTATAATCCACACGTGAGGAGTCAACATGAGCATGTGAGATTAAGGCAGAGAGTTACAGAACTCTCTAGAGCCTTATCTCTTTAGAACACACGTGAGGAGTCAGTCAACATAAGCATGTGAGATTAAGGCAGAGAGTTACAGAACCCGTGGAAGCCACTGGAAGCCCATGGATTCCAACAAGGGGAACACATTTGTCCACACGGTTTTCTTTCGGTGCAGAAGGGGCCCAACACTCACGTGGTGCTTCTTGTTACTTTCCTATGCGTGAGCATGATTGTTCTTATGAAAATATAAAGGAAAACCCAATGCTGACATTCTTCCACTATAAAACTCGGTCCTCCTTCATCACAGCACCATTACCTTCATCATTGGAGCACTTCAAGCTTACCCTCTAGCTTTCCTCTTGCTCTTTTAGAGTTCCTTTCCCACGTTACCAAGAAATGGCTGAAGGAATGCTCCTTGCCATTGCACAAAAGATCATTGAAGATTTGGGCTCTTGGGCTTTCCAAGAGGTTGGATCGCTTTGGGATGTCGAAGCTGAACTTGAAAACATCAAAAACACTCTTTCCACTATTCAAGCTGTACTTCAGGATGCAGCGGAGCAGCAGAGTCATAACCATCAAGTCAGGGACTGGCTTGAAAAGCTCAAGGACGCAGTTTATGAAGCAGATGACTTGTTGAGTGAGTTCTTGACTGAAGCTTTACGGCGAGGAGGGACAAGTGAGAATATTGCAAAGAAGGTACGCGGTTTCTTTTCAAGTTCAAACCCACTTGTTTTTCGTTATGATATGAGTCGTAAAATAATAGCGATGAGGCAGAAACTAAATGCAATAGCGGAAGATAGGAAAAAGTTTCACTTGAAAGAATGCCATGTAGAGCCACAAGTGAGTATGGATAGGGAAGAGACTCACTCATTTGTACCTAATGAAAATGTTTTGGGGAGAGAAGATGATAAAAAGGCCATCATAAAGCTATTATTGGATCCTAATGTGGAAGAGAATGTGTCAGTCGTTCCCATTGTGGGGATAGGGGGGTTAGGAAAGACCACACTTGCTCAATACGTATACAATGATGATATCGTCAAGAAGCATTTTGAGCTAAAAATGTGGGTGTGTGTCTCTGATCCCTTTGAAGTGAAAGTAGTTATTGAAAAAATAATAGCATCTGCTACTAGTAATAAACCAAATGGCCTTCACATGGATGAATTGCAAAAGCAACTACGTAAAGAAATTGATGGGAAGAAATACTTGCTTGTGTTGGATGATGTGTGGAATCAAAATTATAACAAATGGGATAACTTGAAAAGCCTTTTAATGGGTGGTGCAAAGGGAAGTAAGATTATAATAACTACGCGTGCCAAATTGGTTGCAGAGACTACAAGTCCCGTTTCAATATACACTCTTAAAGGTCTGTCTGAAGACCAATCTTGGTCTTTATTTGAGCAAATAGCATTTAGAAAAAGACAAGAGACCAACAATCCTAAACTAGTAGAAATTGGAAGGGAGATTTTGGGCAAATGTCAAGGAGTGCCTCTCGCCATAAAGTCTATAGGAAGTGTATTATGTTTGGAGAAAACAGAGCGTAAATGGTCATATGTGAAGGACAGTGTAGTAGCAAATGTACTTCAATCAGGGGACAATATTTTTTCAATTCTAAAGTTAAGTTATGACCATCTTCCATCACATTTAAGGAGTTGTTTTGCTTATTGCTCTTTGTTTCCTAAAGATTATGAGATGGATAAGGAAACATTGATACAACTATGGATAGCGCAAGGATTTATTCAATCTTCCAACAACAAGAAATTAGAGGATGTTGCCGATGAGTACTTCAATGATCTAATTTGGAGATCCCTCTTTGAAGAAGTAAATACATATGGAATCTTAAAATGTAAGATGCATGATCTGATCCATGATCTTGCACAATCAGTTACAGGGACGGAGTGCACACGGCTAGATTCATATGGCAAGAATATTAATGAAAAAATTCGACATGTATCATGTTCAATTTCTATTGACCAATCTTTTATTGAGACTTCAAATTTATTGGTTAAAGCAAAAAAAATACGTTCATTTCTTCGAATTGAGTATGGATGTATGATCCTGAATGAGTCAACATTGAATTTACTTATTTTGACTTTCAGATCCTTGCGTGCATTAGATTTACAGCAATTGGATATAAGAGTACTGCCAAATTCTATAGGGGAGTTAACACTTCTAAAGTATCTTGATCTTTCTTGTAACGAGGATCTTATCACTCTTCCTGATAGTATTACTCGACTGAGAAATTTGCAAACACTTAAACTCAGTTCTTGTGAAAATCTGAAGGAATTACCCAGAGACATTAGAGAATTGGTCAACCTCAGGCATCTTTATAATAAATATTGTAGTGAGTTGAGTCATATGCCTCGTGGGTTAGGGCAATTGACTTGTCTTCAGACATTACCATTATTCATTGTGAGCAATGACCCTCCTTCTATCTCCAACCACGTTGGTGGATTAGGCGAATTGAATCGGCTAAACAACTTGAGAGGAACACTAGAGATCAGACATTTGGTGCGACTAGAAGATGGTAACTCAGAATCCAAGGCTGCGAATTTAAGGGAAAAACAACATCTTGAATGCCTAATATTAGATTGGGGTCGGGAAAGTAATCTGAATGCCAATGATAATGATGAGATGTTATTAGAAGGCCTCCAACCACACCAAAATCTCAGAGAGTTGTCTGTGAATTCTTATTGGGGTGTGAGATTTTCAAGTTGGCTTTTATTTCTCACAGATCTTACTGATTTAAATTTATCTGGATGTAAGAGATGTCGAGATCTACCACCGTTGTCTCAACTCCCCTCTCTGAAAGGTCTATCTATTGGCTCGATGGATGATCTGGAGTATATATCAGAAAAGGATATAAATGAGGAGGTCCCTGTTTCATCCACACCATTCTTCCCATCGCTAAACTCACTCGAAATTGGGGATTGCCCTAATCTGAAGGGATGGTGGAGGAGCGCATCAACGCCACATCATCAACAACATCAGTCACTTCCTTCATTTCCTCGTCTTTCTTCTTTATATATTATTGATTGCCCAAATCTCACTTCCATGCCTCTTTTTCCGAATCTCCAAGTAAAGCTAAATCTAAAAAGGGCCAGCGTGAAGCCTTTGCAACAGACAATGGTAATGGCTTCTTCAGTTCCCTCTTCCTCGTCCTCTCCCTCTCCTCTCTCTAAATTAAAGGATATGACTTTGTGGGATATAGAGGATGATGGAGGGTCTCTGCCAGATGGGTGTGCTGCAAATCTAAATTCTCTCAAGAGTTTAGTGATTCTTAATTACCCTAGACTAACATCTATGTCTGGAGACATGCGATATCTGACCTCCCTTGAGAATCTGCATATAAGCGGTTGCGATGAGTTCGATCCATTTCTCAGATTTTTACGGTACCTGAGAATTCAAGACTGCCTCAATTTGACAACTTTCCCAGAGCGGATCAGCGAGCTTACCTCACTTCAACGGCTTGAAATTATCAGATGCCCAAATCTCACATCACTGCCTGATGGGATGGATGGTCTCACTTCTCTACAAAGTCTTCAAATTATCAGATGCCCAAATCTCACATCACTGCCTGATGGGATGCATGGTCTCAGTTCTTTACAAACGCTGAGAATTGAAGACTTCAATTTGAAATTAGAGCGGATCAGCGAGCTTACCTCACTTCAACGCTTGAAATTATCAGATGCCCAAATCTCACATCACTGCCTGATGGGATGCATGGTCTCAGTTCTTTACAAACGCTGAGAATTCAAGACTTTCTCAATTTGACAACTTTCCCAGAGCGGATCAGCGAGCTTACCTCACTTCAACAGCTTGAAATTATCGGATGCCCAAATCTCACATCACTGCCTGATGGGATGCATGGTCTCACTTCTTTACAAAGTCTTCAACTTATCAGATGCCCAAATCTCACATCACTGCCAGATGGGATGCATGGTCTCAGTTCTTTAAACACGCTGAGAATTGCAGGTTGTCCCAACTTAGAGAAAAAGTGCGAAAAGGGAATCGGTGAGGATTGGCCAAAGATCGCACACGTCCTTTATTATTCCAATATTCTGCGTCCGTATGAAATGTATTAACATCTTGCTGCAGTGCCAATGTGCTCCCCTTTCTAAGGTACATTCTCTAATCCTAGTCCTCCGAAGGCTATCAAAAACCGTTCTTTATTTATTTATATTTTTCATTTTGATATTATAGAAAATGAATGTGTGATTTCATATTCAGAATATTTTACAGTTTACCAAAGCAAACAAAAGGGTTTAAGAACCAGTCTTTTTGCAGCAGACATCCACTTCTTCATCAACAACATTATCACTCTCTGCCCCAAGAACGCCTCTTGCAGCAACCTCTGTTGCGTCTTTTGCAACTGCCATATTGATGAGCTCGATAGCTCCTTTGCTTGGTACCCATTCTATCTTATCAAATTTCTATTTTGTTACTGACAATATGAAAGGGAAAAATATGTTTTGTTGATTTTCAAATAAGTAAATAAAGAAACTTTTAAGGCAGGCAAGTAATAAATTATCTTTCTTCTAATATAGGAACAGTATACTCAACCTCAGTATATAATTGTATTGGATTGGACTCACTTTAGTGAAGAAGATTCAGAGGTTTTCTAATAATGAAAAACCCACAACTTGTAGATTTTGTTGTCAAATTTTAGTGATTTATCAGCAACCAAACTATTGAAAATAGTTTCAAAGTTCTGCTTTGTTTTTGTTTTTAAAGTAAATGCTTCTGTGTTCTGTTAACAGTTATAATGGGATTAAGCATCTAGCAAATGCGGATTATCCGAAGAATTTTCTATGGAAATATATTTTGGTGACGGGATGTATCTCTTGGATACTTTTAGGATTTCGGAAGCTGCTGCAGGTGAGGTACTTTCTTGCAGTCATCTATAATAAAAACTTATTGAATATTTTGGAATAGTGTCTCCGTGGGATTTCTGATTTGTGGCGTTCAACGCTATGGTGGTCAAGTTAACCAATCATGTGTATACACCAAGGGTGTTTGACCTGAATGAAACTAATGCTACTAACATGTAGGTTTTTTTTTTTTTAAATGAATTATCATGGTGAATATGATTTTGGATAGGATAGAACGGCGGAAAAGAATATATGTGGCCAATCCCAATTTCTAGTTCTAGTTAAGGAAAAAATGTTTGTTTATGTTAAAAAAGAAAGAAAGCTAATTGGTTAAAGGCTGCAACTTTGATATGTACACTATTATTATGCCATAACAAGTATTTATCAAAAAAAAAAAAAAATTATGCCATAACAAGTACCACGGCTTAAGCTTCAATAATGCAGGGGCACACTTGCAGTCCAACATGGTTTTCTTTTGGTGCTAAGGTGCCCTAAGGCCTCACATTCACATAGAGTTAGTCTACTTTTAATGCTAGTTGGGGGAAAAAAGCTTACAGCTTCCTTCTTTTGAACTTAGTGACTTTATCTGTTCTTACTATCCCTTTTTGTTTTGGTTATTTAGATGTGGCTGATAAAATACAAAAGCCTTGTAATCAGATTCTTGACATTAGATTTGATTTATTTTTGGAGCGATACTTATAAATTACAAAAGCTGTATGACTAGATTCTTGATGACTTACAGTTGCTTTTGCTTTGCATGATTATCCTCAAATTCCTTGCGACAAAAAATTTCACTACACAATGAGAAAACCTTAATATCTGCATGCATATTATTTACATGAATGAAACCTATAAAATATATCAATGCTTCATTTCAGTCAATCTTCTTGAATAGGTAATTTCACTACACAGTTGATGAGAAAACCTTAAAATCTGCATGCATATTATTCATTTGAATGAAATATATCAGTGCTTCTAAGACTGTGAGAATAGCTCCTAATGTGGGTTTTTGTCCTATCTAAACCAGGCCACCAATATCATCTCTTAAGACTGATGCCACTGCCTCAACAATTTGAGAAGAGCTTGTGTTTTTTTGTGCAGTAGAGTGGCAAACAAAGGTAAGGGTGGATACTTATTAAATAAGCACATTAACTTTTGGTTTCTTTTAAGGTGATTTCTTCAACACAGTATGCAACTTGTCTCATGATTACCTTTAGTTTTTTTGATAAGTGTGTCTACCATTTCTATCCAGGCATGCAGCACACATTTTGGTCATATGTTGGAGTAGATGATGCAACCAGTTGCTTTGACTTATTGGCCTGTAGGAATTTTTATTAGCTACCGCCTACCAATGATCTTGTATTTCCCTGTTATACAAGAAATAAGGATTACCACAGAGAGAAAGCATAACACTGAAACAGGGTTGGAACATCTGAAATCTTGGACAGAGGGTGATTAAGATTACAAAATTATCTATGTTGCTGATTTTTCTCCTACTACGGGTGTCATCTACAACAATTGCACTCACATGGTACTTAGTGTGCTTTTGAGGCAAGTTGAGACAAGTTGAATCATACAGATGCTTCACTCTGTATGCAGGAGCTGTGAATACCAAAACAGACAAGAGTTTAATAGTGCACGTGCCTTCTAACTAAGCCAGTGATAAGAATAAGCAGCTTGCAAAAAGTAAAGTGGTGCTTATGTCATTCTCTTCTTTATTATATCTTGCCTCATAGAGTAGCTTAGAAAGTCCATTTTTTTAAGATTTGATTGCGAGCTGGTAGAGATAATGTTATTTTCCTTTCTTTTCCTTTATTAATTTAATCTCAAACCTTTTCTCGATAGGTTGGAATGGATGATGGTGTCAGCAAATACATTACTAATTAGTTTCAGTTATAGCTTAATTTCAGGGTGACTGAATCTTGGTAGGAGCATCAGCTTTATGTTCATGTCAATATTGTGCATATTTTAGCTCATCGTAGTTGTTTTGCTAGTAAAACAAGTTTGTGAGGAATTTTATTTGTTATGATTTTCAAATTGTAAATTTTTCACATATGTACATGACAATACTTGAGAAGTTCCCCTTTGAAAGTTACAAGAACTATCATGAGAAATATTTTACCTGGACAAAACTTGTCTATTAAAATAGAGTTGAGTCCTAATATTTTTCGCATTCTCTTTTTCAAAAGTCCAAATATGAACCACATAGCTTGGTGAGAAAGCCATCAGTTCATGCACTAACAGCCTGAGTGGCTGGTACAACTTACTAATAAGAATTAGTGATTGTCAATTTCATGATTCATAATAGACTGACTAGCTGTTGCCTTGCTGCAGGGAAAAAAATGTGACTTTCCCCATCAGACGGCTCTTAAGACTTCCATGATAAAGGTTTGTTTCTTCAGCGCTCTTACGATCTATATGCATGCAAGCTTTCATCTTTGAAGTAGCCTTACATTCTCGGAGTTACATAGTAAAATACCATAAAGTTATAATCTAGCGATGGAAAATTTGACTATATGAAATCTATGGAATAACATATGAATCCTGCATCTTCTGATCTCAAGCATAGTAATTTACGACTTGTCAAAAATCTTCCAATTTAATCCAATATAACAGTAGCAAAGGAATGGAGGAAAAAATGATCATTTTTCTAACAATTTGGGTCCTGAAGAAAAAATTATCATCAATGTCCAGATGCTAATTAGACCTTTTTTCCTGCGTGATCTTGTTATTAATTTTCCAATTATTATCATCAATGTCAAATTTTGCTGGTAGTGGAGCTCATTGTCTCGGTGATCTTGGATGTGAGGACAAGTCCCCGCAGTTCCATTCCATTTAACATCTTACTATCGTGAATGCCTTCAATGCAGAAATCTTCTTTTAAAGGTGAGGCCCATTATCAATTCTAATGAATGAAGTTCTTAGTTTTCTACTTGAACTCTTGCGTTGAAAATTGCTCATCTCAGATACTCGTGGAATATTACTAGTAGAAACAATTTTTTTATACAAGTGAACATAAAAGCTCTCCCAACAATACTCTCTAGAAGTAGTTTTTCAGAAGCCAAGAGAAAATACATCTTTTGGGTTCAAATAGAAGTCAGTGACATCATTATATATTTCCTCCCAAAATTTGAAATCAGTCTCAACTGGTTAACCTATGGATTATAGAAAAGCCCAAGTCTTTTCCCTTAATGGGATATTCCATATCAGACTACATGTGTTTTATGTCTTTAGTTCTTTGGCTTGCAGTGGCACTGGATTTTATTAGTCCTCCTTGGTGGATAGCTTTTAACTGTTTTTTTGATAAGTAGAGTTCCTTAAACGATTTCTTTAGCTTTAAAATTCTTGATTGATTGATATAAGCTTATGCATAATGTTTCTAGATTTTAATGATAGAGCAGTTGTACTCTGGAACTTTGGTTGCTTTCTTAAAATTCTAAGAATGACGTCTTGGTAATTGAAAACTTGCACTCACTAGTTTTAGGGAATGCAAGCTTTGGAATTGGGTATAAGTGATGTGTTCTTGCTCATATGGTTTTTAAAATTTATCTTGAGAAAATTTCATTTGAAGTGTTTGTGTCTAGTTCAACTCATTTGAATTATTGTCACTTGAATAGGTTTTTAGTTATACACTGATCACCTCAAGATGGCAACATTTACCATATGGAGTAGATCAAACAATTTCATTTGTCATTGATCAGGAAATGATGGGTGTAGATTATAATGTGGAGTTTTGTCCTGACTTAGCCCGGTGACTCGCTTTTCTCAGGTCACATGACAAATGCCACCAAATTGTCTCTTAACAATGTGAATTAGTTGCTGCATCAACAATTTGAGTAGGCCTTGTGCTTTTGTGTAATAGAGTGGCAAAAAATTAAGGTAGGGGTGGATATTGATTAAATAACTGTCTACTTTTTGTCTCTTTTAAGATGACTGCTATGATATAATATGCAACCAGTCTCGTGACTACTTTCATTGTCCAGGCATGCAGACATTTACTTCACATGTTGTAGCAGATGATGCAACCAGTTGCTCTGACTTCATTATTACTGGCCCAGTGGAATTTTCATTTGTTATCAGTGTCCTACAAGTTCTTGCTTTACAAGAAATGTGGATTACCAAAGAGAGATGGCTTGAATCAGTTCCGTGTATAACATGCTCAACACCAAACCAAATTTGACTCAAATTTGGTGATTATTTCTTAATAGGATGAGAAGATATCCATGGCAACAAAAAAATAGGCTCTGCACTTGTATATATAACCAGTCATGCTTAGTTCTTTAAAACACACAACTTTGGTATTTTGCACACTAGGTTTAAAGAATTAGAAAATTCTTGTGATGTGCTAGTTGTGGTGAGAGACAGATCTTTGGGTGTATTTGGGGTTTGGGTTTTGTGAAAGTGTTTTTGTACCAACTTTGTACTCACCCTATTTTCTTAGTGAAACATTCTCCTAGTTGTCGCCAGTGGATGTAGGCCTAAGGCTGAACCACATAAATCTTTCTGTTCCCGTGTGATTGTTTCTCTCTCTCTCTCTCTCTCTCTCTCTCTCTCTCTCTCTCTCTCTCTCTCTCTCTCTCTCTATATATATATATATATATATATATATTTTCCACATCAACTCACTATTTTTTTATACACTCATAACAAATAGGTATAATGGCTTCCGCTATCTCAATAGAAAGTATAACACTAAGACAGGGATAGCGACAGAGGGTATTTAAGATTACAAAATGATCTATACAATCTTGGTTTTTTTTTTTTTTTTGGTTTAATTTTGCAATTCCATGTTCAGTGTTGCTGTAAGGTAGATGCTGGAGTATTGTGGTGAATCCTTCTATAAGTACATCTTAGTACTTGAATTAATTATGAGGAAAATTAGGAAGCTCTCTAGACATGTTTGCCAATTTTTGTAATTCAAGTTTCACTGTAATGGAATCTTTTGGAGAGATATTTATTAGATGTGAAAAACCTTTAATTTTGTAGTCCTGTCTACTTACCTTTTACCATTTAGCAGCACCTATTGAACCAATTCCATACCTGCTAAGATGTTTCACTGTCTCCTTATTTTTAAAAGTCTTAGTCTAAATATTTTTTTCTAATTCTCACCTGCATTGTTTATAGTGGGTATAAATATATCTATTTGGAGAGCACAATTTTGTGCTTCCTTGCGCCTAGCAACATGAGTAAAGCACATAAACATCTGCCAATTACTTTCATTCTATTCATATTTGAGTCTGGTCATAGTATGCCATCTTTTTGGCAACATCATTGTTTGTGCATGTGTAACATGTCTTCAAAATTGTATTTGCTTTACATTTCAATGTTGATGATGGGGGCCAGTCGCATCCTACAGATAGAAGCAAAGACTTATAAAAGTTGTCTCAGTAAATGGAGATGGAATCGGTTGATTGAGAGGCACATGAAATTACATGCGATTGATTGGCATGGGTATGAGACACAACATAGATTAGATACAACCTTAATATCGCACGCAGCATGAATAGAGGTTTAGTAAAATGGATTGGGTCTAAGCCCTTGGTAGCCCAACAGGTTAACATGGGCGATTTTATTTGAGTTTGGAGCCCAAGAGACTAATGAAGCCCATGAGTTTGGTCCATTACATTTCATTCCTTTATAATTTATTCATTCTATTCTATTCCATTCATTTTTAAACTCCCAAACGAAGCTTAAGAGTTTTTAACTCGATTTCAGACTCTGATGAAAATTACATAAAAAGGTCCAGAGTTTAAACCATATTTGAGATTAATTCTTAGATTTTTTTTTTATCAATTAAAATCTCAAATTTATGAAATCATTTAAATTTAAAGTCCATGTCCATCTTTGTTATTCATTTCCATTGTTCTGGGTAGTAACAAAACAAAGAAAAATGAGAAAGTTTGATAACCCTGTATTTTACGGAAAAACCACATGAGATTTAAGTGTTACATTCAAAGCTTCAAGAGTTTCATGTTTTATTACCCACTAGTCGCAAACATGCGCGATGCACGAAAACGTCTTAATTTTGTGTGTAAAATATAATAAATTTATTTATAATGTAGACCTATGAACACCTGTAGTATCAACTTCTTGAAATATATATATATATATATATATATATATATATATATATATATACATACAAAACAAAACAAATCCAATTTGACCATAACACAAAACACACAACTTCAATCACAAAACCAAGGGAAAAAAAAATACCAACCACCACAAAACTACAAACAAAGGTTCAGAACCCATAAATCCAATAAAAAAAATAAAAATAAAAACTACAATCCTAGTAATAACACATACCACAAAATCCACAAATCGAATCAAAGAGCAAAAGAGGAAAAAAGATTGTATATTTCATACACAAACCACCATAGAAGCACAGGGGGTAAAAAAAAATTTCGAGGCCCAGCATCACCAGTTGTTTGGGCAGTGGGTAGTGGGGAGTTTAAATAGGAGATTGAGGGTGCAATCAATTGAGGAGGTGAAGAGGTAAGGGAAAACCCTATGGGAGATGAAGAGGCAAAGGGTAGAAAAACCCATGGGAGATGAAGAGGCTGGGGGGGAGGAGAGAGAGGGAGATGAAAAGGTGAAAGATGAGAGAGAGAGAGAGAGAGAGAGAGAGAGAGAGAAGAGAGAGAGAGAGGGTAAGATGACATGGATGTCTGTGAGTGAAGAGATTATGACGTGGCGGTGTTTGGAGGAGAAAGGTTTTTTTTCCTCTCAGTTTTGAGTTTTAATTTATATTATAGATTATAGATTAGCAAAATAGAATAAAATCAAACAGAAATATGTTTGAGAGTAAAGTTCTCCTTGCTCACACGCACTGCGGAAACATTTCATGTCAGCTTCAACTTGGCCATTTATCCTATATCTGACCAAAACAGGAAAAGAAACCAAATTTAGAGAAAAAGATAAATCAAAATAAGGAGAAAGTAGGTAAGCAACAAACTGATTGATGTGTCCATAAAAGATAAATCAAACATGTGCTTATGTTTTTCACTCACACTTCCGAAAAGAAGGGTTGAAGGACATTCTTAGTGTCTTGACAGTCCCACTCCAACAATTCCCACCATTCTTCCTCTGCTTTAATATGTTTAAGAGAAGGGGGAGGAGACAGTTGTCCATTAAGAAGGGGCAGAGAGAGAGGGAGTCTCTTTAGCTTCAGGACATCCAAGTATCAAAATCTCTTCGAGAGAATCACAACTTATTACTTTACTGCTACTACAGATGCTCTTCAGTTCCGGTAGGGATTGCAGCCACAATTTCTTCAATCTGGGGAGAGTGATTTTGGTAGTGTCCATTCCTTCCTCCTCTTTTTCTTTTTCAATTATTTCATCTAATTGCTCACAAACCCTGACATCAATCTCTTCCAGGTTGTGTAGGTGTAGCAACAACCCAAGCAGAAGCAGCTTCTTTAACTTCCCACATCCCCCAATATAAATTCTTTTGAGACGAGAAAAGGTGTGAGGTGGGACCTATGCTGATGCATCTTTCTCTTTCCTAAACAATACGTGCAAGTTATCCAAAAACACAATCTTTAAAGTCTCGGTAGTTTGAAGAGGAAGGGTACAACAAGAGGACGAAGAACAAAGTATGTGCTCTATTCCTTTGCAAAATGAAAGATATATTGTCTTTAATTCAATTGCGTGGTTCAAAGATGGAACATCACATAAACATCTTAAATTGTTACATCTTCTAATTTGTAGGTGTGAGAACCACGACCCGAGGGTCAAATGGGCCTCAAAATGTGACCCAACTAACAATGGACCAACCCTCTAGATTTTAAGGTTGATTGTACATGTAAATGGAGCACTTAAATTATTTGGACTAAGAAATTCTTAATTCTCTTTATTCTCTTTGAATTTGTACTTATATTGTAAAAAGAAATAATTACATGTATGAGTTTCCTAGTAAGTCTAAAAAGGAAAAACTGTTTGTTTGTAAGACCTTTTAACACGAACCTTCAATTCAAGCGGAGGCTTGGTTATAAAATGGGAAGGTGTTTGCCCCCATTTTACCCGATTGGTCTTCTAGTATTGGCCAAATTCAAATCATGTCAAAGATTAAACTCATGTTTGCAATATATTTTAATGTTCAAGTTGTTGTTTAATTTATTTCTTGAAATCATGTTATAGTCATATAAGCATGGTATTCAAGAATAAAACAAAACAATCAAATACAAATATATAAATTTCAGAATTTTACCTGTATGCTTGTATGGCTTAAAGAATACCTCAAGTCTTGTATAGCTTGAGAAGAATTGCTTGTATAGCTTAAGAAGATCTTGTATGGCTTAGGGGTCAAAATTCAATTATGGATCGGGGTTGAAATGCAATTTTGGATTTGGGGGTCAAAATGTGATTTTGAGGAACTTTATGTTCAAAATATAATTTTGGGAGAATTTGGGGTTGAAATGTGATTTTGGGAAAGTTTAGGGTCAAAATGTAATTTTGTGGAATTTTGGAGTCAATGTGTAATTTTGGGAAAGTTTGGGGTCAAAATGTAATTTTGTGGAATTTTGGAGTCAATGTGTAATTTTGAGTTTAGATTTGTTGGGTTGAATTATTTGAGTGTGGATTTAAATTAGGGTGGAATAGAGAATTTTGGATTGGATTTGGTTTCAAATGGGTTTGGATTTTTAATTGATTTTCGGAGGCTTGTAGGATTTTAGAGATGAGCTTATTGGGTTAAAGGAGGATTGGGCTTTGGGATTCGGATTGGGCCTGATGGGTTAAAGTTTTTGTTTGACCCGTGGGTCTGATTGGGTTAATGAGGGGGGCAACCCGGTCCACTTTTGGAACAAGGGTTACTTGGGTCGGGTCTGACCCGACCCGTCCTCCCCTTTTTTTTCAGCCGCCTACCCCCTCTCTCATCTTCTTTCTTTTTTCTCTCTCTTTAATCTCACTCACTCTCACCTGGAACGGACCAAGAGTTACTAGCTCCGTTCATGCCGTAACCGACGGCACTATCACCGCCCCGTTGGTGGAGGTTTTTGGCTCGGCAAGGCCGAGCCTTGCCTCTCTCTCTTTCTCGGCATTTCTCTTTCCCTCTCGGCTGCTCTCTTCTCTCTTCCTCTCAATTTTCCTTTCTCTATTTCTTTCTCTCATTCGGTTTGAATGGTGAGTTTGGGGATTATGTTTCTGGAACCCGTGTAGGGGGTGTGGGTTTTGTGTGAGAAGACCAATAGTTTATTTTGGTGTGTATGGGTAATTGTGAACCTGTGGGTTGTGCTATGGGTGGTGGACGTTTGGCCGTGGGCCTTGTGAGGTGGTGGAAAGAATGTGTGTGTGTTGTGATTGTGAGGCATGCCGTGTATGGGTTGTGCCGTGGGTATTTTTGTGGGTTGATATTTTTGTGAATTGTAAGGGCTCCATTGCTGCCGTGTGTGTATTGAGTGGTAGATGTGTATGTTTGTGATGTAGGTGTGTGTTATGACGAGATGTTGTGTATAGGTTTGTGATCTCAGTTGACATAGTTGGTGATTTGAATGTAAATTGGGTTTACCTTCTCAATGAACTTGCTTTCCTTGTTGCCGTGTTTGTTCATTTGATTCTTCCCAAATTTGTATGTGACTGTGTATTCTCCTGAAAGAACCAAGCAATCGGCAATTGGAATAATGTTAGTCTTTAAATGGAAATTCAAAGTAAGAATGGAAATTCATACTCCCTTGTTTCATTTCTGTTGTTGTTGTTGTGTGCTTTTTGTTGACTGGTTGTGTGCATGCTCAGGAAAACAGAAAATAAAGGAAACTAATGTTAGTACTTTAAAGAAAACCTTAATTTCAAAGTGTAAGCTTTGCTGCCTCCTCTTAATTTCCTCTCCTTTTTATATCAAATGAAGTATTATCTGTTTGTTTAAAACAATTTTAAATTATTGCACGCTTTAAAAATAATGATTTAATTCAAATGTTTTAATTAATTAATTAATCACCCTCCAAGCCTTAATTTAACACTTTGTAGTAAGATTCTCCAATCATAATTAATTTGTTAGAGATTTAATTATTATGCAGAATTTATAATTTTCACACACGGCAAATATTCAATACTGGTATTTGATAGATCAAGAACGTTGAGCCCATGCAAATGCTAGGTCATGGACGTCTTTCGGGAGCACAAAGGACTCTTCTCCTCTACTTATATTGCAATTTTGTAAAACTACCTTTTTGCCCCAGATTGGGTATAGTGATTCTCAAATATATAATGGCTTTCCCACTTGAATTTTGTAACTTGCAAGTCGCCCTTTCTCCAAGGATCTCATATACGTACTGAACTCGTACATGTCAGAAAATAGGCCTCCAAATGTTTTCAAATTCTTCAAGCTTGCTACCTCCTCCCCTTTCATTGTTACTAATGTAAATAGCCCATGAACTACAAGGTACTGGAGATGAGATAGTTTAGGTAAAATCTCAGGTGGCATAATTTTTAGTTTCTCCACATTTAGATCGAGATATCTCAAGTTGACCAACATTTCTAAACCATCAGGTACTTCCATAATTTCTGTTCTCTCAAGGTCTAACTTCCTTAATTTTGTAAGCTTTGCTAATGAAGGCACACGCTTTAAAAATACACACCCTCCAAGCCTTAATGTAGTAAGATTCTCCAAGTTAGAGACAGAATTTGGCAAATATTCAATACTGGTATTTGATAGATCAAGAACGTTGAGCCCATGCAAATGCTCAAACAAAGAATCCGGGACATCTTTTAATGATCGATTACCTTGCAACAATAAGGTTGAAAGTTTAGGACACATTGGTGATGCATTTGGAGGAATTCTTGATATGTTGTTGTACATCAAAGAAGCCCTTACAAGATCCTCTCCCCATTTTCCTTCATCTGAAAAATCCTCCAATCCCAAGTGACCTTCTACCTTAAATTGAGGACTTGCAACTCGGAGGACCATGTCTCTTACCAAATCATGCATCTTCACAAACTTTTCCTCGTCATCTTCATCAATTCCACCTTCTAATAAGCAGGCATTTTCAAGTTTATTCAACATTGAATAGCCCCTATCAAACTCTGCTTTCCTACTATTCCTTCTTTCTATAATTCCCTCATCAATCAAATGTTCTATCAACTCTCGTTTTTTAATCATGAAGTCTTCAGGGTATAGTGCACAATGCAGGAGACACTGTTGAAGTTCCCCAACTTTCAATCGCTCATAACTGAATTCTAGTATCTTAAATACCTCAGCTTCTATATTGTTAGACCCCTTTACTGATGTCTTCAAGTCTTCCAGTGCATCCCTCCACTCAAAATCATGAATTAAGCATTTGAAGCTTGCAGCTATTGTGACGATCGCAAGAGGCAACTGAGCACATCTTTCTAGAACCTCTTCTACAATTACTTTCAAATCTGGAGTATTAAAAACATCACATCCCAATTTATCCAAAAATAAATTTTGTACCTCCTCTTTCGAAAGAAGCTCCAATTTTGATATTCTTACAACTCATTCCTAGACAAACATCAAGAAGTCGAGTTGTCAAAACTAATTTGCATCTATTCGATGAGATAGGCTCAGGAATTCCTAATTTCTCAAGGGGAAATGCTTCCCACATATCATCTAGGATTAGCACGTACTTCTTCTTATCTTCCAATTTTGCTTTTAACTTGGCTGCCCTTTCTCTTTCATGCTCAACTTCTTTGAGATCTAAATCCAACTTGCGTGCAATGTCATGTTGTAGTTGGATAACATTAAACGGCTTTGATACAGTTACCCAAATTACATAGTCAAACTTGTTTCTCTTTTAATAGGGAATTATTGATGTGCTCCATGACAGTAGATTTACCAATACCTCCCATGCCATAAACACCAATCTTTCTAACATCATCATCATCCAACAGGCATGCCCAAATTTTTTCCTTTACTCTTTCAGCTGTGCTTTCCCCTATTAATATTGGTGTTGATAGTATTTCTCCATGGCTTACAGGTGGATCAACTACCAAACTATCAATGAAAACACCCCTTTGATAAAGTTCTTCCATCTCTCCTATCTTCTTAAAAGCAAGTTTTCCTACATGTGCACGTGAGAAACACTTCCCTTCTCCAGCTTCACGTTCAATGGCTTGTATTTCAGCATTCATCCTTTCTAACATCTTGGAGCCAACCTTCAACTTCTTGCTTTGGTGTCTTTCCTGAAAGTAGTTGTGCTTCATTCTTGCTTCTGTATCTGACTTCCGGCATTCTAAATCCTGCCATTTGTTCCTGAGATTTCTCATATATTCATCAGCGCCTCTGTGATAAATGCAACATTTGCCAATCGGAGCATATATCATTTTTGCAAGCTCAATAATTGGACCTAAAATCTCCATTGTTGAGTACCTGCATATGTACCCGATATGTACATCAGACATTTTGCACATTTATAAACTAAAAATTAAAAACAAAATGGATGAATACATCTTTAGTCCCCAAGTTTTGAATGCCAAGGTGGATCGGTCAATCTCATTTTATCGTTTGCTCTTTTTTATTTATTTATGATGTCTTTATAATGGACGAATAGAGACTGAGAAAGTCAGAATTCCAAATTTTGCATTCAAAATTTTACATAAAAATTACTCGAATTAGAATTTCAAAATATGATTCCAGCGTATCTAAATTTAGAGGGATTAGAATATATTGTATGCTAAAACAATAATGTTTAGACAAACTAATAAGAAGCAAATAATAATTCAGTTAGTGAATAGTCAGACCAAGTTTATATGACCTATGGTTTTTGCATGAGGACTTCAATAGGTTCTAAGAACTAAGAATAGGCCCCTATCGTAATGAATATGGAATTTTTATTTTCCTGAGCTAAGCAATGTATATGGAATATAATAATTTCAAAAAACCCAAAGTTTAGCAACTCAAGAAATTTCATGACTTTATTTATTTATTTTTAATTATTAATGTGGCATGTTGTGATTCGTACATAACAAAAGTTGTGTCAATAATTGGTCTAGTAACATTAGTTCATATGAAAAAGGTTGTGAAAAAAGTCATGTCCCTAATATTGCTCTTTCAAAAAATAAGTTATGTTACTTACGTTTGTTGTACAATTTCACCAATTAAATATCAGGATAATAATCTTTAGAATACAAACAAACTAACTATTGGAAAATTAAATGATATGAGAAAGAAATGGCAGCAAATGAAGCATGTCCAAAAGTAAACGAACCCCTTAAAACAACAGTGAGGCCGCCTATCTAACAAATGATTCATCACTTACTACATATACTGCAATTAGCTTTTATTTATTTTATTGCTAACATTTTTGGAATCATTTCGCTTTCAATTTTGTCTTTTAATTTGTCAACTCTATCTATCTCTAATCTGGCATTAGTAAATTAAATTTGATTAAATGAAGTAAAAGCTTAAAATGGAAGCCAATTTGCAATGGGATAGACCTACTACTAATTGTAGGCCTCATTGCGTTTCTAATTAGAGAACATTGCATGATATGGATGTAGCTCTTCCTTTTAAGGAATTATTGTAATTAGATGTTTATAAATGGAAGCACAATAAGCCATGTACCAAGGAAACATATTGCCACATGTCGCATAATATATTAAATGCAGAGAGACTCTAGATATTCACTAACAATCTATGTACAGAACACTACCCAAGATGCATGTTGATATTAGAAATGTAAGTTATAATTGATTGTGCCGTCTGAAATTGTTTTTAATATGTTACATATTAAAAAACCAAAGGTTATAAGAAACAACACAACTTACATAAGCTTTCATTAAAAAAAAAATACTTACATAAGCTGAACAAATTTGATTTACTTTAATTTCCACACCACAAATTGTTATTTCCACACCATTAACAACTTGTGGCGTGGAAATAACAACAGCCTCTTTCTCTCTCTCTCTCTCTCTCTCTCTCTCTCTCTCTCTCTCTCTCTATATATATATATATATACTAGTCGCAAACCCGTGCGATGCACGGGAAATCTATTGAAAATGATTTCAAGAAATATTTGGTTATTTTTCTTTTACTGTTTAATGTCATTTTGTTGTATAACTTAAGAAAAAAAAAATTTGATAAGGGTTTCCTTGAATATACTTTTTGATAAGTCTTTAAATTTTTTGATAAGTAGGTTTCTTTGAATATACTATCTTGACCATAGAAATATATATAGTAAAAGTAAATACAGAAATGTCCTAGACTCTTGACCAAGATTCAATGTTAGATTAAAACAATTCCTGGTTTAAGATTTAGTGTTAGTCAACAAAAGGTTTGTGTATTCAAGCAAATAATTTACAGAACTAATCACAATGGTAGAGGACTAAAAATATAAATAACTTATAAAATTAACACTAAAAATATAAATGAGACATACCATAAGGTGCATACCATCCCTGAATTTTCTAATACCAGTTAGCAACTGTTTTTCTTAATGAGAAGTAGAGTTTTTTGGCAAGACAATTCAGAACATCTCAATCTGCTATATCACAACAACAAATGGTAAAATGGATCTCTAGGGAACATGAATGAAGTGCTTTCAACTTCAAAATAAATCCATGTTGAGGAGACCTCTAACTTACAAATGGACCAACACAGTAGAAAGGGAAAAGAAAAAGGAAGGCAGCGCACATCGGTAAAGTATCTACCTAGCTTCACAACAATTACTTGACTAAGTAAACAACAAACGTATGAGCCATCAATTCTGGATATTTGCAATAAAGAAACATACTTCATGGTTAAAAAGCCAAGGTAATGAGAATTAATCACCTCTAAATAAGCAAGCACCATAAGCAAGTGACAAAATGTGGGTAAGCAACCTATGAAAGAGATTGTTCATAATCTATAAGAGAGACGGCTATCAAAGTAATATATACATTACAGATTACAATCAAGTTAATGAGTAAGAACACCACCTCAATAAAAGCCAAAAAACACATATATTGAAAGGAACAATTTACAAAAGAGAGAGAGAGCCCTGACAAATCTAAAAATCACAAAAGACAAAGACCAGGGGGGGACAAATCAGTCGTTCTATAATTGATCTGCTTCCTTTGTTGCATAGTATCAATTGAATAAAATTGCTTCCTGGAAGATGCTAAATGGTGTACTTGTTTTAAAGCCGTTTAATTTCTTCCCTTCCACGAAAGTTCAGCCATAAGTTGCAAAATCTAGGCATCGGATACATTGGGCAAAATTAACATTACAATGCAAATCTTTAAAATACTCTATCAAAGTATGCAATCTTAGCCGAAAGTAACTATTTGTATACTAATCACTTTGAATCAGTAATTATCAAAGTACTTTCATCATTGATTGCAATATATTACAATAAAAATAAACAAAAACAAAATAACAACACCACCACCACCAACAATAATAATAATAATAAAATAAGAAAAAGGAAAAGCAAGAAAGATCATATGGTAGTGCATGTTTTAGAAATCATCAAGCTGTGATAGAATGAATAAACAAATAATAAATAAATAAATAAAACAAAACAAATAATCATCATCTAAAGGAATTAAGAAATTAGAAAACGATCACCACCAAGCATCAAAGAGCTGCACGTAACACTGGGGCGACAACTATTATCATCACTTTCCTAAGTCCCTAATCCATCTACTCCTTTCCTAGAAACAAATAGCAAATAAACACACATATGCGTAGGGGTAAATCAGATTGTTTTTTCTTTTTGACATTTCTAAGGAGGCAAAGCTCTATAAACTAATAGAACAGTTTTACATTGCTGCAATACCTGATTAAATCAATAATGGAAATAATTTTCAAGTTTGCTGCCTTTGCAAATTGGTGAAGCTACTTGAAAGGTAACATTAGTTTCATTAGTGCCTTTCTATTGGTAAAATAACACCGTCCTGTAACCAAAAGTAATAATAAATTAATTTCAGACCAACTTAATAAGAATATGAATGTTGTGCAAAACAATGGTGTAAAATGTATGAAGACAAAAACAATGTTGAATAGTGACTGATCTAAGTACTGGATACAAAATGCATAAAACACTGAACACCAAAATCTAGTGAGACCCCAAGCATCAACATCGATTTTTTTTTTCTTTAAATAAGTAAAAGCAAATGGCTTTAACAATAGTTAGAGAACAGAAGAATTCTAAACTGTTGGCAAAGTAGTTTACCTCTACCCCAGCAAAAAGCAAATCCTTAACAGCAGTCAATGCATTGACTTGCTCAACAGGTCCATTGAGACTGTATTCAGCACCTGATTCAGTATTCCACACCTGCAGCCATCACCAACATGTCAAATCCAGTTCAAATCTTGAATTGACCAAAGCAAAAAATAAAGGACAATTGCAAAATTGGAACAAAAAATTTATCAATTTAAAGCTCACCTTCACAACATTTGGCATGCCAATGAAGACCCATGGGCCCTCACTACAAACAGATCCAACTTCGCCACCAAGGTTAATCACATTTACCAGTATGGCAGTCCCAAAGCCGGACAGTTCCGTCACTACTACCTAAATAGAGCTTGTTGCTTCCTTGACGAAGCGCAATTCCATTCACTGCCTGTAATCAGGAAAAACTCATAAATATGGTTTTCCAAAACAACTTACTCTATCTAAGATATATTTTCTATAAACCAATATTCTCTTTTTTCATTTATGAATTCCATAGCAAAAATAGCAATAAAGCGTATAATCTTCTGTATTTTTTAATTGCCATTAACCTGTCTCAGCATCGTTTTTCTCCAAAAAGTAATTTGACATTGTCTGCTGTTTGGAATATTGTAGTAGGATTAAAAAAATAGACCCAAATTCACTGAATCCAAAATTTGTTCTTAATGATAAATTTCAAATTTCGCAGAGAATACTCCCAAACTTTAATCCCAATGCATAAACCCACCACAAAATGAATCATAACAAATTAAACTCACTTCTCAACGCTGAACTTTCAAATACACAGTTTCAAAAACCAAGGTAATTCAATTCTAAAGAAAGAAAGAAATTTAAAAAGATTCCAAGAAACAAAATACAATAAAAAAAATTTAAAACCTTACCCACAAACACTCATGATCAGCAAGAGATCCAACTATCTGAACCGAATCATTGAATCCAATATTTCTCAGTTCTCTTTGCCATCATCACCGAGACCAACACCGAGCGGTTGAGCATATGAATCTTCTTGGTTGAGAAGGTTAAATAAAGATTGATGAGAGAGAAGGTTGTCAATTTCGGAAAGAGGAAACGTCGGAACAGTGGGAATCCTAACGCCTGAAGATAAGGGGGCGAGGGAGAGAGAGAAAAGAGGGGAAGAGGGGGTTGAGGAGTCGTGCGTGAGAGAGAACCTAACGCTTGAGCCTCGAAGATGGGGAGGCGTGTGAGAGAGATAATTGATTAGTGCAGACGTGAGAGAGAGAGAGAGAGAGAGAGAGTGAAATATCGATTGGGGCATACATACGTGTGTGAGAGAGAATGTGAAATAGGAAAGGATAACTTGACATATGTGGGTGCACAAAATCTGATGTGGCAAGCTTTGAAGGAGGGAAAAAAATTTCTCTCAGCTCTACCTTTTAGTTTATATAATAGATATATATATATATATATTTTTTTTTTCTTTTCTTTTTCTTACAATAAGTGGGCGGAGGGGGGCGACTCGTACCCAAGTTCTCCTCCATAGGAGAACTCAGTAACGCCACTAACAGTCTAACGCGGACAAACCCAAGATTTGTCTTTAGGGAGCACCAAAACATGAAGAAGACAAAAAATACCATTCAAGAATTAAAAAAATATATATTAAAATTCAAAACTAAATAAATGCATGAAAAATAAAGTTACTCTATGTTATGTTTTAACAAAATATAGATAAAAGAAAAGACACAAAATTGAACTCAATCATCTATAATCTATCAAAATGGAACTCAACGTTCTTTTAAATCCCTAAATCAGTTATAATTAATTCTAGACACAAAGTTAGCACAATTCATAAAATATTTAACAATTAGTTGAAGTTAATGCTCAAATTGGTGTGGCTCAATTTGCAAGAATAATTTTTCATGATTTTCGAAATCTTGTAGATAAAACTTATTTACTAACAAACAAATATCATCCATTCTAAAAAATTCATGTGGCTCTCGAGGGTTCAAAGCATGGTTTTAAAAACCGGACCGGACCGGCCGGTTCAACCGGGGACCGGTGCCCAATCCGGTTCGGTTCTCTGAAAAAACCGAAAAAATGAAAAAATAGGCCAAAAACCGGAAACCGCCGGTTCGACCGCCAAAACCGCGAACCGGAGCGGTTGAACCGGTTTTGGCCCGGTTCACTTAATCACAAAACACACCGTTTTTGTCTCTTTCTTTTTTTCTGCTTATCCTAACCCTAAGCTATAGTTTCAGTTCTTCGCTTACCCCTCTGCCTCACGCACGCCACTTACCCCCTCTGCCTCACGCCGGTCACTCTCACTCACGCCGCTCTCTCCCTCCCGGTCACGCTCTGTCCATCTCTCTCACTGTCTCGGTCTCTCACTCTCACTCTCACTCTCACGGTGACTCACGGTCTCGCCTCCGGCGTCTCTCACTCTCACTCTCATGGTGACTCACAGTTCAGGTATTTGATTTTAATTATTTTTTCCCCTGTTTTTTTTTTTTTTGTTCTTTAAAAGCACATTTTGGATCATAATATTTTGTGGGTTTTTCTTTGTTGTTGGGTTGTGCAAGTGAAAATAAAGCTTAAACAGCTTCAAATTTGAACTGGGTTTGTGGATTTTTAATGTGATTTATCTCTTATTAGCTTTGTGTTTTTGGAATGAGTCCTGCTTTACTTCCTAAACATGTTGCTATGGTTGTTTAATATCAAAGAGATCCACTGTTAAATATTAAAGCGCTTGCCATTGATTTTTTTCGCAAAATATAAAATGTGGAAACTCATATAAATTTGCTATATATTTTTGTTAACCCTATATTATTAGTTACAAATTTTTCTGTATTTATTTAATTATTTATATAATTTTAAAATTATTAATTAATTATTTATGACGTCACCGGTTCGACCACCGGTCCGACCCCGGTCCGACCACTAGTACGGGAACCACTCCCCTTTCCGGTTCTCTCCCCGGTCCGGTTTTTAAAACCATGGTTCAAAGTTGAGTTAAGAATAATGAACTCAATTGCAAACGCACTAAACGGATGATTTAATTCTTATAGTTGAAAATTTATTGCAACATAACAATATCTAATCGTTAAAGATACTAAATTGGAAACTCATGTTGCTGATGATAAAAAGAAAAATAAAAAATAAAAACCCTTTAGATAAAGCTAGACAACATGGTAACATCCAAATTCGGATGAGCCAAACTTTTAACTTTGAGTTAAAAAGAACCCAACACAAGTATCATGTCAAACAAACAATCATAACTCATAAGTAATTTTCTTTTTCTCTTAGTTGAGATTTTTTTTTTTTTTTTTTTTTTTTTTAATATAAGAGGTTTGTTAGTAAGAAATGATATTTTTTTTTTTTTTTTAGAGAGGAGTAGAGGACCACTGGCCATAGATATGGGCTAGATGGTCATTTTAATTTTTGGGTTCAGGGTCTATTTTCCATTTGGGAAGCTGATTTTTAATTTTGGGGACTAGGTGCAAAATAAAAATAGACCCAAAGAACCCAAAAATTAAAATGACCATCTGCTTCTAGATATCGTTCACCTCCACAGCATTTGTAAACTTGATAATGGTCTAAGAGCTATACGGCATGTTTGGGCATTGGATTAAGTGGCAAGGACAAAGAGACTGCTATTCTAAAAGAGAAATAAAAGTCAAGAGGACTGATTACCTTTGAAATTTGAGCACAACAGTGAGTGGGCTAAAATTGTCTTTAAAACTTCCCAGAACACACTTGGGCAGCTCAAATTACGGGCAGGTTGATCATATGATGCAATTAAAGAAACAAAATCAAACAGACGAGCTTCAAAGTTTGATACTTCTCAAATTCACGACCTTGATCAGATATTTTTGTACAATAACCTGAAAGTGAAGGAAGTACATAGCAACAGCAACAAAATTAGAGTACAACAAGTTCATGGGTATCTTTCTAAGCCCAATTGAAGTAGAACAAACAAAGATACTAATATGAGATAGTTGTATGAAATAGAGAAAAGTACTACTACAAGGAAAATCATATGGAAGAGAATACAGATAGTTTTAAAAGGAACAAAATAACCGTAGAAAGAAATGATTCTTCATTTGCTTTCAGATGGAAATGGTCCATTTCAATATATAAATATATTTATTTATTTATTTATTTTTTATAAATCTAAAGCTTTTGGGAAAATATCATATATGAATAATAATTAATTTAAATGTCTTAATAGTTACTAGCTTATATCTTAGATTCATAAAAAATTAAATCTTCATTATGACTACGTCTCAAAAACAAATAGAGAAGATCTTTTTTCAAAACGTAAACCTTAACATAACAATCTTTCTGTCATTTTTTAAACCGTAAGCAGGTTGGGAATCAAGTGAAGACCTATATATAGAAGAAAGTCAACTTTTCCTTTTTTACATAAATTAATTTTTTAACTGCTAAAATTCCTACACATATTATAATAGAGTTCCTCCTAAAAAGTTACAATCTAATTTCTTTAAAAAATAAAACATGTACGGTCATCTAATCATATAAATATCTAAAACCAAAAAATTCAAAACATAATTTCATACACCCGATCCCATCAAAGATGATCTTACCAGTCCTTTCTCTCCAAAAGAAAGCCAAATCTACAAATTAGCAACAACTGTTCAGAAATTAAAAGAGAAGCTTAGACTGATTGGCTGTTGGCAACTTGGCATGCATGCTGCTGCTCCAAGTAACTTAATAACATACAAGAAAAAACCACAGAAGCCAAGATGATAACACAAAGCAACCCTTCTTGATAAATGCTTAATCTTTTGGAAGAAGATAAAACAAAAGTAAAAACAAATAAGTGAAGAAGATGGGGAAGAAATCATGTCGTAAGGACTTGCTTTTCAGGTCAATGCACTGGAGGACAATGGGGCGTCACTGGTGTCACCTACACTTTCCAGGAAGATTTATGATAGTGGGGTAAAGCTGTTGGTAAAGGCGGATAATGTGGCTATGAGAGGTTATAAGTATCTTATCATTCAAAACTTAACTATGATTAGATAAAAAAAAAATGGAATTGGACAGTAAGAATTTTATTTTATTTATTTATTTTCTAAATATTTATCTATAAAAGTAATTAAATTTTCTCAGCACATTGAAAGATTTATGAACGAATCCACTCAGCACATTGAAAGAGCAAGATTAGCGGTCTGAAGGGGCAATAATTAAAAAATAAATAAATAAAAAGGACTCGCAATCCAAAGTAATCAAATTGAACAGTTTTTTCTGTGTGTGTACCTGTGAGTTCACAAGAAAACATCAATAATTCAGAATTATACAAAACAAGGACTTGATAGAGCAGAATGCATATACAAATCCTTAACACATTATTCTGAATCTATTACCATTACATATTGACAGTACAATTTGCAATATTTCAGGTATCAAGGTAGAGCAGAATGCATATACAAATCCTCAACATATTATTCTGAGTCTATTACCATTCCATATTGACAGTACAATTTGCAATATTTCAGGTATCAAGGTAGAGCAAAATGCATATACAAATCCTCAACATATTATTCTGAGTCTATTTTTCCATATTGACAGTACAATTTGCAATATTTTTGGCATCAAGATAGAGCAGAATGCATATACAAATCCTCAACATATTAGTCTGAGTCTATTACAATTACATCTCGACAATACAATTTGCAATATTTCAGGCATCAAGGTCGTTAAACTCATTCCCATTTTATAGCCGAGAACGAATAAAAACTCTTTTCTTATCCATTTTTGGAGGATGCAATTCCTTACTTGCTTCATTTTGTATCTTCTTCAGAGACTCTGATCCACTGACAGATTTGGCTGATATCTTATTTCCTTGCTTTGCTTTATTCATGTCCCCCGGCAATTCCTCCATCTTTGCTTGCAGCCCCTCCATTACTAATTTAAGATCCTCTGTCTTCTTAACGTCATTTAAAGAGGGTGAAAGGGATTGATGCTTGAATACTTCAAGCACAATCTTATGCACTTGCTTCCTACCTGCAAAACTCAAGTGTGAGAAGAGAGAATTTAAAGATTGGGAAACAGAAATTATGATATATGCCAATATAAGTCCTGATTAATTATAAAGCCAAAGATGCAGTTAATGAAGATGACTGAGAAGATGTATTTACAAAAGACAGTATCGCAGAAAGTAGTTAGAAATACAATAATTCAACTCTGAAATATTATACTAAACATAGCCCAAGATGGAGGCATAATTTAACTCTACAACAACAAAAGAAAGAAGAATTGTACAGTTCAACAGCAGAGAAAGAAAAATTGAAGAATTTAACGTTGAATGACATTTTCTAACAATTGAATCCATACTAATTCTTTTCGTAAAGACTAAACTAGACAACAAGATGAATCCCTCTTAATACACACCTCACCATTCATGAGAGCAGAAGCTTCTAAAAGAACAAAAAAAAAAAAACACATGATTAAAAGTGCTTGGATTTTCTATAACTTTGTTATGTATATGAGTCACCAAGGTTGTTTTCCCCACTCCCCCCATTCCATATACGCCAATGATTAAGACCTCGTCCTGCATTAGGCATGTCCAAATCTTATCCATAATTATATAGTAGAAACACAAATGACTCTGACAGGAGGATAATAAGGGCTTGATTCTACTAGATCACATGTATTTATATGTAGAAAAGACTGAATTGATAATATATACAAGAGCGCAAAATTCCAATCTTGATATTAATGGTGGTCAAATCGTTTTAGTTTGATTCAATTGCTACGAGGCATGTAGCAAATTATTCAACGCAATTCAGAGTTGTGAATCTCAAATTTGAGGTTGTCAGATGCATATGATTCTTAAAGGGATAAGTGACTTAATAAGAAGTGAAAGTACATGTTTTTGGGGTACTTCGATGATATTGTAATACAAGATTACTGAATATCAATTTGTCCAATGACATGTAGAATTTAAGATAGAAAAGGTTCATTATCTTTCTCGAAAGCAACATGTAAGTATGTAACTCCACTAGAAGGGATTAAGTTACCACAGATGAAAACATTCAATATCAAGCTCCCACGAATGCGGAAAGAATAATGGAATAATACAAACAAGTTCATAATAATAGGAGAAAGAGAAAAGGAATAGAGTAAGAGAATCAAGCGACCATCAACGCTACTAAGGGATCATTACATTCCAATTGAAAACAAGATTAAACTTGCAGGACAATCCCATGAACCAATGAGGTGCAGCAACATTGAGCAATGTTTGAAGGTAGTGAAGGAGGAACTCAACTCAAAGAAAAAGAAGGATGTTTGGGAACTCACACAACTCCCAAATGAGGAAAAAAAAAAGTGCTTTGATATAAATGGATCCTCAAAATGAAAGCAAATGGGAGGCTGGACAAATACAAAGCAAGGTTAGTGGTCATGGGTAAGCATTCAAAGCAAGTTAAGCAGCAAATTGGGATCAGATTAGACACAAAAGAGGAAGAGGTGCAATGATGGAAGCTTGTTTGGTCCCAAGTAATTCATAAGCATGGGTTTATAGGGTGCCTTACTATGAGGAATAGGCTCTCTACAAAAGCAAGGCTAATGCAATGGGGTATAGGTGGAGATCCTTCCTGCCTGTTTTGCAGAAATAGTATTGAGGACATGGATCACCTCTTCTTTGCTTGCCCCTGTTACAAAAAGAATCTAGAGGAAAGTTATGGAGTTGTGTTTGGTTCCAGATACCCAACCAATTGGGATGATCTGCTAGGCTGGGGAATTAGGAATTTTAAAGGGCAGAGCTTTAGAGTCTCATTGTGCAAAGTGTCACGGTGGGCTGTGGTATATCATATCTGCATCCAAAGGAATAATAGAATTCATGCTGGAATTATCCAAATTGAGGAACAAATGGAAAAAGAAATTGGCAGAGACGTTAAAGCAAGGATGATTGGAACGAAGGAAGTATGTAGTTCAATTCTAAATTGAACTTTGTGTAATAATTGGAGAATTCGTTCTGTAGTTCATAGAGCATTGGAGAACTTTGTTGTATTGTGTGTTCTGTTTCAATAATATACCTGAATTATCAAAAAAAAAAAAAGGACAAGAAGAAGATTGATCATCAATGCATTTTTCAGACCTTACAGATTACAAAGATTCAAAGACAAAAGACCTTGAGAAATGATATAATAGGTTCACAAACACGTGACAGTGCTTTTAAATTTTTAAGCATTCTAGAGTTACAGGTTTGCATAGGACAATAGTAGGGTATGCAGGGTGCATCTATTGATTCAGATCAGAAACTGAATGAAACCTGAATGATTAAGCATTTTCATAGCATATGGAGTATGCTGTACTGTGTAAAACACAAACCATGCAGCAATATTAAACTTAAGAAGGAACTAAAGAGGATACTTAAAACTTAATGAAAGATTATAGTACATTCAAGTAGATTTTCCCGAAAGCCTGCAGCTCAATAAACTAAATGTAGCAAAAGACAAAGAAGAATATCAATCTAATTGATCTTTGTCTTCAATACTCACATCGTTATAAAGTAATGAAATGCCTTACATCAGATAATAGAAAGAAAAAAAAAATAGCACAGAGAATGCTTCTAGAAGAAAATATTTCATTTGCTTGTTTTATCCCTGCTCAACACATTAAGTACACTGTTGGAAAATATGCTTCAAAGCCTCATCTTACACATAACAATGGAGCATAGAACTAGTCAAATGGGTCTTATCAACTTGAAGAGCAAATTTTCTGCAGTAAAATTATGAAAATCTAGAAAATTACTATCTGCATCTTTCATTTAAGCTTCCCATTCACCACATAAATAGTGGAGATAAATTTCCTGAATATATGGGGAGCAAAAATACTTGCATCATCATTCATCAAGTAAAGCACAAAATTTACTAACCTAAACGTAATATTTAATTTCCCCTTTCACCTTTTTATAACTTTATTGATTAATAACAATAGCTTAACTAATATTATTGAAAAGAACAGTGCTGCATCTCAAATGACGTGAATTTATCCTTTTGACCTTTTCCTAAATTAACAGCACAAAAGTCTTAAGATTTTAGGAAGTGAGAAGGTCTCAATAGTGAAAACTAGCATCAATCTTAAATATATAAATTCAAATGTAATGAGCATATTACACAATTCTTCTTATAACCTAAAAGAAAAGAAGAATTGTAACCATCTTTTCAGTATGCTTAGACAATACATTTTACACCGAGGGATGACCTTGCGGTCCATTAACCACGTGAAAGTATGAATTGTTACAACCTTAAATCTAAAACACATTCATAACACAACAGAGTTTATAATAATTATGCAGAGGATGAATTATTACAGAAGATTGTCCCACTTAGTCAAAGAGGAACACATGTTCTTAACACAACAGAGTTACTAATAATTAGTAGCAAATAAGAACAAAAAGAATAAATCACACAGAAATACATTCTAAGAGTGAAGTTCTCCTTGCATGCACACACCACAAAAATATTTCATGTCAGCTTCGACTTGGTTGCCAATCCTACATCAGATCAAAACAGGAAAAATAAACCACACGTGAAAACAATTTTAAAGGAAGACTAATTAGGAAGGATAAGCATATATATTGAAAACAATTTTAAATCAAAGGAAGACTAATTAGGAAGAATCGCAGAATGCAAATGAAAAGCCTTTCCTTCAGGCTTGCTTCTCTTATTCCTCCACAACACTTCAGAGCCTCCAGGGTAAAGATTATTTCATGCTTCCAATTTTTTTTCTTTTTGGGGGGAATCTAGTTAAACTCCATACCCAACTTTCTCCAAAAATAAAGCTCCAAGCTTCTTCCTTTGAAAAGGGCTCCACTTTGATTTTCACTTGGCAACCCATCCTTCGACACACATCTAATAATCTTGTGGTTAGAATCAATTTGCACCCATTGACTCTGACAGGAATTCCCACCTTCTCTAAAACAAAATGATTCCATACATCATCTAAAATCAGTACAGATTGTTGTCTTCTCATCACTGCCTGTGCCAATTTTGCTGCCCTTTTCTTTTCATCATCCACATTTGAAAGGTCTAGATGTACTATTGCTGCAATATCATTCTGCAATTTATGAATGCTAAAATTTTGTGATACTGTGATCCAAAAAACATTATCAAAAGTGTTTGGATTTTATATAAGTTTGTTATGTATATGAGTCACCAAGGTTGTTTTTTGCTAGGTTGATAAAATTAGGAAAGATGCAGTTAAAAAAAAAAAATCGATATTAGGAACCAATTCTATAAGGATAAGATAACATTATGCCTCCAACAATAGTCATAATAAAAAGGATATAAAGGTATAAAGAAGCAGGTGCAAGAATCTGCTCCCATATCAGTGGGAGGGATATTGCATTTTAATTTTTAGCCTATCTTGTTTTTAATGAAAATAAATAAATTAATTAGTATGGTCCTAGTCTTTCATGATTTAAAATATCATCATCTATTTTTAAGGAATTGCTAAAAGAATATTGAATGATTTCTGGCAAGGTTGCTATGGATACTCAGTTGAACAACTAATGCATGAAGAGCTATATTAACACCTGCATAGATGAGTTGACCACCAGACATGTACCAATGGAGATACAGTGACAACTTGACTTCTAAAACAGCTAAGGCAGTGAAGATTACACAAACTGAATATGTAGAGAAGCTAGCATCAGAGTAGCACAAATGTTGGTCTAACATAGTTAGATATCTTAAAAGTACTATCATGAAGAAAAAATAAATCCCACTCACAATCAAAAGAGAGCAGAACAGGTACTTGTCTTTCCCAAGCATGAATCAGAAAGGAACAAGATTGTGAGATGGAAATTTTTAGAACTGAATGATGTCTTATAGAAGAGAAGAACAAAACTACATGTACTGATGGGAAGAAACATACTTGTTCTGATAGGTCAATTTCTTCTTTCAAGGATCTTTAGCGATAAGAATTTACAGTACTTGCATCAATCTTTCATAAATAAAAATCCAATGTAATGAACATATTACACAATTCTTCTATAAACCAAAAAAAGAAAAGAAGAAATGTAACCATCTTTTGAGTATACTTAGACAAATACATTTTACACAGCTCCTTGCGGTGCAAAAAAATAGCCAATCCATAAACCATAAGTCCTATTATTCCCAAGTGAAAGTATGAAAGTGTGAATTGCAGAGGATCAATTCTACAACACACATTCCTAGCACAACAAAGTTCATAAGTATTATGCAGATGGTCAATTATTACAGAAAATTGTGTCACTTAATCAAAGAGGAACACACATTCATAATACAACAGAGTTTATGATAATTAGCAAAAAAGAAGAAAAAGAATAAAATCAAACCGAAATATGTTTGAGAGTAAAGTTCTCCTTGCTCGCACGCACCGTGGAAACATTTCATGTCAGCTTCAGCTTGGCCATTTATCCTATATCTGACCAAAACAGGAAAAGAAACCAAATTTAGAGAAAAAGGGACATTAAAGTGATTAAAGAAAAAATATTAGAGAACAAACTAAGGAGAGAAAGTACGTAAGCAACAAACTGATTGATGTGTCCATAAAAGATAAATCAAACATGTGCTCACGTTTTTCATTGACTCTTCCGAAAGAAGGGTTGAAGGACATTCTTAGTGTCTTGACAGTCCCACTCCAACGATTCCCACCATTCTTTCTTTGCTGTAATATGTTTAAGAGAAGGGGGAGGTGACAGTTGTCCATTAAGAAGGGGCAGAGAGAGAGGGAATCTCTTCAGCTTCGGACAGCGGTATATCAAAATCTTTTCGAGAGAATCACAACTTATTACTTTACTGCTACTACAGATGCTCTTCAGTTCCGGTAGCCATTGCAGTGTCAATTTCTTCAATCTGGGGAGAGTGATTTTGGTAGTGTCCATTCCTTCCTCCTCTTTTTCTTCTTCTTCTTCTTCAATTATTTCCTCTAATTGCTCACAACCTCCGACGTCAATATGTTCCATATTGTGCAGTTGTAGCAGCAACCCAGGCGTAAGCAGCTTCTTTAACTTCCCACATGTATCAATATGAATTCCTTTGAGACGAGAAAAGGTGTGAGGTGCGACCTGTGCTGATGCATCTTTCTCTTTCCTAAACAATACGCGCAAGTTATCCAAATCCCAGAGATGTAAAATCTCGAGAGTTTGAAGAGTAAGGGTACAAGAAGAGGACGAAGGAACAAAGTATGTGCTCTACTCCTTGGCAGTCAAAAAGAAATATACTCTTTAATTCAGTTGCGTGGCTCAAAGATGGAACATCGCACAAACATCTCAAATTGTTACATCTCCCAATCTCTAGGTCATGGACGTCTTTTGGGAGCACAAAGGACTCTTCTCCTCTACTTATATTGCAATTTTCTAAAACTACCTTTTTGCCCCAGTTTAGGTATAGTCGATGACCAATAGATACCGGCTTTCCCACTTGAATTTTGTAACTTGCAAGTCGCCCTTTCTCCAAGGATCTGATATACGTACTGTACTCGTATATGTCAGAAAATAGGCCTCCAAATGTTTCCAAATTCTTCAAGCTTGCTACCTCCTCTGCTTTCAACTGTTATTAACTCCGATTCGGAGGAAACTGCGAGATACTGGAGACGAGATAGTTTAGGTAAAATCTCAGATGGCATGATTTTTAGTTTCTCCGCATTTAGATCGAGGTATCTCAAGTTGACCAACATTTCTAAACCATCAGGTACTTCCGTTATTCCTGTTCTCAAAAGGTCTAACTTGCTTAATTTTGTTAGCTTTGCTAATAAAGGCACACGCTTTAAACATGTACATTCTCTAAGCCTTAATGTAGTCAAATTCTCCAAGTTAGAGACAAAATTCGGCAAAGATTCAATAGTGGTTTTTGATAGATCAAGAACGTTGAGCCCATGCAAATGCTCAAACAAAGAATCCGGGACATCTTTTAATGACCAGTTACCTTGCAACAATAAGGTTGAAAGTTTAGGACACATTGGTGATGCATTAGGAGGAATTCTTGATATGTTGTTGTACATCAAAGAAGCCTTTACAAGATCCTCTCCCCATTTTCCTTCATCTGAAAAATCCTCCAATCCCAAGTGACCTTCTACCTTAAATTGAGGACTTGCAACCCAGAGGACCATGTCTCTTACCAAATCATGCATCTTCACAAACTTTTCCGAGGAATATTTGTAAATTCCATTTTCTAATAAGCATGCATTTTCAAGTTTTTTCAACATAGAATAGCCCCTATCAAACTCTGCTTGCCTACTATTCCTTCTTTTTATTATTCCCTCATCAATCAAATGTTCTATCAACTCTTGTTTGCCTATCTCAAAGTCTTCAGGGTGTAGTGCACAATGCAGGAGACACTGCTTAAGTCTCTCACCTTCCAAGCGGTCATAACTGAATTTAAGCGTCTCAAGTACCTGCTGCTCTTTATTGTTAAAACCCTTTACTGATGTTCTCAACTCTTCCAATGCATCCCTCCACTCAAAATCATCAGTTAAACATTTGAAACTTGCAGCTGTTGTGACAATTGCAAGAGGCAACTGGGCACATTTTTCAAGAACCTCTTCCGCAATTGCTTTCAAATTTGGAGCATTAAAAACATCATGTCCCAGTTTATCCAAAAACAACTTACGTGCCTCCTCTTTTGAAAGAAGCTCCATTTTAATAGACTTACAACTCATTCCTACACAAACACTAAGATTTCGAGTTGTCAATACTAATTTGCATCCATTTGCTGGAGTAGGCTCTGGAATTCCTACTTCCTCAAGAGCAAATGCTTCCCACATATCATCTAGGATTAGCACATATCTCTTTGTATATTCCAATTCTGCATTTAACTTGGTGGCCCTTGTTATTACATCGTCAAACTTTGAGAGATCTATGTTTAACTTGCTTGCAATGTCACTTTGTAGTTTGATAAGATCAAATTCCTTTGATACAGTAACCCAAATTACTTTGTCAAAAATTTCTGTCTCTTTTAATAAGAGATTATGAATTTGTTTCATGACAGTTGTTTTACCAATGCCACCCATGCCATAAACACCAATCTTTCGAACATCATTATCATCCAACAGGCATACCCGAATTTCTTCCATTGTTCTCTGGGTTGTGCTTTCCCCCACTAAGGTCGATGCTGGTATCATTTCTCCAATGCTTTCAGGTAGATCAACTACCAAACTATCAGTGAAATTACTCGCTTGAATTAAAAGATCTTCCACCACTTTTGTCTTCTTAGAAGCACATTCACCCATGCGCATGCGTGAGAGAAACTTCCATCTGGCAGGTACTTGTTCAATGTTTATTTCATCCTTAATTTTGTGTACCTCTCCAAGCCAAAGTTCAACTTCTTTCTTTTGTTTCTTTCCTCGACGAAGTTCTGCTTCCAATCTTGATTCTAGGTCTTCTTTTCTACTTTCCAAGACTTCCCATCTTCTCTTGAGATTCTTCACATGTTCATCAGTGCCTCTGTGATAATCGCAATATTCGGCCATCGAAGATATTATGCTTCCAACAACCAAGCCTAACATCTCCATTGGAAAGCCCCTGCATAATATGCACCCAATATGTACATCAGACACATTGCTCATGTATTGAAGAAAAGGAAAAAGAAACAAAAAGTGGGTATGGGAGAATACATTTTAGCCCCCAAGTTTTGATCTAGGCACCAATATGGTACCTCCATATTTTAATTTGCAATTAATAACAGCTTGTTAAATGTTGACAGGGCACATAACAGTCAAACCAGCAGTATTGACATGTTTACATATAAGGATGGAAGAAACAAGCAAATCAATCAAATGACAGTAAGAAATTAGAAATCAAAGATTCTAAAGTTGGCAACAAACAAATCCAAGAATTATAGGTTATAGTCTACAACTTTTACTGGCTCTTGACTAGGGACGGAACAAGAAATTATCCTTTGTGGGGTGAGCTATAGCCTATAGTACCACAATGCAACTAAATGAAACACACACGTTATGCAATTACTTGAAAAGCGTGAATACTTTGTAAGGGATGGCTAAACTAATCTCATAGAGAAAACTCTTGATTAATTGAAAGATTTATAAATTTGATATGAAAGTTGAATTTAAAGTGGGTATTTCTATTATATCTGCAATATATTTTTAACTTTATTCACGTTTTATGAAATAATTTTTTGCTTTTTCGAAATTTCTAATCTCTTAAATATTTGAATTTTTTCTTTGAGAAATGAATATTTTTACCATTCATAATACTAATAAACTTGTAGAATACACCAAATGAATAGCATATATAACATTTTTAACCCACAAGTAACGAAGTAATATACCAATTAAGTGTCATTTTAGGAAACAATCATTTTAATCAATCCTCCAAGAAAAAACTCAATCTTCTACTCAATTAACATCCCATAGAACTTTGCATTCTTTCTTGGCTAAAAAATAACAATAAATTGAAGATAACAAAAATTATCTAAATATTGAAGAAACTTACAAAACCTAAGCATATCGAATGTATAAACAAAACCTAAAACTCCTCAACAACATTTAATTAGTCATACCAACAGCCAAATAGTAAATTTTACAACTTTATACAACATATTCTGTATGATCAATTATATTTTAAATGCTTAAGAGATGATTTTGTGGTTGAACAACTAAAAATAACCCCCCATTTGTGTTTACGCTCAAAAGGATTGAAATTGGGGTTTCAGACTCAGTTAACTTTTGAAAAAAAAGTCTATCCAATTGGTATTTTATTTTGGGATTTGATAATATTTTTTTTAGCCACATGGCTTAAATATAGTTTTTTTTTTATGAGAAAAAGGGTAGAAGGGGGCAACCAGAGTGGCTTCTCTACTTGGGTGTAACCATAGTAGCAGCCTACCCGCTGGGTCCAGAGGGAACTGGTGAGCCATAGCTGTTATCCCAGCCCCACGGCTTAAATATAGTTGCATAAAGATCACCAAAACATTTTCATGTACTGCCTTACAATTAATCAGAGATTTACAGTACAAGACAACAAAGAAGAAAATAATCCAAACCAACTTGAGCAGAACAAGTTTGTTTTTCCATGAATAAACTAGAATGGAGGATACAAATCAATTTCGTTAAGATGAAAAAAGTATATGTCTGGTCTGAAAAGAATACACTTCTTGACAGACCCTGATTCGATAAAGGAGAAACA
>OU015761.1:55359561-55377807 GCA_907173295.1 Fagus sylvatica | reverse complement strand
GAATTTACATTCTTGGTCTCTGACAGTTATGCTTGGAAAGGCTCTTAGATTTCTAGAAGAACATAATAATATTATGAATTTGCTCAATAGAGGCTCATCCAAAGAGAAATTGATACACAATTCCTGAATCAAACTTTTGCCTAGAAAACAACAACAATTCCATATCAAAAGGTGCAATAAAGAAGAGCTAATATAAATAAAAATGTTTAGATCCCAAAGAGAGAAAAAGAAATTTTTTTTACCTTCCAAGATGCAAAGACTTGGCTTAAGATATCTCTAAAATTAACCTTTCTTACAACTTCAAGCAGAGCTGGAACACCAACATAGAAAGCATAAATAGCCAAAATTTTCAAGGATCAATAATTTGGTTAAGCATCAGAACAAAATATTGATTTAATAGAAAAGATCACAATATGGATCTGAAATATTATATATATATATATATATATATATATATATATATATATATGTCACGACCCAAATCCATAATATGATTCGGAGTCGGACCGGCATGCTAATACCAAGCCTGTGCCTGATATTAACACGAACCAATCTAAAAGGAGTATAAAAATTTTTCTTCTTTCTTTTCTCTCGTCCTGATTCTTTAACTTCTTCTTGGGTTGGAAACTCCCATAATATAATAACATACTCCTTTACAAAATAACTGAATATGTATACTAGTCCACCTAAAGGAAGTGATAGTAGTCAGAGCATCTATAACCATTTATACAAAATACATCAGTATGTGGACATAATAACTCTAATACAGCGGAAGACTATTTAAACTTATACATCACTTCTGTTTTATATACACAAAAACTCCAAACATCTAAGACTAGTTCTAGATACCAATATACTTGCTCCTCCATGCTGAGACTCTTGGCTGCACCATAGGATGTTCCTGCAATCTGAGCAACCCACTTTGCTCAGGAAGGGAATTGTGACATGAAGATTTAACAGTATGCATGAATGCATGATAAACAGAAATATCTTTCGTGGATATGACTTGCATATAAACAGTTCATGCTAAAATGATTTCATGAGTTTCTTGTACATATATGTTTCATACTGATGAACATAATATCTGATAACTTGTAAGGCATAATATATTTATTGAAATCTAAACATATAGCATGATTCTTTTATATGTAAACTAAACATGTTCCCTTAAACTGTTCTGAAGAGAAAACTTATCTCATACTCTTGCATAATATAGCAAAACTATATAGAACATGTAACTGTACTTTATCTTTAAGACTATGCCCCTCGTGACCTTACTGGTGCCATGTCTACAGGGTATGAAACCCCTCGTGGCCTTCTTGCCAGTCTACAAAGATCCGAAGATCCCCTCGTGGCCTGGGTTGCCATATCTTCAGGGAATACAACCCCTCGTGGCCTTACTTGTTGCCGGTCTACAGGGAATAAAACCCCTCGAGGCCTTCTTGCCATGTCTTTAGGGCATACGATCCCCTCGTGGCCTTGGGTTGTCAGTCTACAGGGCATCACACTCAAAACTGTTTTTGGTGTTCTTAAAACATATCATGCTTGTTTATTTTTCAATCTCTCTCTTGCCTTACTAAGCCAAAATCATAGCATATCCACAACTTGTTTCTAAAATCTGTCTTAACTGTACTAACTCAAAACAGTTTCTAAATCAATGCACATTTTCTCTATAAACAAATATCAAACTGAGTTTATTGAAAGCATTGATAAAACATATATAAATATATTCTTAAAACATGGACTATTAAATTTTCATGGCACATTCCCTTACCTCGATCCAGCTGCTGGATTCCAAGAGTCTCAAGCAGATCGCTTCACCTATCCTCCCTTGATTATCCTAAATCAAGTATAGGAGCTAAGTTAACTTTAACTTAATCTTAGTTTCAACCTAATGTCAACTTTAGCTCATAATAGGCTAATCAACACTTATGACCTTAACTCACTTAATTTAACTTAGCAAATCTTTACTAAGCCCTTACTAAACCCCAAACAACACGTTGAAGGCAACCAAGGCTAACCAACCTCATAACTATAACACCAAATACAACATACTTCAAACAATCACACATTGTTTTAAGGCACTAATGCAGAAACCATAGTTTCATGGCTCATAACTTTCTTTATAACATCAAATAGTGAAATCAATGCCTAATAAAATTCACCTATACAATAAACATGCAATTGGACCTGCACATAAAATATCAACTCAAATAAATCATCCAATTGCAAGAATGAATTCTTCAAAAATCCGTGATTTACAAGTTGCTGCAACATATCCCCTGCTATACAGCCCACTTCTAAGCCTTATATGACCAACCAAAAGGTGTCATAAACTCATGAAATTTTATAGGAGAATACCTATATATGTGTAGCATGTGACCCTAAATTTTCAGCTCAATTTGAGCTTTATACAAAATTATAAAATTCAACCAAGACAGAAAACTCAAATCTGTCAGTTCAGTTTTTAAAGTGACTTTAAACCAGTACCCACAATTCATTATATACTAAAATGGCATGGGGATAATTCCTATCAATAGAATATACATCCTAGGGTTCCAGAAAATTATTCCAATCACTTAAATTCCAAATATTGGATTTATTGTGCCATTTCAAACCGACAAACACAGAATCTGTCAAATGGACAGATTTGCACAGTTTTCTTGTAAAATAACAAATAATTATCAAAACTCAATATTTTTCTATGAAATTTCATATACATAAACTAGACATATAATAGATTAGCCTAGAGGAAACCGTTTCCTCATATCTATTTTCAAAAATAACAGAATTTCCACGAAATTTATTGTTCACGCAGACCTGACAGAGCAGTAAATTTCCAGCAACTACCACTTCAAATCCCACATGCATGTCCATAAAAATTCATTTTCCCTAACCCAAAATCATATTTCTACAAACCCATAACCTCAAAGTGTAGAAATCATGAAGATCAACCAACAATTTTAACTATACCCATTTCAAAACATACATGAAAAGCTAAGATTTCACCTAATCTATCACATGCATGGAATTTCAGTCTAAACCCCCAATTAAACTTCATGGAGCCCTAGAGAATTTGAGAAATTTACCTTCTAAATGTTGGGAATATAAGCCCTAACAAGAGCTTATTCTTTTCTTGATGGAGGGAAGCTTGAAGGAGAGCATATATGGAGGGTTTTCCTCCAAGTGATTTTCGGCCAGCAGAAGGAGAGTTTCTCTCTCTTTCTTTCCCTTTCTTTCTTCTTGAAACAATGAAAAAAAATGAGGAACAATGCATGGCCGGTCAATATAAGAGAGGGGATTTGTTATTAGTGCTTGCCATGTGTCAATATGCAATGGGAGGGTAAGTGTAAAGCTTTTCCAAATGGCTAGTTTCTATTGGACTTCAAAACTAGGTATGAAATAACCATTTTACCCCTCTTGTAATCTAGTAACTACCTTGATGCCTTATTATAGTTTAGTTATAATTAAACTATATCCATTTTCATTACTAATGTGTACATAATAATCCAAATTAAATTTACTTACCACATAAATTTATTAAACTTATAATCCTTTATTAGTTTAGAACCAATATAATTAATTAAACCATTAAGTGGTGCGGGGCATCACAATATATATAAAGAGTAGTCCTCTTGTCTACCAGATTTTTGAAATTGAAATTAACATTTTTGAATGTATATCACCTTGGGCAACAAATTAATTAAATTTCTTATATAAACAGTGCCTGAGACACAATGCCTATTGCACCTCTGACACAAATATGCAAATAGAAATACTCATTGAGCATAGTATCGTGATTTAAAAGAGGAAAACTACTCATGGATCAAGGCCTGAACCACAAATCAGAAAATTATTAAACATGCTACTAATACCACAATTTCTCCACAAATAAAGAGAGTAGTTTATTAACTTCTTGATAACTATTCCTAAGAAAAGAAATTAAATTCTTATAAATACTCTCCTTAAAATTCACATTTGTATAATTAGTCAGAATATAGCATATGCAAATTATACTGTAACCACTAATGCCATATAATAGTTAGATTTTATTGAAAAAATTGTTGTCTTTTCAATTTCTAAAACGGCATTATAACAGAGGCAAATGGACTATTGAAACTATAATTTCATCACATGCAAATTTCCAGAATTAATTATTTTAGTTGCTGAGTAATTTTTGAACAGGGATGGGGCTAAAGGCTTCTTTTTCATTGTGCAGAGTGTCGCATCTCCTATGCTTGGGAATATTCTGCAGCAATCAAAAGTAAAGAATGGTATGAGATAAATAAAGATTTAGTGCCTTATCAAGCTGTCTCTGTTTTCATCTGTTTTCTATACTCATCTTTCTCTCAGATAGCAATTCTAGCTTAAGACAATTCTAATGCAACTATGAAGAGGAAGCAATGAAGAAGTTTTTTCTCCATTTGCTGGTTTTGTCACACTCCTACTCAATTCCATCACTGAAAAGAGTTTGTATATATGTTCTACAACATGGTTGGCTGACCAAAGAAAACGTGATAGATGTGCTTCAATTGGCAAGGAACTGCGATGCACTGCGGCTCTCCTTCATTTGTGTTCGAAAGTAGATATTCTAATGCGGGACATGGTCTGCAGAGTACAATTAATTTCTCAATATGACTTAACCTAATTGGTTTGCTACCTGTTAGAAACAAAACATCAAACACGTGGTGAGGAAATTAGCATTTGGTAAAAACATATAAACTAAAACAATTAAGCATTCAAAAAGTAATTAGAACTTGCATTACAAACAAAAATTAAGTGACAATTTAGCATCACCTAAACAAAATCAAGATGGATAGAAAACAAAAGAAAAAAATTGGTACGTAAAAGAAATTGGATTACCAAAGATTCAAGAGAGGATTGAGGAATTCCTCCCAAGCAGCAAGCAACAAACCGAGTGTGGTATTGAATGCTTGATAGGTTCCACATCGACCTCTTGCATTTGCCTCTAGATCCGCTAAGCATAGACCAAAGCAGATATTTGGAAAAAAAATAAATAAATAAAAAAAGCTCAAAATTGAAATGGAGAGAGAACTTACTGGTAGAAAATAGCATTTTGAACTCAACTAAGGAAAGTGCGTGCATTTAAAGGGTGAGTTGGGATTTTGAGATTTTGGATAGAGATGGAGAACTTTTAACTTTGCAAGCACCGTTACAATCTTAGAAACTACGTGTCTTCCATTTATCGATTGAAGGATGTGAATACATATAACTGAAGACGTGTGATTATTTGGAATTTACTGAAGCATAGGAAATACAAACTAAGAAGATAAGGAAAACCGAGAGAGAAAAAAAGGAAAGGGAAGAGAGAGAAAGAGAGTTAGAGGCGTTAGAAAGCTATAGGGAAGAGAGATAGTGAAGAGAGAAAGAGAGTTACACGTCTCTAATTCACTATCTCTCTCACATCAAATATATTAACCCGGCCAATTTTGCTAAAAAATGCTTTTATTTATTTATTTATTTTTTATATGTTTTTGGGCCAAACATAACTCTTCTGATATTTATTTGAAAAATGGACTGATTCAAAATCGTCTTTTTCAAAGACGATTTTTCGCGTGAAAATTGTCTTTGTGAAAGACGACTTTTGAGTCTTTATTTATTTGAAATTTTCTGAAATTTGAAAAAACACCTAAAAGTCATCTTTTGTAAAAACGACTTTTATATAAATTCTTTTGAAATCACACGTTAATGTTGTCTTTACAAAAGACGATTTTTGTCCAAATTTTTCTTAAATTTGAAAAACGTGAAAGTTGTTTTTACAAAAGACAACTTTCATTTAAAATTTTCTGAAATTTGAAAAAACACCTGAAAGTTGATTTTCTCAAAAAAGAAATCAGAAGTCGTCTTTCTCAAAGACGACTTTCACGGGAAAAATCGTCTTTAAGAAATACGATTTTGAATCAGTTAATTTTTCAAATAAACATCAGAAGAGTCATGTTTGACCCAAAAACATAGAAAAAAGCATTTTTTGGCAAATTTGGCCCTTGATTCCCCAACCTACTTATAGTTTTTTTTTTAAAGGATAGAAAAAGTGTTCTGTTCTCCATTTGTTTTTCAGATGGAGAAGAACTATTTTATAATTAAAATTTAATTTTTTTATGAATGTGAAAGTATATATATTATATTACGACGTTTAAAATTAGTTCTTAATCATTGTATGGTGGAATAAGATTTTATATGTCATAGTACTTTGTGCACTTGCAGATTAATGAAAATTTAAATTTTTACTATGAAACTATTCAGTTTAATTTGAAAGCAAATAGAGAGAATCTGATTTTCCTTGTATAAGTACTTTTCCCATTCATGCTTGTCCTGCTCTAATTTCGTTGCTACATGTCCTTTACTTTCAGGTCCTTGTACAAAAAATCTGATCAAGGCCGTGAATCAGAACTATCAAACTCTGAGGCTTGCCTGTTTGATTTTGTTTCTTTAATTGCATCATATGATCAACCTGCGCGCATTTCGTGCTGCCAAAGCATGTTCTCGGCAGTTTTAAAGACAACTTTAGCCCACTGTTGTGCTCATAGTCCAAAGGTAATCACCCCCCTTGACTTTTATTTCTCAGTTTTTGTCCTGCCACTTAATTCAATGCCCAAACATGCAGTCTAAAAGACAATTTGAACATATAATTCAGATTTAGCCAGTTGCAAAACGGAGCCAAAAACGAATACCAAGTTACCTTTTATTTTTTTGAAGTTCCTGTAACATTTAATACTTGTGCTTTAAAATTTATTGATAACTTCACTGCTCTACAAAACATACACATTTGCAGGAAGGTGTGCCGCCTCTTAATTATTAGCTCCTCTACTTCAATTACTGTGTTTCTCCTTTATCGAATCAGGGTCTGTCAAGAAGTGTATTCTTTTCAGACCAGACATATACTTTTTTCATCTTAACGAAATTGATTTGTATCCTCCATTCTAGTTTATTCATGGAAAAACAAACTTGTTCTGCTCAAGTTGGTTTGGATTATTTTCTTCTTTGTTGTCTTGTACTGTAAATCTCTGATTAATTGTAAGGCAGTACATGAAAATGTTTTGGTGATCTTTATGCAACTATATTTAAGCCGTGGGGCTGGGATAACAGCTATGGCTCACCAGTTCCCTCTGGACCCAGCGGGTAGGCTGCTACTATGGTTACACCCAAGTAGAGAAGCCACTCTGGTTGCCCCCTTCTACCCTTTTTCTCATAAAAAAAAAACTATATTTAAGCCATGTGGCTAAAAAAAATATTATCAAATCCCAAAATAAAATACCAATTGGATAGACTTTTTTTTCAAAAGTTAACTGAGTCTGAAACCCCAATTTCAATCCTTTTGAGCGTAAACACAAATGGGGGGTTATTTTTAGTTGTTCAACCACAAAATCATCTCTTAAGCATTTAAAATATAATTGATCATACAGAATATGTTGTATAAAAGTTGTAAAATTTACTATTTGGCTGTTGGTATGACTAATTAAATGTTGTTGAGGAGTTTTAGGTTTTGTTTATACATTCGATATGCTTAGGTTTTGTAAGTTTCTTCAATATTTAGATAATTTTTGTTATCTTCAATTTATTGTTATTTTTTAGCCAAGAAAGAATGCAAAGTTCTATGGGATGTTAATTGAGTAGAAGATTGAGTTTTTTCTTGGAGGATTGATTAAAATGATTGTTTCCTAAAATGACACTTAATTGGTATATTACTTCGTTACTTGTGGGTTAAAAATGTTATATATGCTATTCATTTGGTGTATTCTACAAGTTTATTAGTATTATGAATGGTAAAAATATTCATTTCTCAAAGAAAAAATTCAAATATTTAAGAGATTAGAAATTTCGAAAAAGCAAAAAATTATTTCATAAAACGTGAATAAAGTTAAAAATATATTGCAGATATAATAGAAATACCCACTTTAAATTCAACTTTCATATCAAATTTATAAATCTTTCAATTAATCAAGAGTTTTCTCTATGAGATTAGTTTAGCCATCCCTTACAAAGTATTCACGCTTTTCAAGTAATTGCATAACGTGTGTGTTTCATTTAGTTGCATTGTGGTACTATAGGCTATAGCTCACCCCACAAAGGATAATTTCTTGTTCCGTCCCTAGTCAAGAGCCAGTAAAAGTTGTAGACTATAACCTATAATTCTTGGATTTGTTTGTTGCCAACTTTAGAATCTTTGATTTCTAATTTCTTACTGTCATTTGATTGATTTGCTTGTTTCTTCCATCCTTATATGTAAACATGTCAATACTGCTGGTTTGACTGTTATGTGCCCTGTCAACATTTAACAAGCTGTTATTAATTGCAAATTAAAATATGGAGGTACCATATTGGTGCCTAGATCAAAACTTGGGGGCTAAAATGTATTCTCCCATACCCACTTTTTGTTTCTTTTTCCTTTTCTTCAATACATGAGCAATGTGTCTGATGTACATATTGGGTGCATATTATGCAGGGGCTTTCCAATGGAGATGTTAGGCTTGGTTGTTGGAAGCATAATATCTTCGATGGCCGAATATTGCGATTATCACAGAGGCACTGATGAACATGTGAAGAATCTCAAGAGAAGATGGGAAGTCTTGGAAAGTAGAAAAGAAGACCTAGAATCAAGATTGGAAGCAGAACTTCGTCGAGGAAAGAAACAAAAGAAAGAAGTTGAACTTTGGCTTGGAGAGGTACACAAAATTAAGGATGAAATAAACATTGAACAAGTACCTGCCAGATGGAAGTTTCTCTCACGCATGCGCATGGGTGAATGTGCTTCTAAGAAGACAAAAGTGGTGGAAGATCTTTTAATTCAAGCGAGTAATTTCACTGATAGTTTGGTAGTTGATCTACCTGAAAGCATTGGAGAAATGATACCAGCATCGACCTTAGTGGGGGAAAGCACAACCCAGAGAACAATGGAAGAAATTCGGGTATGCCTGTTGGATGATAATGATGTTCGAAAGATTGGTGTTTATGGCATGGGTGGCATTGGTAAAACAACTGTCATGAAACAAATTCATAATCTCTTATTAAAAGAGACAGAAATTTTTGACAAAGTAATTTGGGTTACTGTATCAAAGGAATTTGATCTTATCAAACTACAAAGTGACATTGCAAGCAAGTTAAACATAGATCTCTCAAAGTTTGACGATGTAATAACAAGGGCCACCAAGTTAAATGCAGAATTGGAATATACAAAGAGATATGTGCTAATCCTAGATGATATGTGGGAAGCATTTGCTCTTGAGGAAGTAGGAATTCCAGAGCCTACTCCAGCAAATGGATGCAAATTAGTATTGACAACTCGAAATCTTAGTGTTTGTGTAGGAATGAGTTGTAAGTCTATTAAAATGGAGCTTCTTTCAAAAGAGGAGGCACGTAAGTTGTTTTTGGATAAACTGGGACATGATGTTTTTAATGCTCCAAATTTGAAAGCAATTGCGGAAGAGGTTCTTGAAAAATGTGCCCAGTTGCCTCTTGCAATTGTCACAACAGCTGCAAGTTTCAAATGTTTAACTGATGATTTTGAGTGGAGGGATGCATTGGAAGAGTTGAGAACATCAGTAAAGGGTTTTAACAATAAAGAGCAGCAGGTACTTGAGACGCTTAAATTCAGTTATGACCGCTTGGAAGGTGAGAGACTTAAGCAGTGTCTCCTGCATTGTGCACTACACCCTGAAGACTTTGAGATAGGCAAACAAGAGTTGATAGAACATTTGATTGATGAGGGAATAATAAAAAGAAGGAATAGTAGGCAAGCAGAGTTTGATAGGGGCTATTCTATGTTGAAAAAACTTGAAAATGCATGCTTATTAGAAAATTGGAATTTACAAATATTCCTCGGAAAAGTTTGTGAAGATGCATGATTTGGTAAGAGACATGGTCCTCTGGGTTGCAAGTCCTCAATTTAAGGTAGAAGGTCACTTGGGATTGGAGGATTTTTCAGATGAAGGAAAATGGGGAGAGGATCTTGTAAAGGCTTCTTTGATGTACAACAACATATCAAGAATTCCTCCTAATGCATCACCAATGTGTCCTAAACTTTCAACCTTATTGTTGCAAGGTAACTGGTCATTAAAAGATGTCCCGGATTCTTTGTTTGAGCATTTGCATGGGCTCAACGTTCTTGATCTATCAAAAACCACTATTGAATCTTTGCCGAATTTTGTCTCTAACTTGGAGAATTTGACTACATTAAGGCTTAGAGAATGTACATGTTTAAAGCGTGTGCCTTTATTAGCAAAGCTAACAAAATTAAGCAAGTTAGACCTTTTGAGAACAGGAATAACGGAAGTACCTGATGGTTTAGAAATGTTGGTCAACTTGAGATACCTCGATCTAAATGCGGAGAAACTAAAAATCATGCCATCTGAGATTTTACCTAAACTATCTCGTCTCCAGTATCTCGCAGTTTCCTCCGAATCGGAGTTAATAACAGTTGAAAGCAGAGGAGGTAGCAAGCTTGAAGAATTTGGAAACATTTGGAGGCCTATTTTCTGACATATACGAGTACAGTACGTATATCAGATCCTTGGAGAAAGATCCTTGGAGAAAGGGCGACTTGCAAGTTACAAAATTCAAGTGGGAAAGCCGGTATCTATTGGTCATCGACTATACCTAAACTGGGGCAAAAAGGTAGTTTTAGAAAATTGCAATATAAGTAGAGGAGAAGAGTCCTTTGTGCTCCCAAAAGACGTCCATGACCTAGAGATTGGGAGATGTAACAATTTGAGATGTTTGTGCGATGTTCCATCTTTGAGCCACGCAACTGAATTAAAGAGTATATTTCTTTTTGACTGCCAAGGAGTAGAGCACATACTTTGTTCCTCGTCCTCTTCTTGTACCCTTACTCTTCAAACTCTCGAGATTTTACATCTCTGGGATTTGGATAACTTGCGCGTATTGTTTAGGAAAGAGAAAGATGCATCAGCACAGGTCGCACCTCACACCTTTTCTCGTCTCAAAGGAATTCATATTGATACATGTGGGAAGTTAAAGAAGCTGCTTACGCCTGGGTTGCTGCTACAACTGCACAATATGGAACATATTGACGTCGGAGGTTGTGAGCAATTAGAGGAAATAATTGAAGAAGAAGAAGAAGAAAAAGAGGAGGAAGGAATGGACACTACCAAAATCACTCTCCCCAGATTGAAGAAATTGACACTGCAATGGCTACCGGAACTGAAGAGCATCTGTAGTAGCAGTAAAGTAATAAGTTGTGATTCTCTCGAAAAGATTTTGATATACCGCTGTCTGAAGCTGAAGAGATTCCCTCTCTCTCTGCCCCTTCTTAATGGACAACTGTCACCTCCCCCTTCTCTTAAACATATTACAGCAAAGAAAGAATGGTGGGAATCGTTGGAGTGGGACTGTCAAGACACTAAGAATGTCCTTCAACCCTTCTTTTGGAAGAGTCAATGAAAAACGTGAGCACATGTTTGATTTATCTTTTATGGACACATCAATCAGTTTGTTGCTTACGTACTTTCTCTCCTTAGTTTGTTCTCTAATATTTTTTCTTTAATCACTTTAATGTCCCTTTTTCTCTAAATTTGGTTTCTTTTCCTGTTTTGGTCAGATATAGGATAAATGGCCAAGCTGAAGCTGACATGAAATGTTTCCACGGTGCGTGCGAGCAAGGAGAACTTTACTCTCAAACATATTTCGGTTTGATTTTATTCTTTTTCTTCTTTTTTGCTAATTATCATAAACTCTGTTGTATTATGAATGTGTGTTCCTCTTTGATTAAGTGACACAATTTTCTGTAATAATTGACCATCTGCATAATACTTATGAACTTTGTTGTGCTAGGAATGTGTGTTGTAGAATTGATCCTCTGCAATTCACACTTTCATACTTTCACTTGGGAATAATAGGACTTATGGTTTATGGATTGGCTATTTTTTTGCACCGCAAGGAGCTGTGTAAAATGTATTTGTCTAAGTATACTCAAAAGATGGTTACATTTCTTCTTTTCTTTTTTTGGTTTATAGAAGAATTGTGTAATATGTTCATTACATTGGATTTTTATTTATGAAAGATTGATGCAAGTACTGTAAATTCTTATCGCTAAAGATCCTTGAAAGAAGAAATTGACCTATCAGAACAAGTATGTTTCTTCCCATCAGTACATGTAGTTTTGTTCTTCTCTTCTATAAGACATCATTCAGTTCTAAAAATTTCCATCTCACAATCTTGTTCCTTTCTGATTCATGCTTGGGAAAGACAAGTACCTGTTCTGCTCTCTTTTGATTGTGAGTGGGATTTATTTTTTCTTCATGATAGTACTTTTAAGATATCTAACTATGTTAGACCAACATTTGTGCTACTCTGATGCTAGCTTCTCTACATATTCAGTTTGTGTAATCTTCACTGCCTTAGCTGTTTTAGAAGTCAAGTTGTCACTGTATCTCCATTGGTACATGTCTGGTGGTCAACTCATCTATGCAGGTGTTAATATAGCTCTTCATGCATTAGTTGTTCAACTGAGTATCCATAGCAACCTTGCCAGAAATCATTCAATATTCTTTTAGCAATTCCTTAAAAATAGATGACCATACTAATTAATTTATTTATTTTCATAAAAACAAGATAGGCTAAAAATTAAAATAAATCATGAAAGACTAGCTTCTTTATACCTTTATATCCTTTTTATTATGACTATTGTTGGAGGCATAATGTTATCTTTGTTGTGCGAAAGGGCCTCCGGAAATCCCACAAACGTATTGATTGCAAAATATTTATTGAGAAAGATTCAAATAATTAAAAACAAATAAGAATACAATATGGTGTAGGTACTCTCTCAATACCCAAATCCCAAATAACCCAAAGCTCTCTCTAGCAAATAGCAAAAATGAAAACAATTCTATTCAACCATTCTATTTTAGCTCTCTTTCTCCCATATCCCACCTCTCCTTTCTTCCTCTCGGACTCTATAGAGAACCAAAGGCACCTTTTATAGCGTGTATATTGGAGAGAGTGGTCTTCTAATATCATGAAGTCTTGAATTGTCTTCTAATATCACACCTGCTTCTTTATACTTGAATGTGGTCTTTATATCTAGAATTCTTGAATATGATTTTTATTATGACTATTGTTGGAGGCATAATGTTATCTTATCCTTATAGAATTGGTTCCTAATATCGATTTTTTTTTTTTAACTGCATCTTTCCTAATTTTATCAACCTAGCAAAAAACAACCTTGGTGACTCATATACGTAACAAACTTATAGAAAATCCAAACACTTTTGATAATGTTTTTTGGATCACAGTATCACAAAATTTTAGCATTCATAAATTGCAGAATGATATTGCAGCAATAGTACATCTAGACCTTTCAAATGTGGATGATGAAAAGAAAAGGGCAGCAAAATTGGCACAGGCAGTGATGAGAAGACAACAATCTGTACTGATTTTAGATGAAGTATGGAATCATTTTGTTTTAGAGAAGGTGGGAATGTAGGGTATATATCATGTGATTCTGTAAAAAGAAACAACAACAAGAAGTAATTTGTCACAATTAATTAATAATAAAAACTCACAGTGAATGCAGTATGAATAGATCAAGTCTAGCGTTTGACGCTATGTCCTTAAGACAGATTGCGCCCCTCACACTATTAACTTAGTGGTGCTTTGAGACTCGCGGACGTCTGTCTCCCAGGATAAAATGATCTTCGCACGTAGAAGAAGCACAAGCAATCTCCGTGCACAACGAACGTAACAAGTGTTTCTTTCTCTCTCTTTATGCAAAAATGGGACTTTCAAAGTTGTAGGAAATAACTAACTTAGTATAGATAGAGTCATACCTCTTCAGAAAAGACACAACATTTGGGGAAATAATAATGTATTAATAAATATATAAATTAGATGGACTGGGCCTAACCCACATGGGTTTGCTTGGCCCACTTTTAGGAGGCAATTTCTCATTCACTCCTAACCATTTTTCCAACAATCCCCCACATGAATAGAAATTGACAAACACAATGCAAATGACAATGCAGACACAGAGAGAGTAGAAGAAAAGTTACTGTATCGGGAGAGGTAGCTTTTGGCTTTGAACCTTCCTTTGTGAAAGACTATCGGATATACTGGCTAACCAGTGAACATGATGTCTTGAACTGTTCAGCCGTTTGTGTATACCAAGACAATAGAATTCACACAGCTCCTTTTCGAACACAGTTAGTTCTCATTATTGTGCTCATTTTGGCCCTTAACACCTTCCTGGTTTCATGAGTGTTTTAGAGAATTCAGCCTTAAAATTCTCATTGAAGCGGCCACATTTCACACTCACATAGGTGATTTCTTATTAAGAGTATCCTGCTGCTACCCCACTTGGATTTCCAAGGTATAAGAATCATTAAAAGCATAGCTTATCCTAAACTTTTACAGGCATCACTATTTCATCATAGGAATGGATAGGAGATGTTATCTCCATAGTGATACTACAAGTCCAACACAATTCGGTTGTCCCTTTGAACCTAGATCTTGGGATCTCCAGTCAGCTAGGTAGGGTTGCCATTATGGGACTTAAATTATAGGCTTTAAACCCATTCCCCTCGATGAGCAGTTTACACGCTCTCCACTCAAACCTTTGGTTAACGGATCCGCTATATTATCTTTCGACTTTATGTAGTCAATGGAGATAATGCCATTTGAGAGCAACTGCCTTACGGTATTATGTCTTCGACAAATATGTCGAGACTTACCGTAACTCTATGCCATACCAATTGTTTATTGGTTATCATAATTTACATAAATATGAGGCACAGATTCCGTCCACCTAGGCATATCCTATAGAAAATAATGAAGCCACTTTGCTTCTTCCCTTGCTTAATCCAAGTTAATAAGTATTAATTCTATTGTGGACCTCGCAATGCATGTTTGTTTAGTAGATTTCCAAGATACATCTGAACCACCAAACGTAAAGACATATCCACTCATGGATTTTGTGTCTTTTGTAACAAATATCCAGTTCACATCATTATACTCTCTTAGTACAAATGGATATCTCGTGTAGTGCAACCCATAGTTTAGGGTGTATTTCAAATACCTCATTACCCTAACCATTGCCTTCAGTGGTTTTCCACTAGATTACTTGTGTATCTACTCATGCCTTAACTTTTGAGTTTATAATATTCTAGTGAATATGTCTCATGATCATCCATACCTTTCTTTTGTTTGTAGCCTTCTACAACAAGTTTTGCCTTATCATTATCAATAGATCCATCTTTCAAATTCCTCTTGAATATCCTCTTATATTCTAGAGATTCACAACCGGGTGGCCACCAGTTACCATGCATGGATTTGTAAGATAGATTTAATTGACAACCTCTATACAAGAAAGGCGCATCAGGTTTGGACATTTTTTTTTTTTCCTTTTAAAACCAATCACCCCCCACATTTTCAAGAATTTCTAGGAAGACATTTTACCTTTTCCTAGATTCATAGGGTATCTCAATGGTTTTATTTTTTAGGCAACTTGTTGAGAATATTATTGGTGGAAAGAATAGCTTCTCCCCCACAAGTTCTGAAGTAAACTATAACTTATCAACATAACATTTTATTCTCAACCTCATTCTCATAATGAATGATCAATTTGTATGCCTCATCCTTGCTTTTTAGCAGGACACACATACGAGTATCTTATATATTTCCAATATTAAAATACTCAAACAATGCATATAAACAACAATGACATGTCAACGCATATTTCATAAAAAGGAAATATTATAAATAAGTATTGGAATAACACCCTTAATATCCAATTAATTTTACACATGCCAAGCAAGTTTAATATAATTAGGATAGTCATTTCATAACATTCATAGTAATAATAATCATTACAATATTCTCATAGTAATAAAAGTCATTACAACACACTCATGAATATAAGTCATTATAACACACTCAATCATTACAACACACTCATAAATATAAGTCATTATAACACACTCAATCATTACAACACACTCATAGGTATAATAGTCACTACATTACATTCATTTTGAAGAGCCCATTGCTTAAATATCCTTTGCCCACATATGTCCCACTTTTAGTGAGTATAAACTTATCAGATTCAAAGACCAACTTAAACCCATTCTTGCTTCAATAAAGAACCTGAAACAAGGTTCTTGCGAATGTCTGGCACATGCAGCACATCATTGAGGGTTAGTTCCTTTCCAGAAGTCATCTTTAGTATCACCTTTCCCTTTCCTTCAACCCTAGCAGTAGAGGAGTTTCCCATAAAAAGTTGTTCTCCATGTTCAACAGAATGATATTTAGAGAACATATTCTTGTCTGAACAAATATGACGAGTGGCCCCAGTGTCCACCCACCATTCCTTGGTATCTCCCACCAAGTTCACTTCAGACACAACAGCAGAAAGGTTTATATCAGAGACATCTTTAGAAAGAGTCCCTACTTCAGAAATGTTGGCTTGAAAAGTTTTCTTGTTCCCTTGATCATTACGCTTGCGACAATCCTTTGCACGATGGCCTGGCTTGTCACAAATGAAGCATTTGCCTTTGAACCTCTTAGCATGACCACCTTTGGTGTCTTGGTTCGAGCCTTGACCAAATTCTTGACCAAAATGCTTCCTCTTCTTGTTCTTATTGTTGTGCTCCACCACATTTGCCTTGGACTCTATAGTTTGATTCCACATAGCTTTCTCAGAAGTACGATTGTCCTCCTCAATCCTTAATCTCACGATCAAGTCTTCAAGCTTCATCTCCTTACGCTTATGCTTCAAGTAATTCTTGAATTCTTTCCAAGATGATGGCAATTTTTCAATAATAGTAGCAACTTGAAAAGATTCACTCAAAGTCATACCTTCCTGCATGAATTTCATGCAGGATCAATTGGAGTTCTTGCACTTGACTGATTACAGTCTTGGAATCCAGCATTTTGTAATCCAGAAATCTGCCCACAATGAACTTTTTGGTTCCAGCATCTTCCGTTTTGTACTTCTTGTCCAAGGAGTCCCACAACTCTCTTGCGGTCTTAATTTGACTATACACATTGTACAATGTGTTGTCTAGTCCATTAAGAATATAATTCTTACACAGAAAATCTGCATGTTTCCATGCATCTATTGCAGCAACTACTTGCTTATCACTCTCATTCTCATTGAGAGTAGGAGCATCTTCATATAAGAACTTCGCCAGATTCAATGTAGTGAGATAAAAAAGCATCTTTTGTTGCCATCTTTTAAACTCAGTTCCATTGAATTTTTCAGGCTTCTCTCCATGATTAATGGGAACAGTAACAGGGGTAGTGACTGGCGCCACAACAATGTTTTGAACCGTTTCAGTAGACATTTCTGTTAAACAAAATTTTCAAAATTCAATTAATCACATTAACATTAATGTTCAGTCAACGTAATTTCATCAATTGCAAACAGTAGCACAAATCGCATATAATGATTATATTAACAAAATATCAAGAAGATCAAATTGAAATATGTATATAAATATTCATCAATTCCTTTCACAGTAACAATGTTTACTTCAATATATATTTATTAAAATATGCCGCATCGTTTCAACTATTAAATTAGTAAAATCTCGCACATAATGAATTCGCAAAGAACAATTTTGCGGTAAATATATGATGTACGGATTAAAGTTTGCAAACATCTTTGACAAATACACATAATCCATATTTATAAACAGTAATAATACTTTTCCAATGCAAACAATATATATATATATATTCCAAATGAATCAATCCTGTCAACAATGAAACCACGAAACATTTAGACTAATATATATATATACTTCTTGCAAATCCAAAGAAACAATCTGTAATATATTAAAGCCAAAATTGACAATTCATATATAATATATTATAACACTTTCAATCAGTACGTTATACAATATTATCGAATCAATAATATGTGTACAGAAATAATGTTTTTCCGATATCAAATGATATGAGCGAATTACATCCAAACAATTGAAAATTTCACATACAGTTACATAAACATGGCAATACTGTAGTGTTAATTGACAAACTTCAAAACACTTTACGCAACAAATCAGGTTATATTATGCACTCAACAGAGTAAAATTTCACAGAAATCACACAATAAAATTTAAAGGCAATCTGTTCTTAAGATTGTTGGGTATATATCATGTGATTCTGTAAAAAGAAACAACAACAACAAGAAATCTGTCACAGTTAATAAATAATAAAAACTCACAGTGAATGCAGTATGAAATAGATCAAGTCTAGCGTTTGACGCTATGTCCT
>OU015761.1:55321829-55359461 GCA_907173295.1 Fagus sylvatica | reverse complement strand
TGAATATGATTTTGGATAGGATAGAACGGCGGAAAAGAATATATGTGGCCAATCCCAATTTCTAGTTCTAGTTAAGGAAAAAATGTTTGTTTATGTTAAAAAAGAAAGAAAGCTAATTGGTTAAAGGCTGCAACTTTGATATGTACACTATTATTATGCCATAACAAGTATTTATCAAAAAAAAAAAAAAATTATGCCATAACAAGTACCACGGCTTAAGCTTCAATAATGCAGGGGCACACTTGCAGGTCCAACATGGTTTTCTTTTGGTGCTAAGGTGCCCTAAGGCCTCACATTCACATAGAGTTTAGTCTACTTTTAATGCTAGTTGGGGGAAAAAAGCTTACAGCTTCCTTCTTTTGAACTTAGTGACTTTATCTGTTCTTACTATCCCTTTTTGTTTTGGTTATTTAGATGTGGCTGATAAAATACAAAAGCCTTGTAATCAGATTCTTGACATTAGATTTGATTTATTTTTGGAGCGATACTTATAAATTACAAAAGCTGTATGACTAGATTCTTGATGACTTACAGTTGCTTTTGCTTTGCATGATTATCCTCAAATTCCTTGCGACAAAAAATTTCACTACACAATGAGAAAACCTTAATATCTGCATGCATATTATTTACATTGAATGAAACCTATAAAATATATCAATGCTTCATTTCAGTCAATCTTCTTGAATAGGTAATTTCACTACACAGTTGAATGAGAAAACCTTAAAATCTGCATGCATATTATTCATTTGAATGAAATATATCAGTGCTTCTAAGACTGTGAGAATAGCTCCTAATGTGGGTTTTTGTCCTATCTAAACCAGGCCACCAATATCATCTCTTAAGACTGATGTCACTGCCTCAACAATTTGAGAAGAGCTTGTGTTTTTTTGTGCAGTAGAGTGGCAAACAAAGGTAAGGGTGGATACTTATTAAATAAGCCACATTAACTTTTGGTTTCTTTTAAGGTGATTTCTTCAACATAGTATGCAACTTGTCTCATGATTACCTTTAGTTTTTTTGATAAGTGTGACTACCATTTCTATCCAGGCATGCAGCACACATTTTGGTCATATGTTGGAGTAGATGATGCAACCAGTTGCTTTGACTTATTGGCCTGTAGGAATTTTTATTAGCTACCGCCTACCAATGATCTTGTATTTCCCTGTTATACAAGAAATAAGGATTACCACAGAGAGAAAGCATAACACTGAAACAGGGTTGGAACATCTGAAATCTTGGACAGAGGGTGATTAAGATTACAAAATTATCTATGTTGCTGATTTTTCTCCTACTACGGGTGTCATCTACAACAATTGCACTCACATGGTACTTAGTGTGCTTTTGAGGCAAGTTGAGACAAGTTGAATCATACAGATGCTTCACTCTGTATGCAGGAGCTGTGAATACCAAAACAGACAAGAGTTTAATAGTGCACGTGCCTTCTAACTAAGCCAGTGATAAGAATAAGCAGCTTGCAAAAAGTAAAGTGGTGCTTATGTCATTCTCTTCTTTATTATATCTTGCCTCATAGAGTAGCTTAGAAAGTCCATTTGTTTTGATTTTTTAAAGATTTGATTGCGAGCTGGTAGAGAATAATGTTATTTTCCTTTCTTTTCCTTTATTAATTTAATTCTCAAACCTTTTCTCGATAGGTTGGAATGGATGATGGTGTCAGCAAATACATTACTAATTAGTTTCAGTTATAGCTTAATTTCAGGGTGACTGAATCTTGGTAGGAGCATCAGCTTTATGTTCATGTCAATATTGTGCATATTTTAGCTCATCGTAGTTGTTTTGCTAGTAAAACAAGTTTGTGAGGAATTTTATTTGTTATGATTTTCAAATTGTAAATTTTTCACATATGTACATGACAATACTTGAGAAGTTCCCCTTTGAAAGTTACAAGAACTATCATGAGAAATATTTTACCTGGACAAAACTTGTCTATTAAAATAGAGTTGAGTCCTAATATTTTTCGCATTCTCTTCTTTCAAAAGTCCAAATATGAAGCCACATAGCTTGGTGAGAAAGCCATCAGTTCATGCACTAACAGCCTGAGTGGCTGGTACAACTTACTAATAAGAATTAGTGATTGTCAATTTCATGATTCATAATAGACTGACTAGCTGTTGCCTTGCTGCAGGGAAAAAAATGTGACTTTCCCCATCAGACGGCTCTTAAGACTTCCATGATAAAGGTTTGTTTCTTCAGCGCTCTTACGATCTATATGCATGCAAGCTTTCATCTTTGAAGTAGCCTTACATTCTTGGAGTTACATAGTAAAATACCATAAAGTTATAATCTAGCGATGGAAAATTTGACTATATGAAATCTATGGAATAAAATATGAATCCTGCATCTTCTGATCTCAAGCATAGTAATTTACGACTTGTCAAAAATCTTCCAATTTAATCCAATATAACAGTAGCAAAGGAATGGAGGAAAAAATGATCATTTTTCTAACAATTTGGGTCCTGAAGAAAAAATTATCATCAATGTCCAGATGCTAATTAGACCTTTTTTCCTGCGTGATCTTCTTATTAATTTTCCAATTATGTCAAATTTTGCTGGTAGTGGAGCTCATTGTCTCGGTGATCTTGGATGTGAGGACAAGTCCCCGCAGTTCCATTCCATTTAACATCTTACTATCGTGAATGCCTTCAATGCAGAAATCTTCTTTTAAAGGTGAGGCCCATTATCAATTCTAATGAATGAAGTTCTTAGTTTTCTACTTGAACTCTTGCGTTGAAAATTGCTCATCTCAGATACTCGTGGAATATTACTAGTAGAAACAATTTTTTTATACAAGTGAACATAAAAGCTCTCCCAACAATACTCTCTAGAAGTAGTTTTTCAGAAGCCAAGAGAAAATACATCTTTTGGGTTCAAATAGAAGTCAGTGACATAATTATATATTTCCTCCCAAAATTTGAAATCAGTCTCAACTGGTTAACCTATGGATTATAGAAAAGCCCAAGTCTTTTCCCTTAATGGGATATTCCATATCAGACTACATGTGTTTTATGTCTTTAGTTCTTTGGCTTGCAGTTGCACTGGATTTTATTAGTCCTCCTTGGTGGATAGCTTTAACTGTTTTTTTGATAAGTAGAGTTCCTTAAACGATTTCTTTAGCTTTAAAATTCTTGATTGATTGATATAAGCTTACACGTAATGTTTCTAGATTTTAATGATAGAGCAGTTGTACTCTGGAACTTTGGTTGCTTTCTTAAAATTCTAAGAATGACATCTTGGTAATTGAAAACATTGCACTCACTAGTTTTAGGGAATGCAAGCTTTGGAATTGGGTATAAGTGATGTGTTCTTGCTCATATGGTTTTTAAAATTTATCTTGAGAAAATTTCATTTGAAGTGTTTGTGTCTAGTTCAACTCATTTGAATTATTGTCACTTGAATAGGTTTTTAGTTATACACTGATCACCTCAAGATGGCAACATTTACCATATGGAGTAGATCAAACAATTTCATTTGTCATTGATCAGGAAATGATGGGTGTAGATTATAATGTGGAGTTTTGTCCTGACTTAGCCCGGTGACTCGCTTTTCTCAGGTCACATGACAAATGCCACCAAATTGTCTCTTAACAATGTGAATTAGTTGCTGCATCAACAATTTGAGTAGGCCTTGTGCTTTTGTGTAATAGAGTGGCAAAAAATTAAGGTAGGGGTGGATATTGATTAAATAACTGTCTACTTTTTGTCTCTTTTAAGATGACTGCTATGATATAATATGCAACCAGTCTCGTGACTACTTTCATTGTCCAGGCATGCAGACATTTACTTCACATGTTGTAGCAGATGATGCAACCAGTTGCTCTGACTTCATTATTACTGGCCCAGTGGAATTTTCATTTGTTATCAGTGTCCTACAAGTTCCTGCTTTACAAGAAATGTGGATTACCAAAGAGAGATGGCTTGAATCAGTTCCGTGTATAACACGCTCAACACCAAACCAAATTTGACTCAAATTTGGTGATTATTTCTTAATAGGATGAGAAGATATCCATGGCAACAAAAAAATAGGCTCTGCACTTGTATATATAACCAGTCATGCTTAGTTCTTTAAAACACACAACTTTGGTATTTTGCACACTAGGTTTAAAGAATTAGAAAATTCTTGTGATGTGCTAGTTGTGGTGAGAGACAGATCTTTGGGTGTATTTGGGGTTTGGGTTTTGTGAAAGTGTTTTTGTACCAACTTTGTACTCACCCTATTTTCTTAGTGAAACATTCTCCTAGTTGTCGCCAGTGGATGTAGGCCTAAGGCTGAACCACATAAATCTTTCTGTTCCCGTGTGATTGTTTCTCTCTCTCTCTCTCTCTCTCTCTCTCTCTCTCTCTCTCTCTCTCTCTCTATATATATATATATATATATATTTTTTTTATTTTATATTTTCCGCATCAACTCACTATTTTTTTATACACTCATAACAAATAGGTATAATGGCTTCCGCTATCTCAATAGAAAGTATAACACTAAGACAGGGATAGCTACAGAGGGTATTTAAGATTACAAAATGATCTATACAATCTTGGGTTTTTTTTTTTTTTTGGTTTAATTTTGCAATTCCATGTTCAGTGTTGCTGTAAGGTAGATGCTGGAGTATTGCGGTGAATCCTTCTATAAGTACATCTTAGTACTTGAATTAATTATGAGGAAAATTAGGAAGCTCTCTAGACATGTTTGCCAATTTTTGTAATTCAAGTTTCACTGTAATGGAATCTTTTGGAGAGATATTTATTAGATGTGAAAAACCTTTAATTTTGTAGTCCTGTCTACTTACCTTTTACCATTTAGCAGCACCTATTGAACCAATTCCATACCTGCTAAGATGTTTCACTGTCTCCTTATTTTTAAAAGTCTTAGTCTAAATATTTTTTTCTAATTCTCACCTGCATTGTTTATAGTGGGTATAAATATATCTATTTGGAGAGCACAATTTTGTGCTTCCTTGCGCCTAGCAACATGAGTAAAGCACATAAACATCTGCCAATTACTTTCATTCTATTCATATTTGAGTCTGGTCATAGTATGCCATCTTTTTGGCAACATCATTGTTTGTGCATGTGTAACATGTCTTCAAAATTGTATTTGCTTTACATTTCAATGTTGATGATGGGGGCCAGTCGCATCCTACAGATAGAAGCAAAGACTATAAAAGTTGTCTCAGTAAATGGAGATGGAATCGGTTGATTGAGAGGCACATGAAATTACATGCGATTGATTGGCATGGGTATGAGACACAACATAGATTAGATACAACCTTAATATCGCACGCAGCATGAATAGAGGTTTAGTAAAATGGATTGGGTCTAAGCCCTTGGTAGCCCAACAGGTTAACATGGGCGACTTTATTTGAGTTTGGAGCCCAAGAGACTAAAGAAGCCCATGAGTTTGGTCCATTACATTTCATTCCTTTATAATTTATTCATTCTATTCTATTCCATTCATTTTTAAACTCCCAAACGAAGCTTAAGAGTTTTTAACTCGATTTCAGACTCTGATGAAAATTACATAAAAAGGTCCAGAGTTTAAACCATATTTGAGATTAATTCTTAGATTTTTTTTTTTATCAATTAAAATCTCAAATTTATGAAATCATTTAAATTTAAAGTCCATGTCCATCTTTGTTATTCATTTCCATTGTTCTGGGTAGTAACAAAACAAAGAAAAATGAGAAAGTTTGATAACCCTGTATTTTACGGAAAAACCACATGAGATTTAAGTGTTACATTCAAAGCTTCAAGAGTTTCATGTTTTATTACCCACTAGTCGCAAACATGCGCGATGCACGAAAACGTCTTAATTTTGTGTGTAAAATATAATAAATTTATTTATAATGTAGACCTATGAACACCTGTAGTATCAACTTCTTGAAATATATATATATGTATATATATATATATATACATACAAAACAAAACAAATCCAATTTGACCATAACACAAAACACACAACTTCAATCACAAAACCAAGGGAAAAAAAAATACCAACCACCACAAAACTACAAACAAAGGTTCAAAACCCATAAATCCAATAAAAAAAATAAAAATAAAAACTACAATCCTAATAATAACACATACCACAAAATCCACAAATCAAATCAAAGAGCAAAAGAGGAAAAAAGATTGTATATTTCATACACAAACCACCATAGAAGCACAGGGGGTAAAAAAAAATTTCGGGCCCAGCATCACCAGTTGTTTGGGCAGTGGGTAGTGGGGAGTTTAAATAGGAGATTGAGGGTGCAATCAATTGAGGAGGTGAAGAGGTAAGGGAAAACCCTATGGGAGATGAAGAGGCAAAGGGTGGAAAAACCCATGGGAGATAAAGAGCTGGGGGGGAGGAGAGAGGGGGAGATAAAAAGGTGAGAGAGAGAGAGAGAGAGAGAGAGAGAGAGAGAGTGAAAAAGAGGGTAAGATGACATGGACGTCTGTGAGTGAAGAGATTATGACGTGGCGGTGTTTGGAGGAGAAAGTTTTTTTTTTCTCTCAGTTTCGAGTTTTAATTTATATTATAGATTATAGATTAGCAAAAAAGAATAAAATCAAAAAGAAATATGTTTGAGAGTAAAGTTCTCCTTGCTCACACGCACTGCGGAAACATTTCATGTCAGCTTCAACTTGGCCATTTATCCTATATCTGACCAAAACAGGAAAAGAAACCAAATTTAGAGAAAAAGATAAATCAAAATAAGGAGAAAGTAGGTAAGCAACAAACTGATTGATGTGTCCATAAAAGATAAATCAAACATGTGCTTATGTTTTTCACTCACACTTCCAAAAGAAGGGTTGAAGGACATTCTTAGTGTCTTGACAGTCCCACTCCAACAATTCCCACCATTCTTCCTCTGCTTTAATATGTTTAAGAGAAGGGGGAGGAGACAGTTGTCCATTAAGAAGGGGCAGAGAGAGAGGGAGTCTCTTTAGCTTCGGACATCCAAGTATCAAAATCTCTTCGAGAGAATCACAACTTATTACTTTACTGCTACTACAGATGCTCTTCAGTTCCGGTAGGGATTGCAGCCACAATTTCTTCAATCTGGGGAGAGTGATTTTGGTAGTGTCCATTCCTTCCTCCTCTTTTTCTTTTTCAATTATTTCATCTAATTGCTCACAAACCCTGACATCAATCTCTTCCAGGTTGTGTAGGTGTAGCAACAACCCAAGCAGAAGCAGCTTCTTTAACTTCCCACATCCCCCAATATAAATTCTTTTGAGACGGGAAAAGGTGTGAGGTGGGACCTATGCTGATGCATCTTTCTCTTTCCTAAACAATACGTGCAAGTTATCCAAAAACACAATCTTTAAAGTCTCGGTAGTTTGAAGAGGAAGGGTACAACAAGAGGACGAAGAACAAAGTATGTGCTCTATTCCTTTGCAAAATGAAAGATATATTGTCTTTAATTCAATTGCGTGGTTCAAAGATGGAACATCGCATAAACATCTTAAATTGTTACATCTTCTAATTGTAGGTCATGGACGTCTTTCGGGAGCACAAAGGACTCTTCTCCTCTACTTATATTGCAATTTTGTAAAACTACCTTTTTGCCCCAGATTGGGTATAGTGATTCTCAAATATATAATGGCTTTCCCACTTGAATTTTGTAACTTGCAAGTCGCCCTTTCTCCAAGGATCTCATATACGTACTGAACTCATACATGTCAGAAAATAGGCCTCCAAATGTTTTCAAATTCTTCAAGCTTGCTACCTCCTCCCCTTTCATTGTTACTAATGTAAATAGCCCATGAACTACAAGGTACTGGAGATGAGATAGTTTAGGTAAAATCTCAGGTGGCATAATTTTTAGTTTCTCCACATTTAGATCGAGATATCTCAAGTTGACCAACATTTCTAAACCATCAGGTACTTCCATAATTTCTGTTCTCTCAAGGTCTAACTTCCTTAATTTTGTAAGCTTTGCTAATGAAGGCACACGCTTTAAAAATACACACCCTCCAAGCCTTAATGTAGTAAGATTCTCCAAGTTAGAGACAGAATTTGGCAAATATTCAATACTGGTATTTGATAGATCAAGAACGTTGAGCCCATGCAAATGCTCAAACAAAGAATCCGGGACATCTTTTAATGATCGATTACCTTGCAACAATAAGGTTGAAAGTTTAGGACACATTGGTGATGCATTTGGAGGAATTCTTGATATGTTGTTGTACATCAAAGAAGCCCTTACAAGATCCTCTCCCCATTTTCCTTCATCTGAAAAAATCCTCCAATCCCAAGTGACCTTCTACCTTAAATTGAGGACTTGCAACTCGGAGGACCATGTCTCTTACCAAATCATGCATCTTCACAAACTTTTCCTCGTCATCTTCATCAATTCCACCTTCTAATAAGCAGGCATTTTCAAGTTTATTCAACATTGAATAGCCCCTATCAAACTCTGCTTTCCTACTATTCCTTCTTTCTATAATTCCCTCATCAATCAAATGTTCTATCAACTCTCGTTTTTTAATCATGAAGTCTTCAGGGTATAGTGCACAATGCAGGAGACACTGTTGAAGTTCCCCAACTTTCAATCGCTCATAACTGAATTCTAGTATCTTAAATACCTCAGCTTCTATATTGTTAGACCCCTTTACTGATGTCTTCAAGTCTTCCAGTGCATCCCTCCACTCAAAATCATGAATTAAGCATTTGAAGCTTGCAGCTATTGTGACGATCGCAAGAGGCAACTGAGCACATCTTTCTAGAACCTCTTCTACAATTACTTTCAAATCTGGAGTATTAAAAACATCACATCCCAATTTATCCAAAAATAAATTTTGTACCTCCTCTTTCGAAAGAAGCTCAATTTTGATATTCTTACAACTCATTCCTAGACAAACATCAAGAAGTCGAGTTGTCAAAACTAATTTGCATCTATTCGATGAGACAGGCTCAGGAATTCCTAATTTCTCAAGGGGAAATGCTTCCCACATATCATCTAGGATTAGCACGTACTTCTTCTTATCTTCCAATTTTGCTTTTAACTTGGCTGCCCTTTCTCTTTCATGCTCAACTTCTTTGAAATCTAAATCCAACTTGCGTGCAATGTCATGTTGTAGTTGGATAACATTAAACAGCTTTGATACAGTTACCCAAATTACATAGTCAAACTTGTTTCTCTTTTAATAGGGAATTATTGATGTGCTCCATGACAGTAGATTTACCAATACCTCCCATGCCATAAACACCAATCTTTCTAACATCATCATCATCCAACAGGCATGCCCAAATTTTTTCCTTTACTCTTTCAGCTGTGCTTTCCCCTATTAATATTGGTGTTGATAGTATTTCTCCATGGCTTACAGGTGGATCAACTACCAAACTATCAATGAAAACACCCCTTTGATAAAGTTCTTCCATCTCTCCTATCTTCTTAAAAGCAAGTTTTCCTACATGTGCACGTGAGAAACACTTCCCTTCTCCAGCTTCACGTTCAATGGCTTGTATTTCAGCATTCATCCTTTCAACATCTTGGAGCCAACCTTCAACTTCTTGCTTTGGTGTCTTTCCTGAAAGTAGTTGTGCTTCATTCTTGCTTCTGTATCTGACTTCCGGCATTCTAAATCCTGCCATTTGTTCCTGAGATTTCTCATATATTCATCAGCGCCTCTGTGATAAATGCAACATTTGCCAATCGGAGCATATATCATTTTTGCAAGCTCAATAATTGGACCTAAAATCTCCATTGTTGAGTACCTGCATATGTACCCGATATGTACATCAGACATTTTGCACATTTATAAACTAAAAATTAAAAACAAAATGGATGAATACATCTTTAGTCCCCAAGTTTTGAATGCCAAGGTGGATCGGTCAATCTCATTTTATCGTTTGCTCTTTTTTATTTATTTATGATGTCTTTATAATGGACGAATAGAGACTGAGAAAGTCAGAATTCCAAATTTTGCATTCAAAATTTTACATAAAAATTACTCGAATTAGAATTTCAAAATATGATTCCAGCGTATCTAAATTTAGAGGGATTAGAATATATTGTATGCTAAAACAATAATGTTTAGACAAACTAATAAGAAGCAAATAATAATTCAGTTAGTGAATAGTCAGACCAAGTTTATATGACCTATGGTTTTTGCATGAGGACTTCAATAGGTTCTAAGAACTAAGAATAGGCCCCTATCGTAATGAATATGGAATTTTTATTTTCCTGAGCTAAGCAATGTATATGGAATATAATAATTTCAAAAAACCCAAAGTTTAGCAACTCAAGAAATTTCATGACTTTATTTATTTATTTTTAATTATTAATGTGGCATGTTGTGATTCGTACATAACAAAAGTTGTGTCAATAATTGGTCTAGTAACATTAGTTCATATGAAAAAGGTTGTGAAAAAAGTCATGTCCCTAATATTGCTCTTTCAAAAAATAAGTTATGTTACTTACGTTTGTTGTACAATTTCACCAATTAAATATCAGGATAATAATCTTTAGAATACAAACAAACTAACTATTGGAAAATTAAATGATATGAGAAAGAAATGGCAGCAAATGAAGCATGTCCAAAAGTAAACGAACCCCTTAAAACAACAGTGAGGCCGCCTATCTAACAAATGATTCATCACTTACTACATATACTGCAATTAGCTTTTATTTATTTTATTGCTAACATTTTTGGAATCATTTCGCTTTCAATTTTGTCTTTTAATTTGTCAACTCTATCTATCTCTAATCTGGCATTAGTAAATTAAATTTGATTAAATGAAGTAAAAGCTTAAAATGGAAGCCAATTTGCAATGGGATAGACCTACTACTAATTGTAGGCCTCATTGCGTTTCTAATTAGAGAACATTGCATGATATGGATGTAGCTCTTCCTTTTAAGGAATTATTGTAATTAGATGTTTATAAATGGAAGCACAATAAGCCATGTACCAAGGAAACATATTGCCACATGTCGCATAATATATTAAATGCAGAGAGACTCTAGATATTCACTAACAATCTATGTACAGAACACTACCCAAGATGCATGTTGATATTAGAAATGTAAGTTATAATTGATTGTGCCGTCTGAAATTGTTTTTAATATGTTACATATTAAAAAACCAAAGGTTATAAGAAACAACACAACTTACATAAGCTTTCATTAAAAAAAAAAAAACTTACATAAGCTGAACAAATTTGATTTACTTTAATTTCCACACCACAAATTGTTATTTCCACACCATTAACAACTTGTGGCGTGGAAATAACAACAGCCTCTCTCTCTCTATCTCTCTCTCTCTCTCTCTCTCTCTCTCTCTCTATATATATATATATATATATATATATATATATTTTCTTTTCTTTTCTTTTTCTTACAATAAGTGGGCGGAGGGGGGCGACTCGTACCCAAGTTCTCCTCCATAGGAGAACTCAGTAACGCCACTAACAGTCTAACGCGGACAAACCCAAGATTTGTCTTTAGGGAGCACCAAAACATGAAGAAGACAAAAAATACCATTCAAGAATTAAAAAATATATATTAAAATTCAAAACTAAATAAATGCATGAAAAATAAAGTTACTCTATGTTATGTTTTAACAAAATATAGATAAAAGAAAAGACACAAAATTGAACTCAATCATCTATAATCTATCAAAATGGAACTCAACGTTCTTTTAAATCCCTAAATCAGTTATAATTAATTCTAGACACAAAGTTAGCACAATTCATAAAATATTTAACAATTAGTTGAAGTTAATGCTCAAATTGGTGTGGCTCAATTTGCAAGAATAATTTTTCATGATTTTCGAAATCTTGTAGATAAAACTTATTTACTAACAAACAAATATCATCCATTCTAAAAAATTCATGTGGCTCTCGAGGGTTCAAAGCATGGTTTTAAAAACCAGACCGAATCGACCGGTTCAACCGGGGACCGGTGCCCAATCCGGTTCGGTTCTCTGAAAAAACCGAAAAAATGAAAAAATAGGCCAAAAACCGGAAACCGCCGGTTCGACCGCCAAAACCACGAACCGGAGCGGTTGAACCGGTTTTGGCCCGGTTCACTTAATCACAAAACACACCGTTTTTGTCTCTTTCTTTTTTTCTGCTTATCCTAACCCTAAGCTATAGTTTCAGTTCTTCGCTTGCCCCTCTGCCTCACGCACACCCCCCTCTGCCTCACGCACGCCGCTTACCCCCTCTGCCTCACGCCGGTGTCTTCTTCACGCCGGTGACTGACTTTCACTCTCACTCACGCCGCTCTCTCCCTCCCGGTCACGCTCTGTCCATCTCTCTCACTGTCTCGGTCTCTCACTCTCACTCTCACTCTCACGGTGACTCACGGTCTCGCCTCCGGCGTCTCTCACTCTCACTCTCATGGTGACTCACAGTTCAGGTATTTGATTTTAATTATTTTTTCCCCTGTTTTTTTTTTTTTTTTGTTCTTTAAAAGCACATTTTGGATCATAATATTTTGTGGGTTTTTCTTTGTTGTTGGGTTGTGCAAGTGAAAATAAAGCTTAAACAGCTTCAAATTTGAACTGGGTTTGTGGATTTTTAATGTGATTTATCTCTTATTAGCTTTGTGTTTTTGGAATGAGTCCTGCTTTACTTCCTAAACATGTTGCTATGGTTGTTTAATATCAAAGAGATCCACTGTTAAATATTAAAGCGCTTGCCATTGATTTTTTTCGCAAAATATAAAATGTGGAAACTCATATAAATTTGCTATATATTTTTGTTAACCCTATATTATTAGTTACAAATTTTTCTGTATTTATTTAATTATTTATATAATTTTAAAATTATTAATTAATTATTTATGACGTCACCGGTTCGACCACCGGTCCGACCACTAGTACGGGAACCACTCCCCTTTCCAGTTCTCTCCCCGGTCCGGTTTTTAAAACCATGGTTCAAAGTTGAGTTAAGAATAATGAACTCAATTGCAAACGCACTAAACGGATGATTTAATTCTTATAGTTGAAAATTTATTGCAACATAACAATATCTAATCGTTAAAGATACTAAATTGGAAACTCATGTTGCTGATGATAAAAAGAAAAATAAAAAATAAAAACCCTTTAGATAAAGCTAGACAACATGGTAACATCCAAATTCGGATGAGCCAAACTTTTAACTTTGAGTTAAAAAGAACCCAACACAAGTATCATGTCAAACAAACAATCATAACTCATAAGTAATTTGCTTTTTCTCTTAGTTGAGATTTATTTTATTTTTTTTTTTTAAATATAAGAGGTTTGTTAGTAAAAAATGATTTTTGTTTTTGTTTTGAGAGAGTAGAGGACCACTGGCCATAGATATGGGCTAGATGGTCATTTTAATTTTTGGGTTCAGGGTCTATTTTCCATTTGGGAAGCTGATTTTTAATTTTGGGGACTAGGTGCAAAATAAAAATAGACCCAAAGAACCCAAAAATTAAAATGACCATCTGCTTCTACATATCGTTCACCTCCACAGCATTTGTAAACTTGATAATGGTCTAAGAGCTATACGGCATGTTTGGGCATTGGATTAAGTGGCAGGACAAAGAGACTGCTATTCTAAAAGAGAAATAAAAGTCAAGAGGACTGATTACCTTTGAAATTTGAGCACAACAGTGAGTGGGCTAAAATTGTCTTTAAAACTTCCCAGAACACACTTGGGCAGCTCAAATTACGGGCAGGTTGATCATATGATGCAATTAAAGAAACAAAATCAAACAGACGAGCTTCAAAGTTTGATACTTCTCAAATTCACGACCTTGATCAGATATTTTTGTACAATAACCTGAAAGTGAAGGAAGTACATAGCAACAGCAACAAAATTAGAGTACAACAAGTTCATGGGTGTCTTTCTAAGCCCAATTGAAGTAGAACAAACAAAGATACTAATATGAGATAGTTGTATGAAATAGAGAAAAGTACTACTACAAGGAAAATCATATGGAAGAGAATACAGATAGTTTTAAAAGGAACAAAATAACCGTAGAAAGAAATGATTCTTCATTTGCTTTCAGATGGAAATGGTCCATTTCAATATATATATATATATATATATATTTATTTATTTATTTTTTTATAAATCTAAAGCTTTTGGGAAAATATCATATATGAATAATAACTAATTTAAATGTCTTAATAGTTACTAGCTTATATCTTAGATTCATAAAAAATTAAATCTTCATTATGAACTACGTCTCAAAAACAAATAGAGAAGATCTTTTTTCAAAACGTAAACCTTAACATAACAATCTTTCTGTCATTTTTTAAACCGTAAGCAGGTTGGGAATCAAGTGAAGACCTATATATAGAAGAAAGTCAACTTTTCCTTTTTTACATAAATTAATTTTTTAACTGCTAAAATTCCTACACATATTATAATAGAGTTCCTCCTAAAAAGTTACAATCTAATTTCTTTAAAAAATAAAACATGTACGGTCATCTAATCATATAAATATCTAAAACCAAAAAATTCAAAACATAATTTCATACACCCGATCCCATCAAAGATGATCTTACCAGTCCTTTCTCTCCAAAAGAAAGCCAAATCTACAAATTAGCAACAACTGTTCAGAAATTAAAAGAGAAGCTTAGACTGATTGGCTGTTGGCAACTTGGCATGCATGCTGCTGCTCCAAGTAACTTAATAACATACAAGAAAAAACCACAGAAGCCAAGATGATAACACAAAGCAACCCTTCTTGATAAATGCTTAATCTTTTGGAAGAAGATAAAACAAAAGTAAAAACAAATAAGTGAAGAAGATGGGGAAGAAATCATGTCGTAAGGACTTGCTTTTCAGGTCAATGCACTGGAGGACAATGGGGCGTCACTGGTGTCACCTACACTTTCCAGGAAGATTTATGATAGTGGGGTAAAGCTGTTGGTAAAGGCGGATAATGTGGCTATGAGAGGTTATAAGTATCTTATCATTCAAAACTTAACTATGATTAGATAAAAAAAAAATGGAATTGGACAGTAAGAATTTTATTTATTTATTTATTTTCTAAATATTTATCTATAAAAGTAATTAAATTTTCTCAGCACATTGAAAGATTTATGAACGAATCCACTCAGCACATTGAAAGAGCAAGATTAGCGGTCTGAAGGGGCAATAATTAAAAAATAAATAAAAAAAAGGACTCGCAATCCAAAGTAATCAAATTGAACAATTTTTTATGTGTGTGTACCTGTGAGTTCACAAGAAAACATCAATAATTCAGAATTATACAAAACAAGGACTTGATAGAGCAGAATGCATATACAAATCCTCAACACATTATTCTGAATCTATTACCATTACATATTGACAGTACAATTTGCAATATTTCAGGTATCAAGGTAGAGCAGAATGCATATACAAATCCTCAACATATTATTCTGAGTCTATTACCATTCCATATTGACAGTACAATTTGCAATATTTCAGGTATCAAGGTAGAGCAGAATGCATATACAAATCCTCAACATATTATTCTGAGTCTATTACCATTCCATATTGACAGTACAATTTGCAATATTTTTGGCATCAAGATAGAGCAGAATGCATATACAAATCCTCAACATATTAGTCTGAGTCTATTACAATTACATCTCGACAATACAATTTGCAATATTTCAGGCATCAAGGTCGTTAAACTCATTCCCATTTTATAGCCGAGAACGAATAAAAACTCTTTTCTTATCCATTTTTGGAGGATGCAATTCCTTACTTGCTTCATTTTGTATCTTCTTCAGAGACTCTGATCCACTGACAGATTTGGCTGATATCTTATTTCCTTGCTTTGCTTTATTCATGTCCCCCGGCAATTCCTCCATCTTTGCTTGCAGCCCCTCCATTACTAATTTAAGATCCTTCTGTCTTCTTAACGTCATTTAAAGAGGGTGAAAGGGATTGATGCTTGAATACTTCAAGCACAATCTTATGCACTTGCTTCCTACCTGCAAAACTCAAGTGTGAGAAGAGAGAATTTAAAGATTGGGAAACAGAAATTATGATATATGCCAATATAAGTCCTGATTAATTATAAAGCCAAAGATGCAGTTAATGAAGATGACTGAGAAGATGTATTTACAAAAGACAGTATCGCAGAAAGTAGTTAGAAATACAATAATTCAACTCTGAAATATTATACTAAACATAGCCCAAGATGGAGGCATAATTTAACTCTACAACAACAAAAGAAAGAAGAATTGTACAGTTCAACAGCAGAGAAAGAAAAATTGAAGAATTTAACGTTGAATGACATTTTCTAACAATTGAATCCATACTAATTCTTTTCGTAAAGACTAAACTAGACAACAAGATGAATCCCTCTTAATACACACCTCACCATTCATGAGAGCAGAAGCTTCTAAAAGAACAAAAAAAAAAAAACACATGATTAAAAGTGCTTGGATTTTCTATAACTTTGTTATGTATATGAGTCACCAAGGTTGTTTTCCCCACTCCCCCCATTCCATATACGCCAATGATTAAGACCTCGTCCTGCATTAGGCATGTCCAAATCTTATCCATAATTATATAGTAGAAACACAAATGACTCTGACAGGAGGATAATAAGGGCTTGATTCTACTAGATCACATGTATTTATATGTAGAAAAGACTGAATTGATAATATATACAAGAGCGCAAAATTCCAATCTTGATATTAATGGTGGTCAAATCGTTTTAGTTTGATTCAATTGCTACGAGGCATGTAGCAAATTATTCAACGCAATTCAGAGTTGTGAATCTCAAATTTGAGGTTGTCAGATGCATATGATTCTTAAAGGGATAAGTGACTTAATAAGAAGTGAAAGTACATGTTTTTGGGGTACTTCGATGATATTGTAATACAAGATTACTGAATATCAATTTGTCCAATGACATGTAGAATTTAAGATAGAAAAGGTTCATTATCTTTCTCGAAAGCAACATGTAAGTATGTAACTCCACTAGAAGGGATTAAGTTACCACAGATGAAAACATTCAATATCAAGCTCCCACGAATGCGGAAAGAATAATGGAATAATACAAACAAGTTCATAATAATAGGAGAAAGAGAAAAGGAATAGAGTAAGAGAATCAAGCGACCATCAACGCTACTAAGGGATCATTACATTCCAATTGAAAACAAGATTAAACTTGCAGGACAATCCCATGAACCAATGAGGTGCAGCAACATTGAGCAATGTTTGAAGGTAGTGAAGGAGGAACTCAACTCAAAGAAAAAGAAGGATGTTTGGGAACTCACACAACTCCCAAATGAGGAAAAAAAAAAGTGCTTTGATATAAATGGATCCTCAAAATGAAAGCAAATGGGAGGCTGGACAAATACAAAGCAAGGTTAGTGGTCATGGGTAAGCATTCAAAGCAAGTTAAGCAGCAAATTGGGATCAGATTAGACACAAAAGAGGAAGAGGTGCAATGATGGAAGCTTGTTTGGCCCCAAGTAATTCATAAGCATGGGTTTATAGGGTGCCTTACTATGAGGAATAGGCTCTCTACAAAAGCAAGGCTAATGCAATGGGGTATAGGTGGAGATCCTTCCTGCCTGTTTTGCAGAAATAGTATTGAGGACATGGATCACCTCTTCTTTGCTTGCCCCTGTACAAAAAGAATCTAGAGGAAAGTTATGGAGTTGTGTTTGGTTCCAGATACCCAACCAATTGGGATGATCTGCTAGGCTGGGGAATTAGGAATTTTAAAGGGCAGAGCTTTAGAGTCTCATTGTGCAAAGTGTCACGGTGGGCTGTGGTATATCATATCTGCATCCAAAGGAATAATAGAATTCATGCTGGAATTATCCAAATTGAGGAACAAATGGAAAAAGAAATTGGCAGAGACGTTAAAGCAAGGATGATTGGAACGAAGGAAGTATGTAGTTCAATTCTAAATTGAACTTTGTGTAATAATTGGAGAATTCGTTCTGTAGTTCATAGAGCATTGGAGAACTTTGTTGTATTGTGTGTTCTGTTTCAATAATATACCTGAATTATCAAAAAAAAAAAAAGGACAAGAAGAAGATTGATCATCAATGCATTTTTCAGACCTTACAGATTCAAAGACAAAAGACCTTGAGAAATGATATAATAGGTTCACAAACACGTGACAGTGCTTTTAAATTTTTAAGCATTCTAGAGTTACAGGTTTGCATAGGACAATAGTAGGGTATGCAGGGTGCATCTATTGATTCAGATCAGAAACTGAATGAAACCTGAATGATTAAGCATTTTCATAGCATATGGAGTATGCTGTACTGTGTAAAACACAAACCATGCAGCAATATTGAACTTAAGAAGGAACTAAAGAGGATACTTAAAACTTAATGAAAGATTATAGTACATTCAAGTATATTTTCCCGAAAGCCTGCAGCTCAATAAACTAAATGTAGCAAAAGACAAAGAAGAATATCAATCTAATTGATCTTTGTCTTCAATACTTCACATCGTTATAAAGGTAATGAAATGCCTTACATCAGATAATAGAAATAAAAACAAAAATTGCACAGAGAATGCTTCTAGAAGAAAATATTTCATTTGATTGTTTTATCCCTGCTCAACACATTCAAGTACACTGTTGGAAAATATGCTTGAAAGCCTCATCTTATGCATAACAAAGGAGCATAGAATTCTAGTCAAATGGGTCTTATCAAACTTGAAGAGCAAATTTTCTGCAGTAAAATTATGCAAATCTAGGAAATTACTATCTGCATCTTTCATTTAAGCTTCCCAGTTTGCCACATAAATAGTGGAGATAAATTTCCTGAATATATGGGGAGCAAAAATACTTGCATCATCATTCATCAAGTAAAGCACAAAATTTACTAACCTAAACGTAATATTTTAATTTCCCCTTTCACCTTTTTATAACTTTATTGAATTAATTAACAATAGCTTCAACTAATATTATTGAAAAGAACAGTGCTGCATATCTCAAATGACGTGAATTTATCCTTTTGACCTTTTCCTAAATTAACAGCACAAAAGTCTTAAGATTTTAGGAAGCGAGAAGGTCTCAATAGTGAAAACTAGCATCAATCTTAAATATATAAATTCAAATGTAATGAGCATATTACACAATTCTTCTTATAACCTAAAAGAAAAGAAGAATTGTAACCATCTTTTCAGTATGCTTAGACAATACATTTTACACCGAGGGATGACCTTGCGGTCCATTAACCACGTGAAAGTATGAATTGTTACAACCTTAAATCTAAAACACATTCATAACACAACAGAGTTTATAATAATTATGCAGAGGATGAATTATTACAGAAGATTGTCCCACTTAGTCAAAGAGGAACACATGTTCTTAACACAACAGAGTTACTAATAATTAGTAGCAAATAAGAACAAAAAGAATAAATCACACAGAAATACATTCTAAGAGTGAAGTTCTCCTTGCATGCACACACCACAAAAATATTTCATGTCAGCTTCGACTTGGTTGCCAATCCTACATCAGATCAAAACAGGAAAATAAACCACACGTGAAAACAATTTTAAAGGAAGACTAATTAGGAAGGATAAGCATATATATTGAAAACAATTTTAAATCAAAGGAAGACTAATTAGGAAGAATCGCAGAATGCAAATGAAAAGCCTTTCCTTCAGGCTTGCTTCTCTTATTCCTCCACAACACTTCAGAGCCTCCAGGGTAAAGATTATTTCATGCTTCCAATTTTTTTTCTTTTTGGGGGGAATCTAGTTAAACTCCATACCCAACTTTCTCCAAAAAAAAGCTCCAAGCTTCTTCCTTTGAAAAGGGCTCCACTTTGATTTTCACTTGGCAACCCATCCTTCGACACACATCTAATAATCTTGTGGTTAGAATCAATTTGCACCCATTGACTCTGACAGGAATTCCCACCTTCTCTAAAACAAAATGATTCCATACATCATCTAAAATCAGTACAGATTGTTGTCTTCTCATCACTGCCTGTGCCAATTTTGCTGCCCTTTTCTTTTCATCATCCACATTTGAAAGGTCTAGATGTACTATTGCTGCAATATCATTCTGCAATTTATGAATGCTAAAATTTTGTGATACTGTGATCCAAAAAACATTATCAAAAGTGTTTGGATTTTATATAAGTTTGTTATGTATATGAGTCACCAATGTTGTTTTTTGCTAGGTTGATAAAATTAGGAAAGATGCAGTTAAAAAAAAAATCGATATTAGGAACCAATTCTATAAGGATAAGATAACATTATGCCTCCAACAATAGTCATAATAAAAAGGATATAAAGGTATAAAGAAGCAGGTGCAAGAATCTGCTCCCATATCAGTGGGAGGGATATTGCATTTTAATTTTTAGCCTATCTTGTTTTTAATGAAAATAAATAAATTAATTAGTATGGTCCTAGTCTTTCATGATTTAAAATATCATCATCTATTTTTAAGGAATTGCTAAAAGAATATTGAATGATTTCTGGCAAGGTTGCTATGGATACTCAGTTGAACAACTAATGCATGAAGAGCTATATTAACACCTGCATAGATGAGTTGACCACCAGACATGTACCAATGGAGATACAGTGACAACTTGACTTCTAAAACAGCTAAGGCAGTGAAGATTACACAAACTGAATATGTAGAGAAGCTAGCATCAGAGTAGCACAAATGTTGGTCTAACATAGTTAGATATCTTAAAAGTACTATCATGAAGAAAAAATAAATCCCACTCACAATCAAAAGAGAGCAGAACAGGTACTTGTCTTTCCCAAGCATGAATCAGAAAGGAACAAGATTGTGAGATGGAAATTTTTAGAACTGAATGATGTCTTATAGAAGAGAAGAACAAAACTACATGTACTGATGGGAAGAAACATACTTGTTCTGATAGGTCAATTTCTTCTTTCAAGGATCTTTAGCGATAAGAATTTACAGTACTTGCATCAATCTTTCATAAATAAAAATCCAATGTAATGAACATATTACACAATTCTTCTATAAACCAAAAAAAGAAAAGAAGAAATGTAACCATCTTTTGAGTATACTTAGACAAATACATTTTACACAGCTCCTTGCGGTGCAAAAAAATAGCCAATCCATAAACCATAAGTCCTATTATTCCCAAGTGAAAGTATGAAAGTGTGAATTGCAGAGGATCAATTCTACAACACACATTCCTAGCACAACAAAGTTCATAAGTATTATGCAGATGGTCAATTATTACAGAAAATTGTCTCACTTAATCAAAGAGGAACACACATTCATAATACAACAGAGTTTATGATAATTAGCAAAAAAGAAGAAAAAGAATAAAATCAAACAGAAATATGTTTGAGAGTAAAGTTCTCCTTGCTCGCACGCACCGCGGAAACATTTCATGTCAGCTTCAGCTTGGCCATTTATCCTATATCTGACCAAAACAGGAAAAGAAACCAAATTTAGAGAAAAAGGGACATTAAAGTGATTAAAGAAAAAATATTAGAGAACAAACTAAGGAGAGAAAGTACGTAAGCAACAAACTGATTGATGTGTCCATAAAAGATAAATCAAACATGTGCTCACGTTTTTCATTGACTCTTCCGAAAGAAGGGTTGAAGGACATTCTTAGTGTCTTGACAGTCCCACTCCAACGATTCCCACCATTCTTTCTTTGCTGTAATATGTTTAAGAGAAGGGGGAGGTGACAGTTGTCCATTAAGAAGGGGCAGAGAGAGAGGGAATCTCTTCAGCTTCGGACAGCGGTATATCAAAATCTTTTCGAGAGAATCACAACTTATTACTTTACTGCTACTACAGATGCTCTTCAGTTCCGGTAGCCATTGCAGTGTCAATTTCTTCAATCTGGGGAGAGTGATTTTGGTAGTGTCCATTCCTTCCTCCTCTTTTTCTTCTTCTTCTTCTTCAATTATTTCCTCTAATTGCTCACAACCTCCGACGTCAATATGTTCCATATTGTGCAGTTGTAGCAGCAACCCAGGCGTAAGCAGCTTCTTTAACTTCCCACATGTATCAATATGAATTCCTTTGAGACGAGAAAAGGTGTGAGGTGCGACCTGTGCTGATGCATCTTTCTCTTTCCTAAACAATACGCGCAAGTTATCCAAATCCCAGAGATGTAAAATCTCGAGAGTTTGAAGAGTAAGGGTACAAGAAGAGGACGAGGAACAAAGTATGTGCTCTATTCCTTGGCAGTCAAAAAGAAATATACTCTTTAATTCAGTTGCGTGGCTCAAAGATGGAACATCGCACAAACATCTCAAATTGTTACATCTCCGAATCTCTAGGTCATGGACGTCTTTGGGGAGCACAAAGGACTCTTCTCCTCTACTTATATTGCAATTTTCTAAAACTACCTTTTTGCCCCAGTTTAGGTATAGTCGATGGCCAATAGATACCGGCTTTCCCACTTGAATTTCGTAACTTGCAAGTTGCCCTTTCTCCAAGGATCTGATATACGTACTGTACTCGTATATGTCAGAAAATAGGCCTCCAAATGTTTCCAAATTCTTCAAGCTTGCTACCTCCTCTGCTTTCACTGTTATTAACTCCGATTCGGAGGAAACTACGAGATACTGGAGACGAGATAGTTTAGGTAAAATCTCAGATGGCATGATTTTTAGTTTCTCCGCATTTAGATCGAGGTATCTCAAGTTGACCAACATTTCTAAACCATCAGGTACTTCCGTTATTCCTGTTCTCAAAAGGTCTAACTTGCTTAATTTTGTTAGCTTTGCTAATAAAGGCACACGCTTTAAACATGTACATTCTCTAAGCCTTAATGTAGTCAAATTCTCCAAGTTAGAGACAGAATTCGGCAAAGATTCAATAGTGGTTTTTGATAGATCAAGAACGTTGAGCCCATGCAAATGCTCAAACAAAGAATCCGGGACATCTTTTAATGACCAGTTACCTTGCAACAATAAGGTTGAAAGTTTAGGACACATTGGTGATGCATTAGGAGGAATTCTTGATATGTTGTTGTACATCAAAGAAGCCTTTACAAGATCCTCTCCCCATTTTCCTTCATCTGAAAAATCCTCCAATCCCAAGTGACCTTCTACCTTAAATTGAGGACTTGCAACCCAGAGGACCATGTCTCTTACCAAATCATGCATCTTCACAAACTTTTCCGAGGAATATTTGTAAATTCCATTTTCTAATAAGCATGCATTTTCAAGTTTTTTCAACATAGAATAGCCCCTATCAAACTCTGCTTGCCTACTATTCCTTCTTTTTATTATTCCCTCATCAATCAAATGTTCTATCAACTCTTGTTTGCCTATCTCAAAGTCTTCAGGGTGTAGTGCACAATGCAGGAGACACTGCTTAAGTCTCTCACCTTCCAAGCGGTCATAACTGAATTTAAGCGTCTCAAGTACCTGCTGCTCTTTATTGTTAAAACCCTTTACTGATGTTCTCAACTCTTCCAATGCATCCCTCCACTCAAAATCATCAGTTAAACATTTGAAACTTGCAGCTGTTGTGACAATTGCAAGAGGCAACTGGGCACATTTTTCAAGAACCTCTTCCGCAATTGCTTTCAAATTTGGAGCATTAAAAACATCATGTCCCAGTTTATCCAAAAACAACTTACGTGCCTCCTCTTTTGAAAGAAGCTCCATTTTAATAGACTTACAACTCATTCCTACACAAACACTAAGATTTCGAGTTGTCAATACTAATTTGCATCCATTTGCTGGAGTAGGCTCTGGAATTCCTACTTCCTCAAGAGCAAATGCTTCCCACATATCATCTAGGATTAGCACATATCTCTTTGTATATTCCAATTCTGCATTTAACTTGGTGGCCCTTGTTATTACATCGTCAAACTTTGAGAGATCTATGTTTAACTTGCTTGCAATGTCACTTTGTAGTTTGATAAGATCAAATTCCTTTGATACAGTAACCCAAATTACTTTGTCAAAAATTTCTGTCTCTTTTAATAAGAGATTATGAATTTGTTTCATGACAGTTGTTTTACCAATGCCACCCATGCCATAAACACCAATCTTTCGAACATCATTATCATCCAACAGGCATACCCGAATTTCTTCCATTGTTCTCTGGGTTGTGCTTTCCCCCACTAAGGTCGATGCTGGTATCATTTCTCCAATGCTTTCAGGTAGATCAACTACCAAACTATCAGTGAAATTACTCGCTTGAATTAAAAGATCTTCCACCACTTTTGTCTTCTTAGAAGCACATTCACCCATGCGCATGCGTGAGAGAAACTTCCATCTGGCAGGTACTTGTTCAATGTTTATTTCATCCTTAATTTTGTGTACCTCTCCAAGCCAAAGTTCAACTTCTTTCTTTTGTTTCTTTCCTCGACGAAGTTCTGCTTCCAATCTTGATTGTAGGTCTTCTTTTCTACTTTCCAAGACTTCCCATCTTCTCTTGAGATTCTTCACATGTTCATCAGTGCCTCTGTGATAATCGCAATATTCGGCCATCGAAGATATTATGCTTCCAACAACCAAGCCTAACATCTCCATTCGAAAGCCCCTGCATAATATGCACCCAATATGTACATCAGACACATTGCTCATGTATTGAAGAAAAGGAAAAAGAAACAAAAAGTGGGTATGGGAGAATACATTTTAGCCCCCAAGTTTTGATCTGGCACCAATATGGTACCTCCATATTTTAATTTGCAATTAATAACAGCTTGTTAAATGTTGACAGGGCACATAACAGTCAAACCAGCAGTATTGACATGTTTACATATAAGGATGGAAGAAACAAGCAAATCAATCAAATGACAGTAAGAAATTAGAAATCAAAGATTCTAAAGTTGGCAACAAACAAATCCAAGAATTATAGGTTATAGTCTACAACTTTTACTGGCTCTTGACTAGGGACGGAACAAGAAATTATCCTTTGTGGGGTGAGCTATAGCCTATAGTACCACAATGCAACTAAATGAAACACACACGTTATGCAATTACTTGAAAAGCGTGAATACTTTGTAAGGGATGGCTAAACTAATCTCATAGAGAAAACTCTTGATTAATTGAAAGATTTATAAATTTGATATGAAAGTTGAATTTAAAGTGGGTATTTCTATTATATCTGCAATATATTTTTAACTTTATTCACGTTTTATGAAATAATTTTTTGCTTTTTTCGAAATTTATAATCTCTTAAATATTTGAATTTTTTCTTTGAGAAATGAATATTTTTACCATTCATAATACTAATAAACTTGTAGAATACACCAAATGAATAGCATATATAACATTTTTAACCCACAAGTAACGAAGTAATATACCAATTAAGTGTCATTTTAGGAAACAATCATTTTAATCAATCCTCCAAGAAAAAACTCAATCTTCTACTCAATTAACATCCCATAGAACTTTGCATTCTTTCTTGGCTAAAAAATAACAATAAATTGAAGATAACAAAAATTATCTAAATATTGAAGAAACTTACAAAACCTAAGCATATCGAATGTATAAACAAAACCTAAAACTCCTCAACAACATTTAATTAGTCATACCAACAGCCAAATAGTAAATTTTACAACTTTATACAACATATTCTGTATGATCAATTATATTTTAAATGCTTAAGAGATGATTTTGTGGTTGAACAACTAAAAATAACCCCCCATTTGTGTTTACGCTCAAAAGGATTGAAATTGGGGTTTCAGACTCAGTTAACTTTTGAAAAAAAAGTCTATCCAATTGGTATTTTATTTTGGGATTTGATAATATTTTTTTTAGCCACATGGCTTAAATATAGTTTTTTTTTTATGAGAAAAAGGGTAGAAGGGGGCAACCAGAGTGGCTTCTCTACTTGGGTGTAACCATAGTAGCAGCCTACCCGCTGGGTCCAGAGGGAACTGGTGAGCCATAGCTGTTATCCCAGCCCCACGGCTTAAATATAGTTGCATAAAGATCACCAAAACATTTTCATGTACTGCCTTACAATTAATCAGAGATTTACAGTACAAGACAACAAAGAAGAAAATAATCCAAACCAACTTGAGCAGAACAAGTTTGTTTTTCCATGAATAAACTAGAATGGAGGATACAAATCAATTTCGTTAAGATGAAAAAAGTATATGTCCTGGTCTGAAAAGAATACACTTCTTGACAGACCCTGATTCGATAAAGGAGAAACACACTAATTGAAGTAGAGGAGCTAATAATTAAGAGGCGGCACACCTTCCTGCAAATGTGTATGTTTTGTAGAGCAGTGAAGTTATCAATAAATTTTAAAGCACAAGTATTAAATGTTACAGGAACTTCAAAAAAAAAATTAAAAAAGAAAAGGTAACTTGGTATTCGTTTTTGGCTCCGTTTTGCAACTGGCTAAATCTGAATTATATGTTCAAATTGTCTTTTAGACTGCATGTTTGGGCATTGAATTAAGTGGCAGGACAAAAACTGAGAAATAAAAGTCAAGGGGGGTGATTACCTTTGAACTATGAGCACAACAGTGGGCTAAAGTTGTCTTTAAAACTGCCGAGAACACACTTTGGCAGCACGAAATGCGCGCAGGTTGATCATATGATGCAATTAAAGAAACAAAATCAAACAGGCAAGCCTCAGAGTTTGATAGTTCTGATTCACGGCCTTGATCAGATTTTTTGTACAAGGACCTGAAAGTAAAGGACATGTAGCAACGAAATTAGAGCAGGACAAGCATGAATGGGAAAAGTACTTATACAAGGAAAATCAGATTCTCTCTATTTGCTTTCAAATTAAACTGAATAGTTTCATAGTAAAAATTTAAATTTTCATTAAATCTACAAGTGCACAAAGTACTATGACATATAAAATCTTATTCCACCATACAATGATTAATAACTAATTTTAAACGTCGTAATATAATATATATACTTTCACATTCATAAAAAAATTAAATTTTAATTATAAATAGTTCTTCTCCATCTGAAAAACAAATGGAGAACAGAACACTTATTTCTATCAAAAAAAAATAAAAAAACTATAAGTAGGTTGGGGAATCAAGGGCCAAATTTGCCAAAAAAATGCTTTTTTCTATGTTTTTGGGTCCAAACATGACTCTTCTGATGTTTATTTGAAAAATAGGACTAATTCAAAATCGTATTTCTTAAAGACGATTTTTCCCGTGAAAGTCGTCTTTGAGAAAGACGACTTTCTTTTTTGAGAAGGTCATCTTTCAAGGTGTTTTTTCAAATTTCAGAAAATTTTAAATGAAAGTCGTCTTTTTGTAAAGACAACTTTTCACGTTTTTCAAATTTAAGAAAAATATGGACAAAAGTCATTTTTTGTAAAAACAACTTTCACATGTGATTTCAAAAAAATTTACATACAAATCGTCTTTAAGGTGTTTTTTCAAATTTCATAAAATTTTAAATGAATAGTCGTCTTTTGTAAAGACAACTTTCATGTTTTTCAAATTTAAGAAAAATTTGGACAAAAATCGTCTTTTGTAAAAACAACTTTAATGTGTGATTTCAAAAGAATTTATATAAAAGTAGTTTTTACAAAAGACGACTTTTAGGTGTTTTTTCAAATTTCAGAAAATTTAAATAAATAAAGACTCAAAAGTCGTCTTTCACAAAGACAATTTTCACGCGAAAAATCGTCTTTGAGAAAAACGATTTTGAATCAGTCCATTTTTCAAATAAATATCAGAAGAGTCATGTTTGGCCCAAAAACATATAAAAAAGCATATTAAATTATTTTTTTTTAGCAAAATTGGCCGGGTCTTGACATATCAAAATGTGTAGTTTTTTTTTTTTTTTGGGTACAAAAAGCAATTATTTTTTCCATCTTTTATCAAAGCTCCCTTAGTTTGGGCCCCATTTAACTCAGTTTGATGACATGAAAGCTTTTAGATGAAGTCAGAATTTATGGTACGTGGTTTGTTTCTAAAGGTCCGAAGAACAAGGTCAGCAGGACTACTCTATAATTTCCCAAAAAAATTCACAACAGAAAAAAGGATGAAACAGCAAAACGAGCTCTTAACAGAAAATATCTCTTCAAAAGATAAGTGGCATGAGTTTGAAAGAAAGATGAGTGGCCAAAGACGAGGTCCTAATATTTTTTACCAATCTACCGTCCACTTAGATTCCAAACGCCATCTAAATGGGTGTGGGGAACATTTGTTTATATATAAAAATATTTTTCTATAGTAACATATATAAAATGGTCAGCGTATTGTGTTAAATTGGTAACTATATTATAAATATGTGTGACATGTAAAGAAAATAACATGTGCTATATGGATTATATGGAAATAACTTCTTGTAACTTCAGTTACATGTGTTATAATCTTCAAGCTTCGTGGAAGAAGTTAATGGTAGGATGTAACCACCATATAACTTCCATGATGTAGACAACATGTGTCATGGTCTCTAAGTCCACTTGGGATAGTTATTTGTCTAAAAATAAATCACCCATTAGTTATTGATGGGTAGTTATTTGATGGAAACAACCATCCCTTTTTGGTTAAATAAGAAGCTCCTCCTTAAAAAAACTCTCTACACACACATCTAAGAGATCAAAAGAGACCAATATATAGTGTAGAAAGAGTCCAATAGTGTAACTTAATTTAGGCAATCTACTATATGTTTGTAAGTTGTTCTTATTTCCTTTGTACTTTGTAAGCTTTAATTCATATATCTATTTGTTTATCTTGTTTAATCCATAATGTTGCTCACTTCAAATATATTTGATGTTTTCGTCCTCTTAATTTGGTTTGACATTATTCACAAAAGGCCATCTTAATTGAGTCAATTCAAAACCATTCACACCCTTTTGAAATTCAAAGTTAGATTATACAATTTAATTCAAAAAAAAAAAAAAAACTTTGAAGTAGTTATTTATTTCTTTCAAATAAATTGGCGATCATCCATATATCTATTTGTTTATCATTGTTTGATCCATAATGTTGCTCACTTCGAATATATTTGATGTTTTCGTCCTCTTAATTTGGTTTGACATTATTCATAGAAGGCCATCTTAATTGAGTCAATTCAAAACCATTCACACCCTTTTGAAATTCGAAGTAAGATTAAACAATTTAATTCAAAATTTATAAAATAAAAATAAAAACTTTGAAGTAATTATTTATTTCTTTCAAATAAATTGGCAACCATCCAGATATCTATTTGTTTATCTTGTTTGATCCATAATGTTGCTCACTTCGAATATATTTGATGTTTTCGTCCTCTTAATTTGGTTTGACATTATTCACAAAAGACCATCTTAATTGAGTCAATTCAAAACCATTCACACCCTTTGAAATTCGAAGTTAAATTATACAATTTAATTCAAAATTTATAAATAAATAAAAAAAACTTTGAAGTAGTATTTATTTGTTTCAAATAAATTGGTGATCCATCCACGTAAAAATTTGAGTTTGCTACAAACACTTTGTTTGATGTTCATGATATTGAGCTAAGAACAACCACCTTGAGAAATGTCTGTGCTTTATAGCCCACCAATACCAATCTGATTGAATAGAGAGGGAGTTTTCTTATTCTTTCTTTGTTTTTTGTATTTTTTATTATCCGGGTCTTCTTGGTTTGGTTTGGATATGATAGCTTTGGTTTTGAACGGTTTTGTTACGGAGATTTTGGATATGGCTTTGGTTTCGGTTTTGTTGGAGATTTTGCAGCGACTCACAATAACGGATGTGCTAACTGCTAAGCGAGTTGATGATGTTCATAGCACCTGTTTGGGTAGTGGTAATTGTTGGGGTTTTGGTGGGATGGGCATGGAAGCCTAAATGAGCCAAGCTTGTTTAGTCCAAACACTCTTTGCCAGCGTCACCAACTTAAAAATGTCAGAAAAACGTTTTTTAATTAATTTCTTATACAGATTTTTATTAAATTTTAAAATGATTTATAAATTATTTTTTATAATAAAAGTTGTTCTGTCAGTCAAATTAAAGTTAACAGAAATTTTAAGTTCAATTTGGCTAATTCCTAAACCTCAGGGTCAATAACACAAAATAGAAAACCTCAAGGGTCAGTGTGCAACTGACCCAAACCCCAAAAGGTGTTTAGTAATTCAGCCATAATTTTTTATTAGATGTGCATTTTGAAAAAGCTGTAGTTCTATTACATTTTCTTCTTATACACTCCATACTTGCAAAATTGTGAGATAATCAGAGATTAATAACTATCTAATCTATTACATGTAATTTGGCATACATGTTAAGAAAAATGTGAACTTATGTACTAAGAGTGAAATTTTTAACTTTAATTCAATAAAAAGTTATGTTGAGTAGTGTAATATGAACAAAGAATTATACAAGATATGAACTTGATCCTAACCCCATACCAAAAGAAAATGTGGTAGGAAAAATAGAGGAAATGCAAAGAATTTTTTTTATTTTATTTTTAATATATAAACAAAAGGAGACCATCAATCAACAATTTGTGCCAGCCTATGCATCAACCTGCCTCCAAACCCCAGACCCACCCCGCCCCGTGCTAACCCACGCAGATATTTATATCTATATACAATATATAATACCCGAAACTTTGCAATCAATTTTGCTAATCTCTCATTGTGCCACATCAGCCAATATTTCCCAATCCCTCCAATCATTGCGTCACACTAGTCATCTTTTTCCAATCGTTCCTCTCATTTATTTTTGGCTCTTCTTCTTCCTCACCTTACGGTTACTCTTCTTCCAACTATTCTTCTCCCTTTTTGGCTTTTCTTCTCCTCATTCTTCCATACCTTACGGTTACAATTCCTACAATCATTCCTCTCCCTTTTGACTCTTCTTCTCCTCATTATTCTACACCTTAGCGTTACAATTCCTCCAACCCTTCCTCTCCCTTTTTGACTCTTTATCTCCTCATCTTATTTTCTATCTCACCTTACCATTACTCTTCTTCCAACTATTCCCCTCCCTATTAGGCTCTTCTTCTCCCCATTATTCTACACCTTACTATTACAATTCGTCCAACTCTTCCTCTCTCTTTTTTACTCTTCTTCTCATCATCTTTTTTTTTTTATTTTTTTCTAAATTTCATATTTACTTTTTCTACACCTCTCTCTTTTTCTTTCAGTCCATATCGTACTTACAAAAAAAGGTGACTACTCTTCTTCTTTGTTGTAACAGATTTTTTTATTTTTTATTTTGTTTCTTGCAACTTTGCTCTTGGTTTATGAGTTTTTGTGTTTTTGATAATTTTACCTTGAAATTGATGTGTTTTGGTATTTTGGTGTTGTATTCCATTAATTCTCATCACATGTTTTTTCTTCCACTCTTATGGCTTTGCTTAAATGAAAATGATTAAATATTAAAATACATTTTTGGCTTATTCTGAAAATATAAATATTATATATCTCAAGTCTACCACTAGTGATATTAATTTCCATGCGGGTTGGGTGAGTTTGACTATTAAAACTACAATAGAATAGAAGAATGAAACAAATCAATTTGGTTTGGATGCAAATGCAAAATAACAGCTGAAAAGTAAAATATATATACCTGGCCAAAAAAGTAAATACTTCTTGATAGACTCTGATTCGATAGATGAGAAACACAAGAATTGGTGTAGACTGTAGGAGATAATAAGAGGCGGCACAACTTCCTGCAAATTATTAAATGTTACAAAAAAACAAAAAACAAAAAATATATATTAAAATTCAAAACGAAATAAATGCATGAAAAATAAAACTAGTCTATATTATATTCTGTAATAACAAAATATAAATAAAAGAAAAGACACAAAATTGAACTCAATCATCTATAATCTATCAAATCCCTGAATCATCTAAGATTAATTCTAGACACAATGTTAGCACAATTCAGAAATATTTAACAATTAGTTGAATTTAACGCTCAAAATGGTGTGGTTCCATTTTTATGATCTTTGAAGTCTTATGTATTTAACAATTAGTTGAGGGTCAATATATAGTTGAGTTAAGAATAAGTAGCTCCATTGCAAATGCACTAAACAAATGATTTAATTCTTATAGTTGAAAATTTATTGCAACATAAAAATATCTCATCGTTAAAGATACTCAATTTAAAACGAATGTTACTAATGACCAAAAAAAAAACCAAACAATCCTTTAGGAGAATCTAGACAAGATGGTGGCATCCAAATTCCGATGATCCAAACTTTTAATTTGGGTTAAAAAGAAACCAACAAAAGTATCATGTCAAACAAACAATCATAACTCATAAGTAATTTGCTTTTTCTCTTAGTTGAGATTTATTTTATTTTTTTAAATATAAGAGGTTTGTTAGTAAAAAATTATTTTTGTTTTTGTTTTGAGAGAGGACCACTGACCAGAGATCTGGGCTAGATGTTCATTTTAATTTTTGGGTTCAAGGGCTACATTCAAACTGAAATAAAACTTTAAAGTTTAAATACATAAATAAAAAAACCTAAAGTCTCTTACTCACTCCTGCCAATCCAGTTCTAGGGTCCGTTTAGCCCCCCGTTGGCATGGAGCAAAACAACGTTTTGAACCAAAATCGCAAAATTGGATGAGTTTGGGCCAGCGATTTATAAAAATTTGTGATTTTAAAAACGCCAAATTCTAGTGTTTTAACACCGAAACTAAACCCAACTTTTTTGAAAACAGTGGTTTTAATGTTTGCGCGTCACAATTTTTTCACCTGTTAGATTACTACACTGACCTCAAATATTTGTTGATTGACCAAAAACCCAGAAGCAGGTATATAAGCAAAAAAAAAAAAACCCTCTCTTTTTCTCCTCTGCTCTTTCTACTATACTGTGCCGCTCACTGTTGGTGTCAAGAATTTCAATCCTGGTTTTTTCCTGCACATCTGCTTCAAAAATCTCAGGTATCCAAAAGAAATTGTTCATCAGTTTGTGGCTAAAGTTCAAATATAAATTATTGGATTGTTTCTGTATACTTCATGACTTTGTAAAAAGATATAAAATAGGGAATAGAGATAACAACACTTACAAAACTTGGAGTAGGAGAACTAAATCTGAATTGTGGTTGAAGCATGAGAAGACTCTAATTTCAGCTTGATGTTTGCTTTGGTCGAGTAGCTTTCTTCCTTCGAATGCAAAGCTTAAGTGTACAAATTTTTTTTACTAGTGTACTAGAAAAAAAAAAGCTTCATTGGCACTCGCCCACGTTGCTGGGTTTGGCTCCTTTCTTTCACTGCTTCTTCTTCTTCGTACCCACCCCCTTCTATTTCCTTTTCTTTCTTCTTCAAATTTTTTTACTTTTTGTGAGTTTGTCTGCTGAGTTTGTATTTGACCTTTTGATTTTATTTTGTCACTTTGTGTGGCCTTTGTCCCTCCACGTTTACACCTTCTTTTTCAATTTTCAATGAATGCGAGCTACTTGCAACTATCCTTAACACTAACATTACCCTTTCAAGTTGTAAGAATTTCCAATTTGCCATGACTATCCTTAGCTGAAAAGTGTTGGTGGTAGATGTAAATTGGTCATTGACTTTAACAAGTGGTAGATGTAAATTTGGTGAATAGTTGTCAGGATATGTTACTTTGGTGAATAGTTGTCAGGATATGTTACTTTGGTGAATAGTTGTTAGGATATGGTTTTAATGCATAATTTTTATAATTCTTATGCATAATATTGTAGTTACTACTTGTGTCTTGCATAATTTTATTAGAATACATGATAGAGAAGACGAGGGATTTAAGTGGGATGAAAGCAATGCTGATGAAACACATCGTAATGCTCAAGAAAACATGGAGAATATACAAGATGAAGAGATGAAAATTATTCGTAACAACATAGCTCGATCCATTTGTGGGTTATAAAAAATATTTTTACTATTTTTATTGTGGAATATTTTTTTATGTATTGGTTGGAATTTTTTTGGTTTAACGTATTAATTCATATGGATGTTATTTTTTTATGAAACATATGGATATTATTGGTTATATAGTATTTTGAATGAAATATTTTAATTTATTTAATGTATTGTTGTGTATGAATTTATTACTAGTTTCATTATAATTTTATTATAACACTTTGAAATATTGACTGCATTTTTTTTTTTTTTTAAATGACAAGATAACCTTAATAGTATAGTTAAGTCCTTTTTGGTCATTTGTACCAGAAACATCAATTTTAAACTAATATTATCCAAACGCTTAATTAATAAAAACTGCACTTTTTCACAATTTTACTGAACGCTTAATTGTGATTTTCAAAATCGTGATTCCAAAACGCTCAATTTGAAATCGCTATTTTTAAAAACGCTTTTTTTCAAACAGCTCCCCCAAACGGACCCCTAGAATCACCCAAAAAAATAAAAACAGCTTTTAGGGTTTTCCAACTAAAATTGACATGCAACTTACAGAAACCCTGAATCTACAAAATTAAAATTTCCCAAAGATTTCCCAACTTTTGGTAGTTCTATATTTTTTTAAGATTTCAAGATTTTTTTTTTTTTTCTTGTGGATCATTTTAGACTTGGAGGGGCGGGAGAGAAAGGGGTTTTTAATTTGGTTTTTTTTTTCTTCTTCTATTTGGGAAGTCAACATATATTAAGGGAAAAAAAAAAAGTTTGATCATGTGGTAAGTTTTGTTTTGAATAATTTATTGTAGGGATTTTGTCAGTGGATTGATTATTACATGGCATAATTCTGGATCATTTATTAAAAAGGGAAGGTCAAGATTCAGAAAACATTATGCGGTAGAGTTCCCTAAAAACTCTAGAGAATCTTGATCCCAATCTATCATAAAATAAAATTTACCTTTACCATCTTCATTAAGGTTTTCCAACCCATATCCGAATTTGATAAACTCACCCATCCCGAACTCACCTCACCTTATCCGAGTGGTGTGTTGGTCAACAATGGGTGCAGCAATTAGAAACCCAATCCTATTGGGTCAAGTTTTGTTCGTAACTCTTCCCCTCCCCGTCACTCTTCAATGTTCGAGATTTTCCTAGATCCGATGAAGATCGCACCAGATTCGACGAGAGCTCCTCCAGATTTAGCGAGATCTTTGTTGATTTGATGAGATCCCATTCGATCTTCTGAGATCTCCATAATATTAAAAATACCACATCATCCTTTCGTTGGTCACGTAAGCAGTCTAACTAACAGAGTTGGATAGAAGGACTAATAACGATTACTTTTTAAACTTCAAGGACCAATAACGCTCATTTCAAACTTCAAAAACCAATAGCGCTCAATAGGTAAACTTTAGGGACCAACAATGTATTTTAGCCTTTATTTTATATTATTTTGTAATGTCGATATATTCAAGTACTCATTTTATTAGATCTTATTTAATTTAAGTTTTTTAATGGCTATTTTAAGTTTTTAATAAACACCCTAGAAAAAATTCTAGTTTGTTCACATTTCATGTAACAAGGTTGTATGGTTCTAGAATATGGATGTCCAGTCCTTATAGACTAATCAAAAGGGTATAATCTATAAATCCAGCATTAGGTGTGGAAGCTCTCTTTTTTTTTTCTTTTTCTTTTTTTCTTTTTTTGTACCAATAGCCTCTCAACATATTTCTGCAACAGGTACATTGGGCATATTAGCCGGCCTATCCTGTCTTAGTATTCGTCCACCCCCAAAGTTTATCACAAAAATAAAAGTAAGGAATTAATCTTGTATCAGACTACATGTCTTCTTGTAATTGGATCCTCAAGTTTTTGAAATGCTCCAAATTTAGATGTACTCCAACAATCTTTCTAGAGAATACTACCTAATATATATGCATGTTGATCTTAACTGAGAATCAGAAATGAAAGTTATAATTAATTGTGCCGTCTAAAATTGCTTAATTATTATATCATACATTTTAAAATACAAAAGGTTATAACTTATAAGAAAGATGCAACGCAACAACAAAGAACATAATAATGCAAACAACCTAGAGCAGAACAAGTCTGCGTTTCCAAGCATGAACTAGAATATAAGAATGAAAATAATTTCCTTTGGAGTTTGAATGAAAATTAGAATAGAAGATATCTTAGAAGTTAGAACACACTAGCTAAAAAAAAAAAACAGTTGCAAAGAAAAAAGTATATACCTGGCCTGAAAAGCGTATAATTCTTGACAGGCTCTGATTGGATAAAGGAGAAACGGACTAATTAAAGCAAAGGAGATAATAAGAGGCGGCACACCTTCCTGCAAAATGTGTACGTTCGTATTAATGGAAGAGGAAACTGAGAAATAAAAGTGAAGGGGATTGATTACGTACCTTTGAACTATGAACACAACAGCGAGCTACAGTTGTCTTTAAAACTGGCGAGAACACACTTTGGCAACACAAAACGTGCGCAGGCTGATCATATGATGCAATTAAAGAAACAAGATCAAACAAACAAGCCTCTGAATTTGATGCTTCTCAGTCACGACTAACTTGATCAGATACTTTCGTGCAAGAACCTAAAAGTGAAGGACATCTATAGTAACAGCAACGAAATTAGAGCACGACAATTCATGGGTGTCTTTCTAAGCCCAATATGAAGTTGATCAATCAAACAAACAAACCAATACAGATATCATCCACTCCCCTCATGCTTCCAGCCGGTACGGTTATGGAAAGTGGCAGACCTGCACATTCTTTTGCAACAGACCATGCAATATCTTTTACTTCAGGAGGAAGTGCAACTCCATACCCAACTTTCTCCAAAAATAAGCTCCAAGCTTCTTCCCTTGAAAAGGGCTCCACTTTGATTTTCACTTGGCAACCCAACCTTCGACACGCATCTAATAATCTTGTGGTTAGAATCAATTTGCACCAATTGACTCTGACAGGAATTTCCACCTTCTCTAAAACAAAATGATTCCATACATCATCTAAAATCAATACAAATTGTTGTCTTCTCATCACAGCCTGTGCCAATTTTACTGCCCTTTTATTTTCATCATTCACATTTGAAAGGTCTAGATGCACTATTGTTGCAATATCATTCTGCAATTTATGAATGCTAAAATCTTGTGATACTGTGATCCAAAAAACATTATCAAAAGTGTTTGGATTTTCTATAAGTTTGTTATGTATATGAGTCACCAAGGTTTTTTTTTGCTAGGTTGATAAAATTAGGAAAGATGCAATTAAAAAAAAAAATATCGATATTAGGAACCAATTCTATAAGGATAAGATAACATTATGCCTCCAACAATAGTCATAATAAAAAGGATATAAAGGTATAAAGAAGCAGGTGCAAGAATCTGCTCCCATATCAGTGGGAGGGATATTGCATTTTAATTTTTAGCCTATCTTGTTTTTAATGAAAATAAATAAATTAATTAGTATGGTCCTAGTCTTTCATGATTTAAAATATCTTCATCTAGTTTTAAGGAATTGCTCAAAGAATATTGAATGATTTCTGGCAAGGTGGCTTTGGATACTCAATTGAACAGCTAATGCATGAAGAGCTATAGTAACACCTGCATAGATGAGTTGACCACCAGGCATGTACCAATGGAGATGCAGTTGTATGCATACATAATACAACTGCTACTACAGAAGGGAGAGGAGACAGTTGTCCATTAAGAAGGGGCAGAGAGAGAGGGAGTCTCTTAAGTTTCGGACATTCCCATATCCTAATCTCTTCAATAGAATCACAAACTATTACTTTACAACTACTACAGATGCTCTTCAGTTCCAGTAGGTCTTACAGTGACAAGTTCGTCAATCTGGAGAGAGTGATTTGGTAGTGTCCATTCCTTCCTCCCAATTTCTTCTTCTTCTTCAATTTTGGTAGTGATTTTGGTAGGGATTTTAAAAGAAGAATTTAAGTTAATGGTGCATTAAAGAAGTAAAATGGAC
>OU015761.1:55292471-55321729 GCA_907173295.1 Fagus sylvatica | reverse complement strand
TTTTGCCTAGAAAACAACAACAATTCCATATCAAAAGGTGCAATAAAGAAGAGCTAATATAAATAAAAATGTTCAGATCCCAAAGAGAGAAAAAGAAATTTTTTTTACCTTCCAGATGCAAAGACTTGGCTTAAGATATCTCTAAAATTAACCTTTCTTGCAACTTCAAGCAGAGCTGGAACACCAACATAGAAAGCATAAATAGCCAAAATTTTCAAGGATCAATAATTTGGTTAAGCATCAGAACAAAATATTGATTTAATAGAAAAGATCACAATGTGGATCTGATAATATTATATATATATATATATATATATATATATATATATATATATATATATATAAAGAGTAGTCCTCTTGTCTACCAGAGTTTTGAACTTGAAATTAACATTTTTGAATGTATATCACCTTGGGCAACAAATTAATTAAATTTCTTATATAAACAGTGCCTGAGACACAATGCCTATTGCACCTCTGACACAAATATGCAAATAGAAATACTCATTGAGCATAGTATCGTGATTTAAAAAAGGAGAACTACTCATGGATCAAGGCTTGAACCACAAATCAGAAAATTATTAAACATGCTACTAATACCACAATTTCTCCACAAAAAAAGAGAGTAGTTTATTAACTTCTTGATAACCATTCCTAAGAAAAGAAATTAAATTCTTTTAAATACTCTCCTTAAAATTCACATTTGTATAATTAGTTAGAATAGGCAATACTGCCGGTTTATACAAGGAAACTTAAATATGTACATGCCAATCACATAGAGTGATTTTAGGAAGCTATACATGGAAAGCTAAAGTCTAGGAAACCTATTAAAGAGAGTATATACAGCCTAGATTAATAACCATAGACATGGCAGGAGTTATGGCCATCTATTCTATTGACATCCCCCCTCAAATTGATGCGGGTTATCCACAAGCATCAATTTGTTTGTAAGAAAATTATGCCGTTGCCGAGTGAGAGCCTTGGTGAAAATATCGGCCACTTGAAGATTGGTAGGAACATGAGGAAGAGAGATAGTTTGAGCTTCAAACGCCTCACGGATGAAGTGGCAATCAACCTCAATATGTTTAGTGCGTTCATGGAAGATAGGATTGGCTGAAATGTGAATGGCACTAGTATTATCCGCATGAAGAGAAGTAGGACCACGTGGAGAGAAGCCAAGTTCAGTCAATAACCCTCGGAGCCAAAGTATCTCAGCACAAGCTTGGGACATGGCCCTATATTCAGACTCAATCGAGGACTTTGACACACGGTCCTGTTTCTTACTTTTCCAAGAAATAAGAGCCGGACCAAGAAACATACACCAACCTGTAGTAGAATGTCTAGTATCACTGCACCCTCAATAATTAGCATCACTATATGTGGCAAGATCTAGGGAAGTACCAGCTGGATAGGAAAGTCCCCTCAAAGCTGTGCCATGGACATATCTAATGATTCGTCGAACTAATGATTCGTCGAACTGCAGCCATATGAAGATGCCGAGGAGAAGCCATGAACTGACTAACTTGTTGAACGGCATAGGAAATATCAGGTCTAGTAATTGTAAGATAGACCAAGCTGCCAACCAGTGTACGATAGGATACAGGGTCTGATAACAAGTCACCCTCTTCTTTGCGCAGCTTGAGATTAAGTTCCATTGGAGTATCAAGAGGGGTAGAATCCTGAAGACCAGCCGCAGCCACCAAATCCTGAGCATACTTGTGCTGTGACAAAAAAATACCATGTGCACCAGTAGTAATTTCTAGACCAAGAAAATACGTAAGAGATCCTAGATCCTTCATGTGAAAGGAGTCCTGTAGATACTGTTTTAATTGAGAGATCAGGGCTGAATCAGTGCCCGTGATGATTATGTCATCAACATACACCAAGAGAATGACAACACCATTCTCAGTTTTGCGAAGAAAAAGGGATGCATCATACTTGCTTTTGTGAAGAGCAAACTTGAAGAGGGTAGAGGTAAATTTCTCATACCATGCACGAGGGGCCTGTTTGAGGCCATATAAGGAGCGACGCAACTTGCACACTGCCGAAGTAGGAGTAGAAAGTAAACCTGCAGGAGGACGCATATAAACATCTTCCTTGAGATCCCCGTGAAGGAAGGCGTTCTTCACGTCCATTTGGTGTAAGTCCCAATTTTGAGAAGCAGCAATAGCTAAAATGGTGCAGATGGTGGTCATTTTGGCCACCGGAGCAAAGGTCTCCTCGTAATTTACTCCGTATTCTTGATTATTTCCAAGAGCTACTAAGCGGGCTTTGTACCGGTCCAAACTACCATCAGACTTAACCTTAATAGAGTAGACCCACTTACAGCCAAGTGGAATCACACCTGCAGGACAATCTATCACGTCCCAAGTCTTATTAGCCTCAAGGGCACATAGTTCTTCCTGCATGGCCTGCTGCCAGCATTTCTCTTTAACTGCCTATGAGTAACTAGTAGGAACAGCAATAGAAGATAGAGTGGCAGATAAGGCAGAAGAAGTAGTACCAGTCAACGGGAACCCATAGCGGTCAGGAGGAGCTGATACTCTAGATGATCGGCGTAAAGGAACAGGTGGCAAGATAGGTGCGGAAGGGGGCAGCACTGTAGATCTCCTCTGGTATACCATGCCTGGCTGAAACCTTTCAATCAGAGGTCTGGGATCATGCAAAGTATCATCAAAAGAAGGCAAGAAAGCAACGGGAGACTCTGATGAGGAAGACATAGGAAAGAACCATTGATTTTCAAAGAAGAGTACATTCCTTGAAACACGAACTCGATTAGAGGTTGGATCATAGCATACATAACCTTTTTGTGTGACACTATAACCCAAGAAAGCACAACGAATGGATTGGGCAGAAAGCTTGTTTCTGTCCGGTGGAGGAAGATGCATAAAGCATACACACCCAAAAGTGTGAAGATTTGTGTAAGTAGGATGGTGATGATAGAGCCTGAAATATGGAGACTCAAGATTCAAAGCTTGAGAAGGAAGTCTGTTTATAAGAAAGGTAGCCGTGGTAAGTGCTTCCACCCAAAACTTAGGAGGAACCGAAGACTCAATGAGCAAAGTTCGGACAACATCTAAAAGATGACGGTTTTTCCTTTCAGCTACTCCATTTTGTTGTGGAGTATATGGACAGGAGCGTTGAGAGATAATACCTTTAGAATGCAAGAAAGATTGAAACTCATGTGACATATATTCCCCACCCGAGTCGGACCGAAGGATTTTAACAGTAGCAGAAAATTGAGTTTGAACCTAGAGCTAAGAATAGTTTGAACATAGGAAACACTTCTGATTTGTGCCGCAAGAAATACACCCATGTATATTTGCTGTAGTCATCAATAAATGTCACAAAATATTTATATTGGGCATGAGAAATAGTAGGACTGATACCCCAGACATCACTATGGATGATCTCAAAACTGTGAGTGGCTTTACTGCCTTCAGAAGGAAAGGGTAAGATCTTACTTTTGCCAAGTTTACAAGTTGCACAATCAGAAAATACAGCAGAAGAAAAATGCTCTTTATTATTCAATAGACCAGATTTCAACAAATAAGATAGAATCCTAGAATTAGGATGACCAAGGCGTTTATGCCAGACTTCAGGGGACACTCTAGACTTATTACACAGTAAAGATAGGAAAGGAGGTAGGTTTCGTGGGGCAGGTATTTGTAGAGAAAAGAGACGTCCATGCTTAGGCCCCTTCGCTATCACCTATCCTGACATCTGATCCTGCACAACACACCCATCATGAGTAAAATTGACACCGTAATCTTGGTCCACAAGCTGGCCAACAGAAACTAAATTCACAGAAAGATTAGGTGACACAATGACATCCTTAAGGAAAGAAGAGACATCACCAACTGCCACAATTGGTAGAGCACTACCATTAGCTGTTTGAATATGTGAAGAACCACAATATTCTCGGACATTACTTAAACCATGGAGAGAATTAGTCATATGATTAGAAGCACCCGAATCTAAGATCCAAGAGGGAGATGAACCAGTACCTTGAAAACCCAATGTTGAAAATGCACTCACAATCATTTCTTGTACCATTTCTCGAGTTAAAGAAGGTGTTGGAGGCTGTAAAACAACAGCAGAAGAGACGGCATTAGCAGCAGGTTGTGAGTCATCAGTAACGACAGCATGATAGGCCTTGGTGGAGCGTGAAGGACGAATAGTACACTCTTTAATGATGTGCCTCGGCTGCTTGCAGTAATTACAAAACTTCTGAGGACAGTTAGGGGCAATATGGCCATATTTCTTGCAACTGTAGCACTGTGTGGTGCTCATGTCACGGCCCTTCCCCTTGCCATGAGTAGCATAAGCAACTGAGACAGTATTAGAAGCAATTCGAGACTGCTCCATAAGATTCTGAGTATTGAGACGTTGTTCCTCACGCAAGAGTTCTCCAAAGCAGGCCTCCAAAGTTGGAACTGGATCTCTATTGACTAGAGAGGCACGAATAGACTCAAACTCAGGCCTCAATTTCATAAGAAATTGATCTCTTTGACTGGTTCTGTGCACATGTTGTACTGACGCCAAACCTTCGGCAGAGACCTTGGCTGTAACAAGGTCGGAATAGTCATTCCACAGGGTCAGAAAACCAGAGTAGTAGTCTTGAACTGATAAATCCCCTTGAATATAGTTAGCAATGGCCAACTCAAGATGAAACCGCCTAGCATTGTTGTCTTGGTGATAGACTTGCTTGAGATAGTCCCACATAGCCTTTGCAGACCTATGAGGACGCAGAGAAAGAATCAGATATGGCTCCAAGGAGCCAAGAATCCAGGACATGATTTGATTATCTTTGGCTGCCCAAGCTGCCTTGTCAGCCTCACTAGAACCTCCTTTGCTGCTGCCATCGATATGGCCCCACAGCGCTTTACCCTTGAGAAAGGTCTCCAATTGAAACTCCCAAGCAGTATAATTTTTGCCAGTAAATCTGACACAAACATTATCTGCCTTCTCCATACGAACAGCGACTATGACTGAGAAAACTAGGATTGAAATTTCTTAGGGAATAGCTCTAATACCATATGAGAATGGTTCCGAATGACCTCTCTTGAGAGAAGGTATTTCATTAAATAGGCAATACTGCCGGTTTATACAAGGAAACTTAAATATGTACATGCCAATCACATAGAGTGATTTTAGGAAGCTATACATGGAAAGCTAGCTAATTTACATAGAGTGATTTTAGGAAGCTATACATGGAAAGCTAAAGTCTAGGAAACCTATTAAGGAGAGTATATACAGCCTAGATTAATAACCATAGACACGGCAGGAGTTATGGCCATCTATTCTATTGACAATATAGCATATGCAAATTATACTGTAACCATTAATGCCATATAATAGTTAGATTTTATTGAAAAAATTGTTGTCTTTTCAATTTCTAAAATGGCATTATAACAGAGGCAAATGGACTATTGAAACTATAATTTCATCACATGCAAATTATTGTTGAGTAATTTTTGAACAGGGATGGGGCTAAAGGCTTCTTTTTCATTGTGCAGAGTGTCGCATCTCCTATGCTTGGGAATATTCTGCAGCAATCAAAAGTAAAGAATGGTATGAGATAAATAAAGATTTAGTGCCTTATCAAGCTGTCTCTGTTTTCATTTGTTTTCTATACTCATCTTTCTCTCAGATAGCAATTCTAGCTTAAGACAATTCTAATGCAACTATGAAGAGGAAGCAATGAGGAAGTTTTTTCTCCATTTGTTGGTTTTGTCACACTCCTACTCAATTCCATCACTGAAAAGAGTTTGTATATATGTTCTACACCATGGTTGGCTGACCAAAGAAAACGTGATAGATGTGCTTCAATTGGCAAGGAACTGCGATGCACTGTGGCTCTCCTTCATTTGTGTTCGAAAGTAGATATTCTAATGCGGGACATGGTCTGCAGAGTACAATTAATTTCTCAATATGACTTAACCTAATTGGTTTGCTACCTGTTAGAAACAAAACATCAAACACGTGGTGAGGAAATTAGCATTTGGTAAAAACATATAAACTAAAACAATTAAGCATTCAAAAAGTAATTAGAACTTGCATTACAAACAAAAATTAAGTGACAATTTAGCATCACCTAAACAAAATCAAGATGGATAGAAAACAAAAGAAAAAAATTGGTACGTAAAAGAAATTGGATTACCAAAGATTCAAGAGAGGATTGAGGAATTCCTCCCAAGCAGCAAGCAACAAACCGAGTGTGGTATTGAATGCTTGATAGGTTCCACATCGACCTCTTGCATTTGCCTCTAGATCCGCTAAGCATAGACCAAAGCAGATATTTGGAAAAAAAATAAATAAATAAAAAAAGCTCAAAATTGAAATGGAGAGAGAACTTACTGGTAGAAAATAGCATTTTGAACTCAACTAAGGAAAGTGCGTGCATTTAAAGGGTGAGTTGGGATTTTGAGATTTTGGATAGAGATGGAGAACTTTTAACTTTGCAAGCACCGTTACAATCTTAGAAACTACGTGTCTTCCATTTATCGATTGAAGGATGTGAATACATGTAACTGAAGACGTGTGATTATTTGGAATTTACTGAAGCATAGGAAATACAAACTAAGAAGATAAGGAAAACCGAGAGAGAAAAAAAGGAAAGGGAAGAGAGAGAAAGAGAGTTAGAGGCGTTAGAAAGCTATAGGGAAGCTGAAAATTCTGGAAGTCTGGAAGTGTTAGAGAAGAAGAGGAATAGACACACGGTGGAGAGAGAGTTAGAGAATTAGAGACGTGTGAGAGAGATAGTGAAAAGGATTTTAATTGATAAAATTAAATGTTGAAATCAATCCGTGGGTTAATGAAGGTTTTGATGGGAAGAGGAAGAGGAAGAGGCGGAATAAGAAAGAAAAAAAGAAAAGAAAAAAAAGGAACGTTTAGGGAGAAAGGAATAAAATTGAATTCTGGAATAAGTTAAATGAGGTGAGTGAAAATAGAGGAGGAGTCATGCGTTTGAGAAAGAGGGAAATCTTTATAGATAAGGATAAAAATAAATTACAATATTAAAATAAGAAAAAAAAATATGGGAAGAATAAATGTGTTTGGATTGCTATGAGAATAGAAAATCCTACGTGACATGTCTAGGAAGATAGCTGAGTCCTCAGCTATTAGTTTATATATAATAGATTGAGCATATGATAAAATAATTAATATAACTTTTATTGATTGTAGATCATGGGAAAGTCAATTACAATTTTGGACTTTTTCAAAAGAAAAAAATACAAATAATTCAACAGCCAATACTAATGATACATTGTTACCAATCTCTAGTTATTATAAACTTTGTTGTATTATGAATGTGTGTTCCTCTTTGATTAAGTGAGACAATCTTCTGTAATAATTGATCCTCTGCGTAATACTTATGAACTTTGTTGTGTTAGGAATGTGTGTTGTACAATTGATCCTCTACAATTCACACGTTCATACTTTCACTTGGGAATAATAGGACTTATGGTTTATGGATTGGCCATTTTTTTGCACCGTATGGAGCTGTGTAAAATGTATTTGTTTAAGCATACTCAAAAGATGGTAGCAGATTTTGCAACTGCTTCTTTATGCCTTTATATCCTTTTTATTGTGACTATATATTGCTAGAGGTATAATGTTATCTTAGCCATATAGAATCGGTCCTTAATATTGTTTTTTGTTTTACTACATTTTCTCTCTTAATAGCCATGCTATAAATGTAGCAAAAAAAATAAATTAATTAACCTCTCTTCTTTCTCTTAATATGTTGATATTTCTCTCTCTTGCTCTATGTTTGTTTTATGGAACATTTCTCCTGAAACAATGTGTTGTAGTTTACATAACTTTTTTTTGGATTGATTTCATTTTTGAAGTCGAATGTGAAATGCTAAATGTTAGGCCTCTTTGGTATTAGGTATGATAAACTTGGGAAAAATAATTGACATGGGAGAATAGCTAAGCTATTGCAAATTGCAATAGCCTTGATGAAAAGATGCAAAAACTGAAAAGAGATTTGGAAGATCTAAGTAGTAGGAAAGCTGACGTAAATAAAGAACTAGAATATGCAGAGTCATTATCTTTAAAGAAACGAAGGCAACAAGTTGAAAATTGGTTGACAAATGTTGAAAGAATAAAAAGTCAAGTTCAGCATGGAGCAAGCACTGGGAGAAAGGAGACTGCTTGGGCGTGTACAGTTGGGGAAACAAGTGGAAGAGATGACTGGAGAAGTAACACAGCTTGTGGATCATGGAAGATTTCCTGTGTTAGAATATAAGCCCAATGGGTCTTAGGCCCAATACATTGTCTTGTATAGCACTCCTTTTACTTGTGTATTACTCTTACCTCTGCCTATATAAAGGCTCTCTCTTGTACTACATTAGAAATAACATAATACACAGACTTTCAGTCTTTAACATGGTATCAGAGCTAAGGCTCTAATTTTGTGCAGTTCTAAGTCCCTTCTAGGCGTTATTCCACTGCCTCAGCTATCTTTGGCACCTCTCCTGTCCGAAATCCGGTTGTCGCGCTGCCAAGAAGCTGATTCATCGCCAAAAGGACCCACTGCCACCCTCAAATCTGCCGTTCCCGGACTCCGATCAAGACACCGCCGGTACCGTTGGAAAGCTCTCGAGATTTTTGACTCAACAGCACAAAAAACGGTGGCTTTCGACACCGGACGCGCTCTCACGCGCCGCCTGAAGATCCAGTGCGCTGCCACTCTCCTGCACGCGCCCCCACGCGCCAGACTTCTTCACTGCCACGTCAGCCCTAGGTGACACGTCAGCCCTAGTGCCACGTCAGCCCTAGTTGACCGTTGACCAGCGTTGACCGTTGACCAATGTTGACTTTGACTGTTGACCAGCGTTGATTTTGACCGTTGACTTTTTCCGGAGTTGACTTTTTGCAATCCAGGTGCTTCCTACCCAGTTTTTCGTGCTGATTTCATTTTTGTGGTCTGTTTTTGCAATTGAGGTTTCATTATGACTCAAAGTGAAATTTCTAAGCCTATTCATAGGCGATCCAATCAAAAGAATTATCATTTTATTTGTGCCTTTTGCAAGCATCGCGGTCACACTATTGATCGATGTAACATGCGTGCCGGCATTCTTCAGCGCTCTGCAGCCTTGACTGCCTCTGAGTCTATACCATCATCCGATGCTGTATCTTTTGATCCTGTCTTATTGACTACACCTACTTACAGCATAACAGATCTGCAAGCCCTCTTCAGTCAGGTTCAAGCTTTGTCTTCCAGTGCATCCAATTCTGCTCTTTCTGTGACACTAGGTATCTCTTCTGAATGGTTCTTAGATTCTGCATGCTGCAATCACATGACGGACAATCCTCACCTCACAAGTGCCACACTCCTCCTGTCTTACCTACTATTACCACTGCGAATGGCTCCGCCATAACTGTTAGTCATGTTGGCTCCATCTCTACCCCCAACTTATCTATCTCTGATGTCTTTTGTGTTCCTAAACTGCATCTTAATCTTTTATCTGTTGGCCAACTAACCGAACTTGGTTTAAACCTGTTCTTTTCTTCTCGTGGTTGTCTTGTGCAGGATTCTCGGACGGGGCAGATTGTTGGGTCCGCGCATAAGGTTGGACGGTTGTTTGAGCTCACTTCCCTTCACTTTCCGTCTTCATCAGTCTCTGCCCCTGTTATTGCTGCTTTTGCCTCCATCGAGTTGTGGCACTCTTGTCTAGGTCATGTTTTTCTTCCTCGTATTCAAACCTTAGTATCTAGGGGTCTATTAGGTTCAGTTTCTTCTAGTCCATTTGATTGCATGCCATGTCAGCTCGGCAAACAACCTGCCTTGCCTTTTAATAATAGTGAGTCTATTACTTCTGCAACTTTTGATCTTATACATTCAGATGTATGGGGGCCCTCTCCTGTTCCCACAGTGGGGGGGTCAAGATATTTTGTTATTTTTGTAGATGATTTTTCTCGTTACACTTGGATTTATTTAATGAAAAATCGTTCTGAAGTTCTCACAATATATCGTGATTTTGCTAAAATGGTTCAGACTCAGTATTCTAAAGCTATTAAGGTATTTCGCTCTGACAATGCACGAGAATATAGACAAACAGATTTTTCTACTATTCTTAAACACTATGGAACTATTTTTCATACCTCTTGTGCTGGCACCTCACAACAAAATGGACGAGCTGAACGTAAACTTCGTCACATCCTAGATACTGTTAGGGCTCTCACCAATGCAGCCTCCACTCCTGCCTCATTCTGGGGTGAAGCTGCTCTCACTGCAGTGTACACCATCAACCGATGCCCTTCACCTGTCATTCAAAACACAACACCATATGAACGGTTGTTTGGCACAGCTCCAAACTACAGTCTACTCAAGGTTTTTGGTTGTGTCTGTTTTGTTCTTCTTCAACCACATGAGCGCACTAAACTTCAACCCCGCTCCCAACTATGTTGTTTTCTTGGCTATGGCCTTGAAGAAAAGGGGTACCGATGTTATGATCCAGTCGCCAAGCGTCTTCGAGTCTCTCGGCATGTGGTATTCTGGGAACACAAGATGTTCTATTCCTTACCTTTATTTTCTGCAGGTAATTCTGATTCTCAGGCTGATCCTCTACCAAATCTCTTCCCTGAGATTCCTTCCCCTTCTGCTGAGTCAGTTAATCCCATCTCCGATGAGTCTCCCCCTGCTGATCCTTCTTCTGATGAGTCTCCTACAGCCGATCCTACCTTCGACGAGTCTCCTCTCACTGCCCCTGTTACGAATCCTGTCAACACTACTACTCCTGAGCCTCGTCGCTCTCATCGGGTAAGTACTCTTCCCTCTCATCTTCGTGACTTTCACTGCTTTTCTGCCTTTACCACCTTATATGAACCTCACACCTTTCGTGAGGCCTCCTCTGACCCTTTATGGCAGCAAGCTATGAAAGAAGAATTGGATGCATTGTTAAAGACAAGTACTTGGGATCTGGTTGACTTGCCAGCTGGTAAATCTGCTATTGGTTGCAAATGGGTGTACAAGATCAAGACTCGATCAGATGGTACTGTTGATCGCTACAAGGCTCGTCTCGTTGCCAAAGGATTCACTCAAGAGTATGGCATTGACTATGAGGAGACATTTGCCCCGGTGGCTCGCCTCTCCTCTGTTCGTACACTTATCGCAGTTTCTGCTTCCCGACATTGGCCACTTTTTCAGATGGATGTGAAGAATGCATTTCTTAATGGAGAACTAACTGAGGAAGTCTACATGCAGCTCCCTCCTGGTTTCTCCCAACCTCCAGGCTTTTCTCCCAAAGTGTGTCGCTTACGTCGGGCACTATATGGTCTTAAGCAAGCTCCACGAGCTTGGTTTGCCAAGTTCAGCTCCACCATTTCTCAGCATGGTTTTTCAGCTAGTTCATATGATTCAGCTCTGTTCTTCCGACGCTCAGATCATGGTATTACCCTTCTCTTGTTGTATGTAGATGACATGATTATTACTGGTGATGATGTGCAGGGCATCCAGGATCTTAAGCGCTTTCTTGGTCAGCACTTTGAGATGAAGGATCTGGGTCCTCTCAGTTATTTTCTTGGCCTTGAAGTCTCTTCCTCCTCTGATGGTTACTATCTCACTCAAGCCAAGTACACATCTGATCTTATCTCTCGAGCTGGAATCACGGACAGCAAGATCGTTGACACACCCATTGAATACAACAATCGCCTGAATACTCATGATGGAGAACCACTTCCTGATGCTACCCTCTACAGACAGTTAGTTGGGAGTCTTGTTTACCTCACTGTCACTCGACCGGACATCTCCTATGCCGTTCACATTGTTAGCCAGTTCATGGCTGCACCGCGGTCTCTCCATTATGTAGCTGTACTTCGGATTCTTCGGTATTTGAAAGGCACCTTATTTCATGGACTTCACTTCTCATCTCAGTCGTCGCTCATTCTTCAGGCTTATTCTGATGCCGACTGGGCAGGGGACCCTACTGATCGTCGTTCCACTACAGGGTATTGTTTTCTTCTTGGTGACTCCCTCATCTCTTGGCGCAGCAAGAAACAATTCTGTTGTTGCTCGTTCTAGTACTGAGGCAGAATATCGAGCACTTGCTGACACCACTGCTGAGCTCCTTTGGTTACGTTGGCTTCTCCAGGACTTAGGCATTGATTGTTCTACTGCAGTTCCGATCCATTGTGATAATCGAAGTGCCATCCAAATTGCCCACAATGACGTCTTCCATGAGCATACCAAGCATATTGAGATCGACTGTCACTTTGTTCGTCATCACTTACTACAGGGTACTTTGCAGCTCCGTTCAGTGTCTTCTCAAGACCAGTTAGCTGACATATTCACCAAACCTATGCCTCCAGGCCGTTTCCGTGATCTTATTTCCAAACTCAAGTTGGTGTCTGTTCACCCAACATGAGTTTGAGGGGGGATGTTAGAATATAAGCCCAATGGGTCTTAGGCCCAATACATTGTCTTGTATAGCACTCCTTTTACTTGTGCATTACTCTTACCTCTGCCTATATAAAGGCTCTCTCTTGTATTACATTTGACATATAATATAATACACAGACTTTTAGTCTTTAACACAGACTTTCAGTCTTTAACACCCATTATAAACTTGCTCTTAGTAAACAGAGACAAATCACCAATAAACTCCTTAGTCACTAACTCTGCTTCCATAATGGATCTCCCTCTACAAGTCTACTTTGGACAACCTCCAAGAGACATCCCTTCCAGCTAGTGTGAACACATATTCACTAGTGGATTTTATCTCATGTGTATCAGAGATCCAATTAGTATCATAATATCCTTACAATATAGTAGGATAACCACAATATGACAAACCAAAATCACATGTTCCCTTTAGGCTACTAAACCTATCAACAACATATGCAATATCAGGGAATATACAGTTTATCAAAACCATTAGGCTATCAATGATTTGTGCATATTTTACTTTGGAAACACTGTCACTATGATCAATGAACCTTTAAGTCATACGGTGTAGACAAATGTGACATTCCAAAATGCTCAAACCTTGTAGGCAAGGAAACACTTAGTATCATGCACAACATCATAGCTACCAAAATAAGCAAGTCATCGACGTATAAATAAATAATGACACCTACATTATTTTCAAACTTGCTATATTTGCATTTATCTACACCAATTATCACATACCCATGTGATAGAATCACACAATAAAATTTCCATGTCATTGTTTAGGTGCTTGTTTCAAGTCATACAAGGATTTAACCAATTTACAAACTTATATCTTTGACCGGGGACCACACAGCCCTTAGGTTACTCCATATAAATCTCTTCTTCTAAATCATCATTTAGAAAACAGTTTCAACATCTAATTGATGTACAATAAATTTGTAAATAGATGCAATAATAGTCAACACTCTATTTGATGCAATTCTAATAACTGAAGAATAAGTATAAAATAATCTACATTATTCTTTTGCTTATAGCCCTTGGCTACTAAACGCATTTTTATACTTATCAAGTATACCATCTAGTTAAGTTTCCTTTTAAACACCCATTTGCAACCAATTAGTTTAGATTTAGGAGGAAGCTCAACTAACTCCCATTATCCCATATATAATTAGACATAAAAGAATCTAATTCATAGCTTCCAAAAAAATTGGTGCATCAACATATTTAATTGCATCAGAATGACTTACAAATTCATCTTCAACAATATAGGCAAGAGAGTCATTACCAATGCTATTTTCCTTCCTAGCTCGCTCGCTTCTTCTCAATTCTTACACTTTATCAACAAGCTCATTAATAGTATCAATAAGTTCATGCTATACATTTTTCTCATTTTTCAAAGGAAACACATTCTCAAAAAATTATAGAATTTTCAAACTCAAGTATAATATAAGATTCTAGTACATCACTCTTGATGACAAGAAATCTATAACATGAATTATGCAAGCATAGCCAAATATACACACAATCACAGGTTTGAAAACCAAGTTTTATCTTTTAAGGCTAAGGTAAATAATCTTAGCCAAACACCCCCACACTTTGAGGTATTCCAGGATAGGCTTATGCCCTTCCCAATTTCTAATAAAATAATTAAATATTCAGGTTAATACACATTACCCTTTAGGAAAAGTATAATTCCACAATAATTTTTCAAAATGTGTTTTAACCCAAAAACAATGCTCAAGACAGTAATATTTTTTTTTTTAAAATCCCAATAAGAAGCTAATTACAAAATGACACTAGTAAATGTCAATCAACTCATTAATCAACTCATTAGACAAAGAATTCAAGAATCTATGCGAAGATAATTATTTTCCATCTCCCACTCTGCTGACTTTTCAGGATTCAAAAGGTTTATTCATAATGAACATATAATATTTTAGGAAGCTCCAAAACATGTTGAATCTTTATTTCCATAAAAGTTCAACTTTTGCAGCTCCAATAAATTACTTTGAGTGAAGTAAGGGTTTGTTTATCCATTCCAAAACACGAAAATCAACCTTTAAGATTGTTGGAAATATTTTAAGAATTAACAAACTTTACTCAAGGAAAACCAACATAAATCCAAAAATAATTAACCTAAAAAATAGACTGAACATAAACTTAAAATTCGTTTAGGAACAATCTCACCAAAGCTATAGAATCACGCAATAGCGTTGTCCTTAAAGATTGATTTGCGTCACCCGAAGCAATACTCGGAGCGAATGGCTTTCCGGCGGAACAACCCCTAGGATTAGATTATAGCAAATACCTTTGTGTTGGACGCACTCCACACAAAGGTTTAAGAACAACCTTCTTCAATAATGCCTTTCCTTCTCAGCAAATGAAGAAAACAAATTTCTGTTGGTTTCAGCACACACAGAAAAAGCCGGTGAGGAGAAGAAAAGAATAATAAAAAAAAAAAACAAAGCAGAAGCAGCAGCTGCATTTTGAGGTAGTCTGCGTGAACATTAAGCCAAAGACTACTAGTGGCTATTAAAATAAAACAAAAACTGACCCACACCAACGGCTACACCCAACAAAGGCATCTTTTTCTTCTTACTTTGTTTGTTTTTCTAAAATCACTTTGGGTGATATAAAAGAATGACCCAACGAAAAAATGAAAAAGAAAGGTGTGTTTGTAACACACTCATACCAACATCTACATCCACAATATTTTCACAAAGTTTGTTTTAATCAAAGGTTGCTAATTGCTAAATCTACTATGATAAATTTTCAGAACATTTTCACTATATAGCTTATTTTATTCTATGGTTGCTAATTGCTAAATTAATCTAAGATGATTGTCTTTAACTGTAGCTCATGACCTAATTCGTTCAAGGACCAAAGAGGATTAAACAGTTGCGTAGTCCCAATGTAGAAAGGGAGCCATCAGCAATGGGCCTCTACAAATTTTTTGATATTCAGAAGTCACCCTAAAATAATAAATAAAAGACTTGGGACACCCCTAAGAAAATGGAGGTTATCGTGTAGTTTCTTTTAATTATATGTTGTTCTTGGAATTTATAGTGCCCTCAAAATGAAATCTTAATGGCAGCAAGTTGATGTCACCTATGTAATCTGCAGAAAATTCACTAATGATGGCTGAGGTCTGCAATTTATGTTAAAATTCAAGTTTTGGAACAGCTATAGAATAAGGAGGGAAAACTGCCTATTAAATACATCATTTAATTAAGGGAATGTATATAAACTTAAGTATCCATATGTAAAAGCCGAAGGTAAGCGATAATACTAGAAATGGAAATAAAGGAACATTTCCATAAAACATAGTCTTCATCTTGTGCTCTCCCCAAAGTGGCCTGGTTTTGTAAACACATGCTTAACTTCTGTGTGAGGGAATCACCTGCAAGAGAGACTTGCAATCATCCACAATCGGATTGAAGCTAAAGGTGAACTTTAAAGGAAGAATTAATAAAGGAGGTTAGAACTAGAGCATTTAAGTCAATAATAACATTAACATTATCAAAAATAATAATAATAATAACATTAAAATCCTTGTTTTTAATAACATTATAAAACTTTAAATGGTATCATTGTTATACTGTAATGTAAATATTTAATTGATTTAATAAAAAAAAATCTTGATTTAAAATGTTTAAAGAATGTTAATTGTGATTAATATTAATTAAATGATGATTACACAGACGAATTCTTTGTTTCCCAATCATTTCTTGCACAGAGTATACAACAAAGTTTCAAGAGATTTGAGAAAATCATGAGCTTTGATCATGTTCAATACTACTACTGCAAATAAAAAATAAAAAATAAATAAAAATAGGTACTGGTGTATACAATTTACAATAGAATACTTCACATGCTCAGCAATGCAATTGAATCTCCTCTTTACAAACTCCTCAAATGTCTCATGACAATTACAAATCAAACTTCAGACCACTCATTTATTTGTCATTTAGACTTTCAATTTTGTCAATTTCTTCTCTCTTATCGTTTCCCTCCTTACATATGAATAAGGAGGGAAATCTGTGCTTATTACATTTATTGGCTTGGTTATTGTCACACTCAATGTGTTTTCTGAAATTCCATTGAGACATGTGTTGTGGTGAATCTCAATATGTATCTAATATACAATGTCTTTTTAGCTTTCTATCTTTGATCTAAAGTTAAATCTGCTCAACATTACCACAAACACATGAAAAAGGTAACAGTTTTTGCTAATTTGTAATGACTAATATTGGGTATTTATAGTTTCTGCTAACAAATTATCTGTTTGCCTACTCAAAATATTTGTTTTAAAAAGATGAGGATGTTAAATCTCACAAAATAAGGGCCTTTTTATTTTTTGAATATGACTTAAGTTAGGCTTGGCAGATCAGTGTATTTTAGGGGAAGAGATTGGTTGTGATTTTTCATTGTCCATGGAAATAATGCAATGCTGGACAATAGACAAGCTGACACTAACATTATTGAGGAGTTAGGTTTGCACATTTCTAATGAAGGCAGCCATCCTTTTAGCTGATTTTGACATTGACGTACTGCTTGCCTCTTCTCTTCCTTTCTTCCCTTCCATATGAATAATGTTGTATTTTGTGCTCTTCCTTTCTGAGTCAGGTTCTATTTGGAGGGATTTCTTCTTGCGTTTTAATAGAATCAAATGACTACAAGAAGAAATGAGACAATAAGACTACTAGAATTTTAATGAGGATGTTGTCTTTTGGGACAAGAACCAATTATAAGGCATCTAAATGAATTTCTATGGTTCAAGTTGTAGACACCACAGAGTTGATAGGAAGGCCAAAAAGAACATGTTGGAGGTTGTGAAACAGGATGATGCCTTATAATTTAATAAAAATTATTCTTATGAATAACAAAACCAACAAACTCAAGGTCATAAACAGAACTCTTATAAAAAATATTACCATTTTAGTGAAAAACAGTTATGAATCTTCTCTTAATCAATTTATCAAGACTATGTAGAATTGATTTGCATGAGTAGCATCTTGCATGTTGATTTCCTTATATTGTTTTATGCTTGCACCCATTTTCTCATATTTAGTATGACAACTTGAGCAGAACCCTTATGATGAAAGTCATTTGTATTGGTGAAAAACAGTTAATGAAATTGCCCCTGATATATTTGATAAGGCTTTGTTGAGTTGGTTGGTTATCTAGACCATTTATGATTTTGACAATATTTGAGCCATGAAATTGTGGCTATTTTAAGTTTTCTATGATACTGTTTCAGCTCTGCTTGAAGCTGCAAAGGTTAATTTTAGAGATATCTTAAGCCAAATACCAACTGCATTTTGGAAAGGTATAATTTTTTTCTCTTTGTGGGATATAAACATTTATATATATATTGGTACTTCGTTACATGCTTATGGGACAAGTTCTTATGCTTTAAGGTAGGACTCTTATGAACTTCTTTTTGTCTACAGTATTTTAGATTCATATTATGACATTTTTTCTTAAATCAATGATTTTGTTCTAATACTTTTGTATGGCTTCAGTTCGAGATCTATAGGGCACTTCCTATTTCACGGAGCTTTTATTGAGCAAATTCAGAATATTATTATATTCATCCAACAATTTGAGAATCTTCACAAGCATGTACAGTCAGAGCTTTTCCAAGCACGTAAATTCCTTTATACAAATGTTTTTGATTATACAAATGTTATCTATAGTGTAGTAACTGATTTGTTTCAAGTTCATTGATTTTAGATGAATTGAGTTAGGTTGATTAATGATCTCTCCCTAATTGTAATTCTTGCCTTAATTATATACGATGATCGAAGTTTATTCCTACGTAGCATTGTGAGATGAAGATTTTTTTTTTACCAATCTTATTTAATATATAAATTTGAGCCTTTATTTTGAGCTAAATTTTCTTATCTTCATTCATTTTTAAGTCATTGTACCTTCAAGCAAAATAAATATATGTAATTTTTATTAAATTATCCCGTGCATCGCACGGGTTAGCGACTAGTATAAACTAAAACCTGAAGCTGAAAAAAAAATTTTAGGCTTCCCCAAATATCGTCACGTCAGATTTGTTGCTCCCACAATATTTCATATCATTCTTCTTTCTATTTCACTCTCTCTCCCCATCGCCTCTTCATCTCCCACTCTCTATCCCCCTCGCCTCTTCAGATTTGAGCTATCATTATGCCATCATGCCCCTTGAGTTTTCAGTTATAAGTCTTATGACTATTCACATCCTTCCATTCATGAATGGAAGAAAAACAGTCTCTAATATTGTATCGTTCCTTGAAAACATAAAGTTTCTATATGTCTAAAATCCCAAATCTCAAATCACACTTCCACTTTAAATAGTTGAATCCAAAATCTTATATTCCACCGGTAAGTCCCCTCTCTCTCTCTCTCTCTCCACTTTAGATATAGATTTTTTTTTCCTTTCCAAATTTCTTTCTTTAGTCAATGCCTAACAAATTTGAAAGGTGTGTGGAAATTATCAAGCATTCAATACCACAGTCCGTTTATTGATTGCAATCAGAAAGGAATTCTTCAATCCTCTCTTGAATCTTTGGTAATCAAATTTCTTTTACATATTAATCATTTTTCTTTTGTTTTCATTCCCTCTTGATTTTTGTTAGGTATTTCAACTTTTGATTACTTTTTCAATGGTTAATATTTTTAGTTTAGCGTTAATTTGCTATAACATGTTTTGATATTTTGTTTCTAGAAGGTAGCAAACCAATCAAGCTAACTTATGTTTTGTTACTAGAAAGTATATATTATCATTCTTTTTTCTTTTTCTTTTTTTAAAAAGGTAGCATTATCATTCTTCTTTGTTTGTTTCATCCACATGTTTCAAAAATTTTCATTACCTTTTTCCGCCAAACAATTGATGCCTTAATAGTAAGGAATTTTTTGACATATCAAGTACTGTTTAAAATGATAGGGACTATTTGGAAACATTCGGTAAAGGTTAAGGACTAAATGTATAATTAAACTAAAAAATAATCATATTGAATCTTCTCGCACATCGTGCGGGTCAATGACTAGTAAATTTAATATCTTAGACCAAAAGGCTGAGAAAGGTAGGCTTTTGTCTTATTAGTTTGGCTTCCCATTTTATTTTTGTTCTTTGCTTACCCCTCCTCCCTCTTATGCGATGTGGGACATCTGACTTAGACCAATGTTGTTTGCTGTTGCATTTGATTGCCTTCTTCTATCGGCATCTAGATATATTCTTTGTTTTGTTCTACCAACTGGTCTTTTCACATCAAAGTTGAAGGGCGTTTTCAATGTGAGCAAATAGTGAAGTAGAATGGTCCTCCTATAACTCATCAGAAAATTCTTCTCATTTGCACATAAACTGCTTCTTCACCCTTTCCCACCCATTACACATTGATGGTAACCTCTTTTCTTTTCTATCCCTCAGTGGCTTGCTGTATTTTCTAGCATTGAACCATGGAGATGCCTTGCATTTGGTATTATTTGCAGGCATAGACCATTGCATTTATGTATAAAAAATATAGTATGATTGTATGAAGATACTATTCATAGTATAGACGTATAGTTTTAAATTATTACATTTTGAACATAACTTGAAACTTTTGAACAATAAATTATTATAGTTTGGATTAGGAGTACTTTAAGATTTTGAACAAATAGATTAAACAAAAAAAAAAATATGATTCCATGATCACATTTATTCATATAGGACCATATACATAAAGTAATTGATCAAACTGCACTAGTAGCACCTAGCTACACAAGTATTCTAGAAAGCTTAAGCTTTAGGCAAATGAGATTTGGCAATATGACCATCAGCACCCTTTGGATAGAAACCCCCGGGTTTGTGCTCATCACCACTCCCATATACAATCCTCAATATCTCCTCTGGAGTTCTATCAAATGCAACTGAGTATTTGTCACCAACAAGCACATTGCCAGTAATTAATCCCTCACCACCTTCACTCTCAACAACCACAAGCCCTTCATCTTTTACACCTGCATTTCCTAGCTTATTCCTGAGCTGTGAAAAGCGATTTGTAAACTCTGCAACTGTTATCCCATATGGCTTGACCTTCTTGTGTGCATGCTCATATAGCAATGCACGAATAACTGCATCTTGGCCTGATTCCACACCCAAAAGCCCTGCTACAAGCTAAACATCCACATGCATGCACAAGCAGCCAACACACAAAAAAAATAAAATAATTATTATATCATATGCACTAATACGTGCACAAACGCTAATGATCACAATATATAGATGTATGTACACACCACTTAATGTAGCCTTGGGTGGTGTGTGCATACCTTAATGTGCAACAATATTTACTCTTATATTATAATAATTATATTATATATTATAGTATATAACTTTCACTTTTATAAGGTTGAAGTTGATTATTAAATTTGAGGCTTACCCTCTTGGACTTAGGGTCTTGGAGTTTGGGACTTGCTCCAACATACCCAGTGAGACCAACATAAGGAATAAGGTAGGATGCGAGGAGAAAATTAACTCCACTGCTATAAGGGTCAAAAGAAGGAACCAACTGTTTCTCAAATGCACTATCCACCACCTTAGCAAATGATTCAGCACTCAAATTCAACAATGGCCTTGGGAATCCTTTAACTGTACTTTGAATTGCCCTGCATCAAGAAATTATATAGAACAATTAGCACTTTTGGTAGTGATGCTCTAATTACTACTAAACTCAAGAAATATGAAAGAAAGGAAGAAATGTCAATTTTACTATAAAATGTTTACAATCGGACTTGACAATATCAATAAATGTGATTTATGCCACATCAATAAAATAACGAATTATTATTTTTGTTTTGTGTTTAAAAGTTAACACATCAATGATTCAAATTTGTACAGTAAAATTTGTTGTATCCATTGCATTACTATGGAAGAAAATAAAGATTAGACACTGAACCTTAGGTGTCCGACTTCTTGGAGTGCAAATTGCTTAATGACATCCCTAATAAAGTTGTCCATCTTTCCACGCTTAGCACCAATGGGTGTTGGACCTCCCTTGGTTAAATTTGGTGCAATTTTATTGAGGCCATAACCGTATGCACCATACAAGAAGAATTCAGCTTCAAGGTACTCTAAGTTTAGAGGAAATTCCAAAAGATCAATATCAACCTGTGGGAGTGAGGAATTAGATTCTATGGTTTTTGAAGAATAAGATTTTGGAAGGAGGAGGAGGATAAGTAAGGCAGTAAAGGAGAAAGTGGAAGCAGATAGAGACATTATGTCTTAGCTTCTTTGTTTGTAAGTGATGTGTGTTCGATTAATCCCAAAGGGTCTCTTATATATATAGTTTCTGGTTAGTAGAGTAGCATTGTTTCTTTTAAAATGGAAAGGATTTGTATTTTTGGACCTTTCCCAAAAATAGTCGTGAGAAAAGGTAAAAACATAGGTGGAGATAGACTAAATCTAGAGGGAAACTTAATCCTTAAATTAGAGCTGTTGATATAGACGTGGACCATTGTCAAAAATAGTCGTGTTAAGGAAATTGAGATTTGAGAATGGCAATCAAGATAATCTATTATATCTATTATATAAACTAATAGCTGTATATGCCACATCAGATTTTCTATTCCCATAGCAATCCACACCAGGCTCATACCTCCCTATTTTCACCCACTCCTAATTAATTCCAACATTCCAAACTTCCTAATTAATCACCTCATTTTAATTCACCTTATTTATTTCCATGATTTCATGATTTTGTTTTTTGCCTTCCCCTATTTTCTCTTTCTCCCGCGTTTTTTTCTCCTCTCTTCCTATTATTCCTCTCATTTATTCCATTTGATTTTTTCTACTCCCCATTCAATTATTCTCCTCTCACCTATTTTTTTTCCTTCCCCTATTTTCTCTCTCTCTCCCACGTTTTTTCTCCTCTCTTCCTATTATTCCTCTCCTCATTTATTTCAATTTATTTTTTCCACTCTGCATTCAATTATTCTCCTCTCACCTATTCATATTGCATTTATTCCACCTCATCTTCATCCCATCACTTCATACGCCCTCTCTCTCTCTCTCTCCCTCACGACTCCTCATCTCCCTCTTCCCCCTTTTTTTTTTTCTCTCTCTCTCTCACCTCCTCATCTCCCACGGTACATGTTATTCAGATGGACAGTTGCCGTTTCATCATCTTCTTCCGTTTAAGATTCCCACCATCTTTTAACGTTAGAGATCTTATTCAATTAATCATTTGTTCCCACGTTGGAGTCCTTAAACTAAAACTCAATGAACCGGCATAACGTTCGTTGTGGGAAGATGGCGAGATGCACCCACTCTCTCTTTCTCGACTATTTATTCTTCTTCTTCAACTCATTCTCTCAGTCTCTCGCCTCTTTCTCCTAATCTGCCTCCACCTCTTGGCTTTATCTCTCACCATTGGCATTTAACATTTTCCTCACTGTGCCCTTCCTTCCTCCATTGATGCCAATTTGCTTCATGGTATCTCAGTTTAGGCCTTCTTTCTTCTCTTTTTGTTCTTCAAATAGTTTTATGTTTTATCTATTTCAAATCATATGGGTATTTACTATTTACTTGAAATTACCAAGAACTCTTGTGCAATGCGTGGTGAAGGATAAGCTTCCCGACTGCTCCCAAATTTCGCATACATATATGTGCAAACTATTTGATTATATAAGGATCAAATATGTTATCGAAAATATATCTAGAAGCTAACTCATTATCAAATATCATATGTCTTAGCTTAAATTCATTGAAAAAAATCAATAAAATTGTTACAAGTAAATATTCAATGTCTATAATGTACAAAGACTTCTTATATATACAAATCAAAAAATTAATTGAGACTTTTCCACACATAGTGCGGGTTTGCGACTAGTTAAAATAAAGCTGAGTTAACTAATATTGTTGCATTGGTTTTCTGGCTCAAGTTAAAGTCATGGACAAACTCACAAACATACTCTATATCCATTGCCAACAAATAATCCATGTTTAGTGATTACATGGATATTGATTAGATTCCAAAGTTTGTTTGAACCTAACCTTGTTGAGTAAATAGCTTGAATCATGGATGGGGGAGTAAAGTACATCTTTTAAAATTAGCAGGGCTGGCTCTTCCACGAGTTAGGCAATAGCTTAAGGCCCCCCCAAATTTTAATCAATAAGGTTATCCCTTTAGCTATAAAATTTTAATTAAGCCTTAAATAAATAATTGGAAGAAAGCCCCCAAATTTTAACAAAAAAATTTATCTCTTTATATGTAGAAGTTTTGCCTAAAATATTAATCAATAGATAATTTTTTATTTATAAAAAAAGTCTTGTCGTGGGTTGTGCTTGACTACTCGTTTCCTTGAGGTGAGTTCTAGAGTGTAAAAATCATATTCTTCCCCATAGACGGAAGCTGAAAAATCTATTTTCCTCTCTCTCTCTCTCTCTCTCTCTCTCTCTCTCTCTCTCTCTCTCTCTCTCTCTCTCTCCAACCAAAAGAAAAAGTAAATTCAAAAGGCCCCTAAAAATAAATTTCAAACCTCATTCTTTTGCTCATTGTTAGAAACTTTGCCACTCTGTTAAATAAAAAATGGTGATTTTTAAGCCTTCTTGGAATTTTGTTGCCACTCTGTCCGCACTAAGATTTGCAGGTTGCACTTTGCAAAGATTGAGACTGAGACAATCAATTTGACAAATTGACAATCAATGTTAAGAACAAACAGAGAGTAGTATAGACAAATTGACTTTTCTTGTGCTGAATGGCTTTTACTGTTTCACATCAAGACATGGTTGCATATATTGTTTCAAATGTAACATAAATTAATATTATATATATATATATATAACCTTATTTTAATTGTAAAAATACCTCATTTTAATTATCGTCTTAGACATCAAATTCAAAATACTTGGAAGTTAGTCCTAAAAATTTGCAAACGTCCATAGGTAAATTTCAACTTTTAACCTTTCACTCCCAAGCACCTTGTTTTACTAGAGTTACTGAGTATAACAATTTTTTCTTCTTAAAAAGAAATGTATACTTTGAAACAATCTTTGTCACTTCGAACATGCCTATTAGTATCACACTCAGGCCATCAACCTTCAACATATTAAACCATATTAGTATATAGGGTATATTACATTGACACCCCATTCTTTTGGGGAAACTAGACTCGCTACACCCTATTTTGGGGAGATGATACTCCGATCCTAAATTTGCAAAATAATTAATACTCAACCCCTTTTTTCTTTTTCCTTTTGTTTATTATTGATTTATTTTTTTTAACCAATGCCTAACTAGCCATAGTTGAAAAGAAAAATTATATTCTAATTATTTTAAGCTTAAGTGGGAGATATTCTTTTAAAAATTGAGAAAAAGGGGGCGGAGAGTTAATTATTTTGCAAATTTGTGAGCGGAGTGTTATTTCCCCAAAATAGGGTGTAGCGAGTCTAGTTTCCCCAAAAGAAGAGGATGTCAATGTAATTTACCCTAATAAATATAATTATTTCCACTAATGACTCCTTAAGTTATGTTTGCCCGTGGGACAAACTCCTGCTCGAGTTTGGCAAGTCATTATTCCTTATTTATATTAATTGGGGTGATCAATTAAATCACAATTCAGCTAATTGAACTTGCAAATCCACTTGCATCCATGTTTGTACCATTTTATAATTTGTAGTTACAATTATATCAAAATCCATGCACTCTAATGTTTTGGGTAGTAAGATGGCCATTGTCAATTATTCTTGAATTAGGATATTGACAACAAAAATTTATAGTTTAGGAATATTACTAATCACTTGATAATATATGATGGATATTTACAATTAGTTATTATTGAAAATTTTGTCATAACCCTCTTTGATATATTTTAAGGTGAGTTGGTCAAACATTGATGCAAATTATAGAATTGTGTAAGCAAAACATAGCACCGGCTATCTTTGTGGCCCAATGGCTTGAATAATTGAATTAAGTTTCATGTCATGGGTGTTCAATTGCTGGTGACAGTGACAGTGAGAAGGAGAGATATTGGTCACAGTGAGAAGGAAATTAATAACGAGGTATTATAAAATACCTCACTTTTGTTTATAGAGAAGCTAATTTTTTTGAGCTTAATTTAGCTAATTGGGCTTGAGCCTTTGGTTATGCCTATCTATATTTGAGAACTGTTGTTGCATTACTTGTCCAGATTAGTGTCCAGCCTAATCCGATTTATTTTTTTATTTTTTATTTTTTTGGATAGTTACGATAGCATTTGAATCTAATCCGACTATTCCAATATAGAATTGTTATTCATTTGGAAATCTTCTAGCAAGAGAAAAAAAATGGTAAAATGGCGTTTTATTTGTTTTTATATGAGAAATCCGGAGCCATATATGTCTGCTTGCCTTTTGGGTTGCAACCTGTGCGGTGTGGTCCAGTTTGGAGGCTGGCCTAAGCCTTTCAACCTTGAGCCCAATTTGATTACAGTCCAGGCCGACCTTTAACATCTACAACTCAGCACAAGCCCAATTTTTATAAAATCTTTTGGATGGTCCTTCTATCTACTCTAGAAAAGTGACTCATAATATCACACATCATATATTATATTCTTTATCTTTTACACATGATTAAAGTTTTAACAAGTATTTAATTACAAAGATGTAAATGAAGATCGATATACTTAAAACAAAAAACTTAAAATGAAAACGTTATAATTGTGAAATCTATAATTTATAAAATGAAGGAATTTTAACTTTCAATTGACCTCTTGAAATGTTGCCACCTCATCTTTTACATATTATTACATAAATTTTGTAATTCTTAGCCCACCTAATAGTTTAGATTAACCATATAGCAAAAAGAATCCAAGTAAATATATCTAATAACATAACTGCTAACATTTGTTAGAAATAAATTTCATACATAAACTCATTTTAGTTTATATCATGTGTAGATCAAACTTCCATGATTTGATAATAAACCATGATTTGATAATAAACCCTTGGTCAGAGCTTTTAGATTTTTTAACTTGGTGGTGGCTGCAAAAGAAAAGAGCGTATGGAAAGGAAAAATTACTTTCAAACCCTAATTAATAATAGTGAATTTGTAATGAACCAATTTTTAGACACCAATTTTTTTTTTTAATAATATTATTTTTAATACTATTTTGCAAAGAAATACTATTTGAAAACTACTGAGGCATCTAGCCTTTTTTGTGGGTTTCGCGTTTCACTTTAATATTTCAAAATGCTAAAATTTTTTGAGGAACTCGTCTTTTCAACGAGACAAGTTTCAAATAGTTTTAAAACACTATTTTTTTACAGAATACTTTTAAAAACTAGATCATTGAGCAAAATCCCTCGGAAACCCTAGTCCTACCCTAAATATGCATAATATCGTACTACAACATAAATTTTGTAACCAATAACTATTCCAATTTCACATACCACCACACCAAGAAAATAAAAATTTATATGACCAATGTGCAAAAGGTAATCAAATCCGAATTCACTAGGTAATACAGGTCACAGTACAAACTTTTAGAACACAAGTTGTAAATGTTGCCAACCAATTAATCTAAAAGGGAAATTATATTTCTGCATTATTTCCACTTGTGCGGAAAATATCAAAGAATGGCGCACAATATCACTTTATTTTTTTGTACTTTCGCGCCAAAATGATGCAAAAATAACCCTGCACCTAGACACACTCCTTATCTAAAACTCCCCACTCCTTCCTTCTCACTCGTCTCTCTCTCCCCCCTCACTCTCACTATCACTCTTCAAAACACACATCACCACCAAAACGCATCACCGGATCAGCGGTCTCCCACAACCCACCGGCAAAGCTTTTCTCTCTCTCTTGCGGGCCATATTTGCATAAATCTAAGGTGAAATCTTTGATCCATTTTCTAGTTTCTTGAGATATCTATACAAGGTTTGTTTGAGAGTTGTTCTTGATGTTATGGGTTTTGGATTGGGTGATTGTTTTATGAAGTTTGTGGGACATTTGAGACTTGAGTGGGTCTAATTTTGTTGTTTGCCTTGGAGTCCGAAAATACACATCTTCTTCTTGTTATTTGCCTTGCGATTTATTAACATTTGGTTAGAAGAGGGTCTGGGAAAGATGGATTATGGAATTTAAAAAGAGTTTATTGATTTGAATGTTATGGGTATTGACTAATTTAATGGGAAATTTCTTGGGTGATGTTTTTAAACCAAAACTTAAAAGAGGATTTTTCTATAAGGGCTGAAGTTCCTATTTTTTTAGGAAGTTAGTATCCATGGATTTGGTTTGAATTGTGTTTCCTTGAACCAAGTAGTCATTGTCCTTTCCTAACTCCAAATCTGTCAGATTTGAGTCAGCCACATTGCGGGATTTTTAATAAATTGTGTAGAACTCTTTTTGAGCTGAAATTTCTGTGGTACATTATATGCATATAGAAGTACATCCTTATAAATTTTCAGGCTAATCGGATGACTCTAAGTGGGTCAAACGAATTTTACAGAGGGCTGACCTGCTTTCATTTTAATCTGAAAATAGATAGTTTTGCAGAATTTGTCCCAAGCTTTTATTTATTGAATTGAGTTGAAATTTCATATGGGTATTCTTTGATGTGTGTACTACTTGGTTAATTTTTATTGTGGCTTGGTTCTATTGGTTAGTACCCGAAATAAATATAAATGTTTTGCTACCTCTGTTCTTAATATTGCTTGATTCCATGGGTGATGTGTCTTGAGTCATCCTAGTTAATACGCATTGCTTGCAATGGAGTATTAAGATACTTTGGTAGCATTATGGTTCTTGAGATTTCTTGTATGCTTGTTTGTCTCCCAACAAGAATGGATCTCTGTCTTAGGATGGTCAAGTTAGGCTTTAGAGCCTTTGGTTTGAATTTTAGGGGATCCTCTTAGTTTATGGAGATAAGTTTTATGGAGATAAGTGTGGTGTTCTACTTTGTGATGGGTAAGATTATTTATAGGCTTGATGTTATGTTTCTAGGTTCCAATGTACTTGGTGATGGACCTAGTGACTAGTTTGGCTTGCTTGTGTAGTGCTCGCTTGAGGTAAAACTGGTGATCATGTGAGGTAAGTAGCTACTTAATGGGAATTTTTAGAAAACAAATCATTATTGCATATTAGCATTTTCAAGATTGAGATATCCTTCATGGTTTTCCTAAAAGGTACTATGTGTACAATTCTTGTTATTTAATGATTTATGGAAAATGTATGAAGTATGGAAATTTGTATTATATGTATATTTGGGGAAATGCATGATTTTTAAGCATGAAAAAGATAAGCATCTTTGATTTAATCCTTTGATAATGGATTTTATGAATTCATTGGATTATTTGGAAATTCTAAAGATGTTTTATCTTAGCGTATTTTATTTGGGAAATTTGATAGAAAACCTTATTGACAAGGAATGGTTTTGGAAACTTTGTGACAACTCTGTCTTCGTGACGATTATTATGTCTTTGTGACCAACTTGTCTTGGTGAATTTACTTTATGCAATTAGAGATTTTAAAGACGTGTTTTAAAACCTTGAGATGACTCCGCTAAGGTGAGGTTCTTGGTGAATCAAAAGACTTGGTGAGGAGGCCAAATGAGCTATGTATTTTTATTATATTAGCTTGTGAGCTCTTTGTGTTGTTTTACCCTTGTGCCGTGACATTGTGATTACCCAGCTAAGTACCGTTGTCTTCAACCAAGCCTCTTCAGGATCTTGAGACTGAGAGAGATTGCGAGCTTGGCACCGTACTAAACTCATGGCAGCGCCATACCTGACAGAGCAGCACCATACCTGACCGAGAAGTACCACTGAGCCCAGACCAGCGCCGATGAATCAACTCCAGAGCCTCTAAGGTGCAGATTGACGAGAGATTGGTTGAAATTTTGACAA
>OU015761.1:55268444-55292371 GCA_907173295.1 Fagus sylvatica | reverse complement strand
AGAAGAATCTGCACTGTTAATAAGCATGTCCGACAAATAACAAAGTTGCTGTCAAAATCACTGCAAAGAATGAATTGCCAAAGTTTGCCAAAATACATCTACGGCAATTGCTTCTCCAAGAATTACTATTGCTTTTTCAAAAGTAAAGCAAATAGTAAAATAAGCTTTCTTGTCTCCCATCATCAAAGAAAGACTTCTTGGCCTATCATGATGAGATTCCAAGACCATTTTCAAAAAGAAAATAGTCCTCCAATGATGATGTTTCAAGACTTCTTTCAATGCATTTGAAGACTTGTCCGATGACTCCTTCCTTTGTATTTGTATGCCTATATATATGGCTTTCCATTGTATTGTAGGCAGAATTTTTAGCACAACTTTCTCTAAAAAATATTCAAGCATTCATGTGTTGAAAGTCTTGAATTAGAATAGGTTGTCTACCAATTCCCCTACCCATATTAAACTTGTAAGCAACTTGTAAGCATGGACACTTCCAGCTTCCAGACCAACTAAATTAAATATCCTGTAATCCGTAAGTAATTACTTTCAATAAAGTAATTTCTTGAATAATCTTTTGCATTATCTTTTTACATCCCTTATATTAAACTTGTTTTAATATATATAATTGGCTGGTTCTACCGCCTTAATAATTATTGTTATATTGCTCCATTATATTAAATTGTCTTTATATATAATTGGCTGGTTTTACCGCCTTATTAATCATATATATATTGCATATACTAATATATATTGCTTTATATATATATATATATATATATATATATATATAACCTTATTTTAATTGTAAAAATACGTCATTTTAATTATCGTCTTAGACATCAAATTCAAAATACTTGGAGTTAGTCCTAAAAATTTGCAAACGTCCATAGGTAAATTTCAACTTTTAACCTTTCACTCCCAAGCACCTTGTTTTACTAGAGTTACTGAGTATAACAATTTTTTCTTCTTAAAAAGAAATGTATACTTTGAAACAATCTTTGTCACTTCGAACATGCCTATTAGTATCACACTCAGGCCATCAACCTTCAACATATTAAACCATATTAGTATATAGGGTATATTTTTTACATTGACATTTATTATTATTGTGTTTATATATAAAATATATTATAGTATTAGGCATTTATTATGATTGTGTTTATATATATGGAATAATATATTATTTCTATTAAAAAAATATAATATGTCCATTGTTTAATTATAGAATAAAATTTAAATTCTTTTGGGGAAACTAGACTCGCTACATTATAGTATAGATTAGTATATAGGGTAAATTACATTGACCTTCTTTTGGAGATTTTGGGGAGATGATACTCCGATCCTAAATTTGCAAAATAATTAATACTCAACCCCTTTTTTCTTTTTCCTTTTGTTTATTATTGATTTATTTTTTTTAACCAATGCCTAACTAGCCATAGTTGAAAAGAAAAATTATATTCTAATTATTTTAAGCTTAAGTGGGAGATATTCTTTTAAAAATTGAGAAAAAAGGGGGCGGAGAGTTAATTATTTTGCAAATTTGTGAGCGGAGTGTTATTTCCCCAAAATAGGGTGTAGCGAGTCTAGTTTCCTTCCTCAAAAGAAGAGGATGTCAGTGTAATTTACCCTAATAAATATAATTATTTCCACTAATGACTCCTTAAGTTATGTTTGCCCGTGGGACAAACTCCTGCTCGAGTTTGGCAAGTCATTATTCCTTATTTATATTAATTGGGGTGATCATTAAATCACAATTCAGCTAATTGAACTTGCAAATCCACTTGCATCCATGTTTGTACCATTTTATAATTTGTAGTTACAATTATATCAAAATCCATGTACTCTAATGTTTTGGGTAGTAAGATGGCCATTGTCAATTATTCTTGAATTAGGATATTGACAACAAAAATTTATAGTTTAGGAATATTACTAATCACTTGATAATATATGATGGATATTTACAATTAGTTATTATTGAAAATTTTGTCATAACCCTCTTTGATATATTTTAAGGTGAGTTGGTCAAACATTGATGCAAATTATAGAATTGTGTAAGCAAAACATAGCACCGGCTATCTTTGTGGCCCAATGGCTTGAATAATTGAATTAAGTTTCATGTCATGGGTGTTCAATTGCTGGTGACAGTGAGAAGGAGAGATATTGGTCACAGTGAGAAGGAAATTAATGAGGTATTATAAAATACCTCACTTTTGTTTATAGAGAAGCTAATTTTTTTGAGCTTAATTTAGCTAATTGGGCTTGAGCCTTTGGTTATGCCTATCTATATTTGAGAACTGTTGTTGCATTACTTGTCCAGATTAGTGTCCAGCCTAATCCGATTTATTTTTTTATTTTTTATTTTTTTGGATAGTTACGATAGCATTTGAATCTAATCCGACTATTCCAATATAGAATTGTTATTCATTTGGAAATCTTCTAGCAAGAGAAAAAAAATGGTAAAATGGCGTTTTATTTGTTTTTATATGAGAAATCCGGAGCCATATATGTCTGCTTGCCTTTTGGGTTGCAACCTGTGCGGTGTGGTCCAGTTTGGAGGCTGGCCTAAGCCTTTCAACCTTGAGCCCAATTTGATTACAGTCCAGGCCGACCTTTAACATCTACAACTCAGCACAAGCCCAATTTGTTATAAAATCTTTTGGATGGTCCTTCTATCTACTCTAGAAAAGTGACTCATAATATCACACATCATATATTATATTCTTTATCTTTTACACATGATTAAACTTGTAAAGTTTAACAAGTATTTAATTACAAAGATGTAAATGAAGATCGATATACTTAAAACAAAAAACTTAAAATGAAAACGTTATAATCGTGAAATCTATAATTTATAAAATGAAGGAATTTTAACTTTCAATTGACCTCTTGAAATATTGCCACCTCATTCTTTACATATTATTACATAAATTTTGTAATTCTTAGCCCACCTAATAGTTTAGATTAACCATATAGCAAAAAGAATCCAAGTAAATATATCTAATAACATAACTGCTAACATTTGTTAGAAATAAATTTCATAGATAAACTCATTTTAGTTTATATCATGTGTAGATCAAACTTCCATGATTTGATAATAAACCATGATTTGATAATAAACCCTTGGTCAGAGCTTTTAGATTTTTTAACTTGGTGGTGGCTGCAAAAGAAAAGAGCGTATGGAAAGGAAAAATTACTTTCAAACCCTAATTAATAATAGTGAATTTGTAATGAAACAATTTTTAGACACCAATTTTTTTTTTTTGATAATATTATTTTTAATACTATTTTGCAAAGAAATACTATTTGAAAACTACTGAGGCATCTAGCCTTTTTTGTGGGTTTCGCGTTTTACTTTAATATCTTAAAATGCTAAAATTTTTTGAGGAACTCGTCTTTTCAAGAGACAAGCTTCAAATAGTTTTAAAACACTGTTTTTTTTTTTACAGAATACTTTTATAAACTAGATCATTGAGCAAAATCCCTTGAAAACCCTAGTCCTACCCTAAATATGCATAATATCGTACTACAACATAAATTTTGTAACCAATAACTATTCCAATTTCACATACCACCACACCAAGAAAATAAAAATTTATATGACCAATGTGCAAAAGGTAATCAAATCCGAATTCACTAGGTAATACAGGTCACAGTACAAACTTTTAGAACACAAGTTGTAAATGTTGCCAACCAATTAATCTAAAAGGGAAATTATATTTCTGCATTATTTCCACTTGTGCGGAAAATATCAAAGAATGGCGCACAATATCACTTTATTTTTTTGTACTTTCGCGCCAAAATGATGCAAAAATAACCCTGCACCTAGACACACTCCTTATCTAAAACTCCCCACTCCTTCCTTCTCACTCGTCTCTCTCTCCCCCCTCACTCTCACTATCACTCTTCAAAACACACATCACCACCAAAACGCATCACCGGATCAGCGGTCTCCCACAACCCACCGGCAAAGCTTTTCTCTCTCTCTTGCGGGCCATATTTGCATAAATCTAAGGTGAAATCTTTGATCCATTTTCTAGTTTCTTGAGATATCTATACAAGGTTTGTTTGAGAGTTGTTCTTGATGTTATGGGTTTTGGATTGGGTGATTGTTTTATGAAGTTTGTGGGACATTTGAGACTTGAGTGGGTCTAATTTTGTTGTTTGCCTTGGAGTCCGAAAATACACATCTTCTTCTTGTTATTTGCCTTGCGATTTATTAACATTTGGTTAGAAGAGGGTCTGGGAAAGATGGATTATGGAATTTAAAAAGAGTTTATTGATTTGAATGTTATGGGTATTGACTAATTTAATGGGAAATTTCTTGGGTGATGTTTTTAAACCAAAACTTAAAAGAGGATTTTTCTATAAGGGCTGAAGTTCCTATTTTTTTAGGAAGTTAGTATCCATGGATTTGGTTTGAATTGTGTTTCCTTGAACCAAGTAGTCATTGTCCTTTCCTAACTCCAAATCTGTCAGATTTGAGTCAGCCACATTGCGGGATTTTTAATAAATTGTGTAGAACTCTTTTTGAGCTGAAATTTCTGTGGTACATTATATGCATATAGAAGTACATCCTTATAAATTTTCAGGCTAATCGGATGACTCTAAGTGGGTCAAACGAATTTTACAGAGGGCTGACCTGCTTTCATTTTAATCTGAAAATAGATAGTTTTGCAGAATTTGTCCCAAGCTTTTATTTATTGAATTGAGTTGAAATTTCATATGGGTATTCTTTGATGTGTGTACTACTTGGTTAATTTTTATTGTGGCTTGGTTCTATTGGTTAGTACCCGAAATAAATATAAATGTTTTGCTACCTCTGTTCTTAATATTGCTTGATTCCATGGGTGATGTGTCTTGAGTCATCCTAGTTAATACGCATTGCTTGCAATGGAGTATTAAGATACTTTGGTAGCATTATGGTTCTTGAGATTTCTTGTATGCTTGTTTGTCTCCCAACAAGAATGGATCTCTGTCTTAGGATGGTCAAGTTAGGCTTTAGAGCCTTTGGTTTGAATTTTAGGGGATCCTCTTAGTTTATGGAGATAAGTTTTATGGAGATAAGTGTGTGTTCTACTTTGTGATGGGTAAGATTATTTATAGGCTTGATGTTATGTTTCTAGGTTCCAATGTACTTGGTGATGGACCTAGTGACTAGTTTGGCTTGCTTGTGTAGTGCTCGCTTGAGGTAAAACTGGTGATCATGTGAGGTAAGTAGCTACTTAATGGGAATTTTTAGAAAACAAATCATTATTGCATATTAGCATTTTCAAGATTGAGATATCCTTCATGGTTTTCCTAAAAGGTACTATGTGTACAATTCTTGTTATTTAATGATTTATGGAAAATGTATGAAGTATGGAAATTTGTATTATATGTATATTTGGGGAAATGCATGATTTTTAAGCATGAAAAAGATAAGCATCTTTGATTTAATCCTTTGATAATGGATTTTATGAATTCATTGGATTATTTGGAAATTCTAAAGATGTTTTATCTTAGCGTATTTTATTTGGGAAATTTGATAGAAAACCTTATTGACAAGGAATGGTTTTGGAAACTTTGTGACAACTCTGTCTTCGTGACGATTATTATGTCTTTGTGACCAACTTGTCTTGGTGAATTTACTTTATGCAATTAGAGATTTTAAAGACGTGTTTTAAAACCTTGAGATGACTCCGCTAAGGTGAGGTTCTTGGTGAATCAAAAGACTTGGTGAGGAGGCCAAATGAGCTATGTATTTTTATTATATTAGCTTGTGAGCTCTTTGTGTTGTTTTACCCTTGTGCCGTGACATTGTGATTACCCAGCTAAGTACCGTTGTCTTCAACCAAGCCTCTTCAGGATCTTGAGACTGAGAGAGATTGCGAGCTTGGCACCGTACTAAACTCATGGCAGCGCCATACCTGACAGAGCAGCACCATACCTGACCGAGAAGTACCACTGAGCCCAGACCAGCGCCGATGAATCAACTCCAGAGCCTCTAAGGTGCAGATTGACGAGAGATTGGTTGAAATTTTGACAACCCTCAAAACCGATTTGTAAGAATTCTCACATTGTCCCTTTTTGTTTTTCAATTTTTCTTCACCTTCGTGTCCCAGCCGTGTCTGATTTTTTATTTTTTTAAATCGCTGGACACCGAATGGAAATGCAGCAAATGGGTTTGATTTGTTTTTTTGTTGGTTTGTGGTGTTAATAGGTTTCAGAGGCATTTGAATGTATTTGGCTTGGTTGAGGCAATTTTTTTTTTTTTTTTTTTTTAAAAAAAAAAAAAAAAAATAGAAACAAACAAAGGGCAACAAACAACATTAAGATCATGAATTAAAACTTGAAAGTTGAATGTTTAGAGACAAAATTTTCAGGTTAACTTTTGGCACAAGAAGAATAACTAGTTTGGAATCCCATTCACATTTTTAAGAAAGAGTTCCAATTTTGTTGGGCATTTGACATGGACTATAGTCTATAGAGCATATCTTGTTAATGATTGTTTTAAAATTTTCTAGTATTGTTTATAGTGGATCTTGGTAAGTCAAGGAGAAATGTATAAATAGGTCTATTCAATTTTCTTAGGCTTGTTTCAAAGATATTTTTCCTTTCAGATAATATAATCTTACTCTCATGTGCAGACTGCTGTGTGAAATGATTGCTTTACAAATATGTCAGAGTTCAAACTGTACTATAAAAGAAGGGCTTTCATCAAAGAGTTGGGGAAAAAGCCATAGGGCCATGGCTCTATTTAAGAGTTAGGGGTGGTCTCTTTTTCGCAAATTGCTTTATAAAAACGTCAAAGTTCAAACTGTACTATAATAGAAGGGCTTTCATCAAAGAGTTAGGGAAAAAGACATAAGGCCATGGCTTACACACATATGGTCCTTGAAAATTGCCAAGTTTCTCCGCCACAAGGCTCACTTCCCACAGCCTCTCTTCCACTCACTTTCTTTGACATACCATGGCTTGGTGACCTTCACGTGAAACGCCTCTACTTCTATGAGTTTCCCCACCCTACACACCATTTCACACAAACTATCCTCCCCACTCTCAAAAACTCTCTCTCCCTTACTCTCCACCACTTCTTCCCACTCGTTGGAAATCTCATGTGCCCTCCACCTCCCACCAAGCCCTATATCCTATACAACAATGGTGACTCAATCCCATTAACCATTGCGGAGTGCACAATCAATTTCAACCACTTTATAAGTAACCACCCGCGAGATATCATAGAATTTGACCAACTTGTTCCTAAGTTACCACCAATCCACATTTCCAATGAAACATTTGTGATCCCTCTTCTAGCCCTACAAGTTACCATTCTCCCCAACTCTGGCATTTGCATTGGCATCACATATCGGCACGTAGTTGACGGGCTGACCTCTATCCATTTCATGAAATTATGGGCCTCAATTTTCAGTGGCAAGACTTGTCTTGAAAAGTTCCTACCATATTATGATAGGGATGTGATCAAAGACACAAATGGTGTGGAGGCCGTTTTATTGGATGAGTATTTCAGAATGAGATCATCATGGAAAGATTTTATTCTAGGTAACACAAATGCACTTTCTATAGACCATGTCCAGGCCAAATTTGTACTAAACCGATCACAAATCGAAATGCTAAAAAAGTGGATTTTCTCTCAGTGCAAGAATATTGACAATGGTTCATCACTCCCAAAACATTTATCAAGATTTGTGGTAACGTGTGCTTTCACTTGGGTTTGCTTCATTAAGGCTCAAGACAAAATTGGAGCTCTTAATTCATCATATGTTGATGAGGTTCACTACTTTGTCTTTCCAGCAGACTGCCGAGACCGCCTTGAGTATCCAGTGCCCAAGACGTACTTTGGAAACTGCTTAGCTCTTTGTGTTTCAGAAGCAAAGAAGAGCGAGCTAGTGGCAACAAATGGTGTGGCTGTAGCTGCCACAGCTATAGATAAAGCTATTTCTAAGCTACAAAGTGGACCTTTAAAAGGTGCGGAGAGATGGATATCTGATCTAATGAACCTGTTAAAACTGGGGCGTATGTGCACGGTTACAGGGTCACCGAGTTTGGGATTTTATGAGACGGATTTTGGGTGGGGGAGTCCAAAGAAAGTGGAAATGGTTAACCAACAAACAAAAAATATTTCTCTCTCTGAGTGTGGAGATGAAAAAGGTGGCATTGAGGTTGGATTGATGCAAACCAAGTCTGCAATGGACACTTTCAGTTCTATATTTGAACAAAGCTTAAATTTTCTCAACTAGTATTGGCGCTTGTGCTTATATATGTCTGCACCGTATATTGTGTTTATCTGAATAAATCAGCTACCAAAAGCAAGAAGGGGCTTGCCTTTCTTTTCAATTGTGGGTTGTTACTTGTTAGTTGTTGCTCATGATCCTATGTAATGCTTCTTGTATTAGTAAGTACAAGGGAAGCTATACAATTCACCAAAAGAAATATATAAAACGGAAGCTATGTGTACGAAAAAAAATTCTATCTTGATTCGTCCAATCTGAGAAATAAATTTAGTGGATTGCAAATGTTATTTGCAGTTCTTCCACGCATGATGGTTTTGGCCGAATATGGATAAGGTACAAGCTAACAATAAATTTTGCAAATATGAGTAACCTGACCTAACTCATGCCATAAGGGTAATTTACAATATTCCATAAGATTCTCTTGGGATGGACAAGATTCATGAATGTGTTTGTTATGGGCTAGCTAAATGGAAGTTTCTCTTCTTGTTGTTTTTTTTCCTATGTTAAAAACCTTTTGAAAAGTCAGAAATGTGATAGTTATTATTTACAAGAGAAAAAAGATAAGTTGAAATTGTGACTTGTGATTGATCATTGATATGAATTTAGCGCTTTCTGTTGCTACTAATAATTTTCTGAAAAATATAAAAGTTAATTTGGATGATTGCGAATTTTTTTTTTTTTCCCTCCAAAAATAAAAAGCACAAACAACTTACTCTTTTATCTTTTATACATGTGTTAAATAGTTTTTTTTGATAAAGTAGGAACCTTTCTAAATAAGAGCCCTTTGGACTCACCTCTAGCCAGTAGTAAAACCTACGGACAACTGACCTCACCCGCCAGAACCAGTTGCCGAGTAATCCAAAGGATCATTTTTGAGTGGGAGTACTCTTCGCCTTCCGGCCTCAAATCACTCCTGACGGGCTAAGCAGTTTATCCTCTTGCCCAGGAGGCATGTGTTAGGTAGTTACCAATAAGTCATTATATATGGTCCTTTTTTTCTAATTGCAACAATAGCATATAGACAATAGAGTCTTTACATTTCCTTTCCTACCATTTCTTTTAACACTGTGCTTGTTTAGGGAAAAAACAAAATTCATCTAAACCTTAGGGACATAAACAATATTTTTGCCTATACATCCAATACAAACCCTTATAGTCGAGCAAAATTGGGATTCCGATGTTTTTCACACATAAATGCCTGCAAGCTTACCTTTTTTTTTTTTTTTTGGCGGAGAAAATCAAGCTTACCCTTCTTGAGATGGGGTGCAAATGCCACTTGAGTTTCGACTAAATAAAGTAGTTTTTTTTTTTTTTTAATAATTCGATAGTTGAGGAGTGGGATTTGAACATAAATTGGATAGTTTCGTTAGAAACACCAAGAATCACCAAACAAAACAGAGTAAAATTTCAAGTTTGGAAATAGAAAAGGTCTTATATTTATTGAGTTTGGTGATATTTATTGGGTTGGTTAGGCCTAGCTTGCCACTATGAATGTCTTTAAAATATATTATTGGCTTTTGAAGCATCATTTTATAATTTAATGCATCGTACATAATGGAAATAAGCAACTCTTACATTGAGGGCGACTAAATAATCAAGCTTACCCTTCTTGAGATGGGTGCAAATGCCACTTGAGTTTTGACTAAATAAAGTAGGGATGCATTGGAAGACTTGAAGACATCAGTAAAGGCATCTAACAATATAGAAGTTGAGGTATTTAAGATACTAGAATTTAGTTATGAAAGCTTGAAAGATGGGAAACTTCAATAGTCTCTTGCATTGTGCACTATACCCTGAAGACTTCGAGATTAAAAAACGAGAGTTGATAGAACATTTGATTGATGAGGGAATTATAGAAAGAAGGAATAGTAGGCAAGCAGAGTTTGATAGAGGCTATTCTATGTTGAATAAACTTGAAAATGCATGCTTATTAGAAGGTGGAATTGACGAATACAAGAAAAAGTTTGTGAAGATGCATGATGTGGTAAGAGACATGGTCCTCCGGGTTGCAAGTCCTCAATTTAAGGTAGAAGGTAACTTGAGATTGGAGGATTTTCAGATGAAGGAAAATGGGGAGAGGATCTTGTAAAGGCTTCTTTGATGTACAACAACATATCAAGAATTCCTCCTAATGCATCACCAATGTGTCCTAAACTTTCAACCTTATTGTTGCAAGGTAATTGGTCATTAAAAGATGTCCCAGATTCTTTGTTTGAGCATTTTCATGGGCTCAACGTTCTTGATCTATCAAATACCTGTATTGAATCTTTGCCGACTTCTATTTTTAACTTGGAGAATCTTACTACATTAAGGCTTGGAGAGTGTATGAACTTAAAGCATGTGCCTTCATTAGCAAAGCTTACAAAATTAAGGAAGTTAGACCTTGGGGAAACAAGAATTATAGGAAGTACCTCATGGTTTAGAAATGTTGGTCAACTTGAGATACCTCGATCTAAATGCGGAGGAACTAAAAATCACGCCACCAGAGATTTTACCTAAACTATCTCATCTCCAGTACCTCATAGTTTTCTCTGAAGTGAAAGGGGAGGAGGTAGCAAGCTTGAAGAATTTGGAAACATTTGGAGGCCTATTTTCTGACATGTACGAGTTCAGTACGTATATCAGATCCTTGGAGAAAGGGCAACTTGCAACTTATGAAATTCAAGTGGGAAAGTCATTATCTATTGACGATTTACTAGGCCCAATCTGGGGCAAAAAGGTAGTTTTACAAAATTGCAATATAAGTAGAGGAGAAGAGTTCATTGTGCTCCTGAAAGATGTCCATGACCTAGAGATTAGAAGATGTAACAATTTAAGATGTTTATGCGATGTTTAATCTTTGAACCATGCAACTGAATTAAATTGTATATATCTTAGATACTGTGAAGGAATAGAGCACATACTTTGTTCTTCGTCTTCTTCTTATACCCTTCCTCTTCAATTGTTTAGGAAAGAGAAAGATGCATCAGCACAAGTCCCACCTCACACCTTTTCCCATCTCAAAAGAATTTGTATTTATGAATGTGGGAAGTTAAAGAAGTTGCTTCTGCCTTGGTTGCTGCTACACCTGCACAACCTAGAAGTGATTCAGGTTAATGTTTGTGTGCAAATAGGGGAAATAATTGAAGAAGAAGAAGAAGCAAAAGAGGAGGCAGGAATGGACACTACCAAAATCACTCTCCCCAGATTGAAGACATTGTGGCTGCAATTCCTACCGGAACTGAAGAGCATTTGTAGTAGCAGTAAAGTAATAAGTTGTGATTCTCTCCAAAAGATTTTGATAGAGGGATGTCCGAAGCTGAAGAGACGCCCTTTCTCTCTGCCCCTTCTTAATGGACAACTATCTCCTCCCCCTTCTCTAAAGAGATTACAGCAAAGGAAGAATGGTGGGAATCGTTGGAGTGGGACTCTCAAGACACTAAGAATGTCCTTCAACCCTTCTTTCGGAAGTTTTAGTCTTAAAACGTGAGCACATCTTTGATTTATCTTTTATGGACACATCAATCAATTTGTTGCTTACCTATGTTCTCTCCTTATTTTTTTCTCTAATCTTTTTTCTTTTTGGACCAGCCAGCTATCATGCTCTTCCTAGATGTGCCAAGTAGGTTAATCAAATCTTCCCTGTAAGTAAGACCTCAAATGTATATATGCTTATCCATCCTGTAAAATTATTTTAATGATTTGTTTCTTTTCCTATTTTGGTCTGATATAGGATTGGTGACCAAGTCGAAGATGGCATGAAATATTTTCGTGGTTTGTGCGAGCAAGGAGAACTTCACTCTTAAAATGTATTTCTGTGTTATTTTATTCTTTTTTGTGCTTATTTGCTACTAATTATTATAAATTCTGTTGTGTTATGAACATGTGTACCTCTTTGACTAAGTGGGACAATCTTCTGTAATAATTCATCCTCTGCGTAATTATTATAAACTTTGTCGTGTTATGAACGTGTGTTAGATTTAAGGTTGCAACAATTCTTACTTTCACTTGGAAATAATAAGACTTGTGGTTTATAGTATTTGTCTAAACTAACTGAAAAGATGGTTACAATTCTTCTTGTCTTTGAGGTATTTGAGATATGCAGCATTGTTCTTTTCAATAATATTAGTTGAACTATTGTTAATAATTGATAAAGTTATAAAAAGGTGAAAGGGGAATTTAAAAATTACTTTTAGGTTAGTAAATTTTGTGCTTTACTTGATGAATGATGATGCAAGTATTTTTGCTCCCCATATATTCAGGAAATTTATCTCCACTATTTATGTGGCAAACTGGAAGCTTAAATGAAAGATGCAGATAGTAATTTCCTAGATTTGCATAATTCTGCAGAAAATTTGCTCTTCAAGTTTATAAGATCCATTTGACTAGAACCTATGCTCCTTTGTTATGCATAAGATGAGGCTTTCAAGCATATTTTCCAACAGTGTACTTGAATGTGTTGAGCAGGGATAAAAAAATCAAATGAAATATTTTCTTCACAAAGCATTCTCTGTGCAATTTTTGTTTTTATTTCTATTATCTGATGTAAGGCATTTCATTACCTTATAACGATGTGAATATTGAAGACAAAGATCAATTAGATTGTGATTCTTCTTTGTCTTTTGCTACATTTTAATTTATTGAGCTGCAGGCTTTCGGGAAAATATACTTGAATGTACTATAATCTTCATTAAGTTTTAAGTATCCTCTTTAGTTCCTTCTTAAGTTCAATATTGCTGCATGGTTTGTGTTTTACACAGGGCAACACACTCCGTATGCTATGAAAATGCTTAATCATTCAGGTTTCATTCAGTTTCTGATCTGAATCAATAGATGCACCCTGCATACCCTACTATTGTCCTATGCAAACCTGTAACTCAAGAATGCTTAAAAATTTAAAAGCACTGTCATGTGTTTGTGAACCTATTGTATCATTTCTCCAGGTCTTTTGTCTTTGAATCTGTAAGGTCTGAAAAATGCATTGATGATCAATCTTCTTCTTGTCCTTTTTTTTTTTTGATAATTCAGGTATATTATTGAAACAGAACACACAATACAACAAAGTTCTCCAATGCTCTATGAACTACAGAACGAATTCTCCAATTATTACACAAAGTTCAATTTAGAATTGAACTACATACTTCCTTCGTTCCAATCATCCTTGCTTTAACGTCTCTGCCAATTTCTTTTTCCATTTGTTCCTCTATTTTGATAATTCCAGCATGAATTCTACTATTCCTTTGGATGCAGATATGATATACCACAGACCACCGTGACACTTTGCACAATGAGACTCTAAAGCTCTGCCCTTTAAAATTCCTAATTCCCCAGCCTAGCAGATCATCCCAATTGGTTGGGTATCTGGAACCAAACACAACTCCATAACTTTCCTCTAGATTCTTTTTGTAAAGGGGCAAGCAAAGAAGAGGTGATCCATGTCCTCAATACTATTTCTGCAAAACAGGCAGGAAGGATCTCCACCTATACCCCATTGCATTAGCCTTGCTTTTGTAGAGAGCCTATTCCTCATAGTAAGGCACCCTATAAACCCATGCTTATGAATTACTTGGGACCAAACAAGCTTCCATCATTGCACCTCTTCCACTTTTGTGTCTAATCTGATCCCAATTTGCTGCTTAACTTGCTTTGAATGCTTATCCATGACCACTAACCTTGCTTTGTATTTGTCCAGCCTCCCATTTGCTTTCATTTTGAGGATCCATTTATATCAAAGTACTTTTTTTTTTCCTCATTTGGGAGTTGTGTGAGTTCCCAAACATCCTTCTTTTTCTTTGAGTTGAGTTCCTCCTTCACTACCTTCAGACATTGCTCAATGTTGCTGCACCTCATTGGTTCATGGGATTGTCCTGCAAGTTTAATCTTGTTCACAATTGGAATGTAATGATCCCTTAGTAGCGTTGATGGTCGCTTGATTCTCTTACTCTATTCCTTTTCTCTTTCTCCTATTATTATGAACTTGTTTGTATTATTCCTTTATTGTTTCCGCATTCATGGGAGCTTGATATTGAATGTTTTCATCTGTGGTAACTTAATCCCTTCTAGTGGAGTTACATGTTGCTTTCGAGAAAGATAATGAACCTTTTGTATCTTAAATTCTACATGTCATTGGACAAATTGATACCCAGTAATCTTGTATTAGTATGAATCATTACCAAAAGAATTAGTATGAATCGTTAGAGAATGTCATTCTTCCATGACTAGGAACTGGTATGAATCTCTGTTCACTCTAAAGTTAGTTTTAATTTATTAAACACAGTCATCAATATCTTACTTTTGTCTAGTTGCTCTTCCTCTAAGCCTACATGTCTATTGCTTTTCAACTCCTCCTCCTTGTTTCTTGTAAGGTTACATGTCCATTTTACTTCTTTAATGCACCATTAACTTAAATTCTTCTTTTTTACCAAAATCACTACCAAAATTGAAGAAGAAGAAGAAATTGGGAGGAAGGAATGGACTAGTGACGAACTGTTGTAAGACTAACTGAAGAGCATCTAAGTTGTATATAGTTTGTGATTCTTCTATTCTAATTTTCATTCAAACTCCAAAGGAAATTATTTTCATTCTTATATTCTAGTTCAAAGCCACCTGCTTTCAATATTCTTTGGAAACGCAAACTTGTTAAAAATTAAAATGCTATCCCTCCCACTGATATGGGAGCTCTAGGTTGTTGGAGGCATGCATTATTATGTTCTTTGTTGTTGCGTTGCATCTTAGTTTTCTAGTGTGCAATAAATCTTTTATTCTCATATTCATCATTCATCCCATATGTTCTTATCTTCTGTGATTCCCATTCATGCTTTAAGTCTTGTTACGCTTATGTAAGTTCTGGTATTTCTTATAAGTTATAACCTTTTGTATTTTAAAATGTATGATATAATAATTAAGCAATTTTAGACGGCACAATTAATTATAACTTTCATTTCTGATTCTCAGTTAAGATCAACATGCATATATATTAGGTAGTATTCTCTAGAAAGATTGTTGGAGTACATCTAAATTTGGAGCATTTCAAAAACTTGAGGATCCAATTACAAGAAGACATGTAGTCTGATACAAGATTAATTCCTTACTTTTATTTTTGTGATAAACTTTGGGGGTGGACGAATACTAAGACAGGATAGGCCGGCTAATATGCCCAATGTACCTGTTGCAGAAATATGTTGAGAGGCTATTGGTACAAAAAAAGAAAAAAAGAAAAAGAAAAAAAAAAAGAGCTTCCACACCTAATGCTGGATTTATAGATTATACCCTTTTGATTAGTCTATAAGGACTGGGCATCCATATTCTAGAACCATACAACCCTGTTACATGAAATGTGAACAAACTAGAATTTTTTCTAGGGTGTTTATTAAAAACTTAAAATAGCCATTAAAAAACTTAAATTAAATAAGATCTAATAAAATGAGTAACTTGAATATATCGACATTACAAAATAATATAAAATAAAGGCTAAAATACATTGTTGGTCCCTAAAGTTTACCTATTGAGCGCTATTGGTTTCTTGAAGTTTGAAATGAGCGTTATTGGTCCTTGAAGTTTAAAAAGTAATCGTTATTAGTCCTTCTATCCAACTCTGTTAGTTAGACTGCTTACGTGACCAACGAAAGGATGATGTGGTATTTTTAATATTATGGAGATCTCAGAAGATCGAATGGGATCTCATCAAATCAACAAAGATCTCGCTAAATCTGGAGGAGCTCTCGTCGAATCTGGTGCGATCTTCATCGGATCTAGGAAAATCTCGAACATTGAAGAGTGACGGGGAGGGGAAGAGTTACGAACAAAACTTGACCCAATAGGATTGGGTTTCTAATTGCTGCACCCATTGTTGACCAACACACCACTCGGATAAGGTGAGGTGAGTCCGGGATGGGTGAGTTTATCAAATTCGGATATGGGTTGGAAAACCTTAATGAAGATGGTAAAGGTAAATTTTATTTTATGATAGATTGGGATCAAGATTCTCTAGAGTTTTTAGGGAACTCTACCGCATAATGTTTTCTGAATCTTGACCTTCCCTTTTTAATAAATGATCCAGAATTATGCCATGTAATAATCAATCCACTTACAAAATCCCTACAATAAATTATTCAAAACAAAACTTACCACATGATCAAACTTTTTTTTTTTCCCTTAATATATGTTGACTTCCCAAATAGAAGAAAAAAAAAAAAACCCAAAAACCCCTTTCTCTCCCGCCCCTCCAAGTCTAAAATCATCCACAAGAAAAAATAAAAATAAAAAATCTTGAAATCTTAAAAAAATCTAGATCTACCAAAAGTTGGGAAATCTTTGGGAAATTTTAATTTTGTAGATTCAGGATTTCTGTAAGTTGCATGTCAATTTTAGTTGGAAAACCCCAAAAGTTGTTTTTATTTTTTTGGGTGATTCTAGAATTGGTCCGTTTGGCGGGAGCTGTTTGAAAAAGAGCGTTTTTAAAAATAGCGATTTCAAACTGAGCGTTTTGGAATCACGATTTTGAAAATCACAATTAAGCGTTTGGTAAAATTGTGAAAAAGTGCGGTTTCTATTAATTAAGCGTTTGGATAATGTTAGTTTAAAACTGCTGTTTCTGGTAAAATGACCAAAAAGGACTTAACTATACTATTAAGGTTATCTTGTCATTTAAAAAAAAAAATGCAGTCAATATTTCAAAGTGTTATAATAAAATTATAATGAAACTAGTAATAAATTCATACACAACAATACATTAAATAAATTAAAATATTTCATTCAAAATACTATATAACCAATAATATCCATATGTTTCATAAAAAAATAACATCCATATGAATTAATACGTTAAACCAAAAAAATTCCAACCAATACATAAGAAAATATTCCACAATAAAAATAGTAAAAATATTTTTTATAACCCACAAATGGATCGAGCTATATTGTCACGAATAATTTTCATCTCTTCATCTTGTATATTCTCCATGTTTTCTTGAGCACTACGATGTGTTTCATCAGCATTGCTTTCATCCCACTTAAATCCCTCGTCTTCTCTATCATGTATTCTAATAAAATTATGCAAGACACAAGTAGCAACTATAATATTATGCATAAAATTATAAAGATTATGCATTAAAAACATATCCTGACAACTATTCACCAAATTTACATCTACCACTTGTTAAAGTCAATGACCTTACATCTACCACCAATACTTTTCAGATTAAAAACATATCCTGACAACTATTCACCAAATTTACATCTACCACTTGTTAAAGTCAATGACCTTACATCTACCACCAATACTTTTCAGCTAAGGATAGTCATGGCAAATTGGAATTCTTGCAACTTGAAAGGGTAATGTTAATGTTAAGGATAGTTGCAAGTAGCTTGCATTCATTGAAAATTGAAAAAGAAGGTGTAAACGTGGAGGGACAAAGGTCACACAAAGTGACAAAATAAAATCAAAAGGTCAAATACAAACTCGGCAGACAAACTCACAAAAAGTAAAAAAATTTGAAGAAGAAAGAAAAGGAAATAGAAGGGGGCGGGTATGAAGAAGAAGAAGCAGTGAAAGAAAGGAGCCAAACCCAACAACGTGGGCGAGTGCCAATGAAGCTTTTTTTTTTCTAGTACACTAGTAAAAAAAATTTGTACACTTAAGCTTTGCATTCGAAGGAAGAAAGCTACTCGACCAAAGCAAACAGCAAGCTGAAATTAGAGTCTTCTCATGCTTCAACCACTTCAGATTTAGTTCTCCTACTCCAAGTTTTGTAAGTGTTGTTATCTCTATTCCCTATTTTATATCTTTTTACAAAGTCATGAAGTATACAGAAACAATCCAATAATTTATATTTGAACTTTAGCCACAAACTGATGAACAATTTCTTTTGGATACCTGAGATTTTTGAAGCAGATGTGCAGGAAAAAACCAGGATTGAAATTCTTGACACCAACAGTGAGCGGCACAGTATAGTAGAAAGAGCAGAGGAGAAAAAGAGAGGGTTTTTTTTTTTTTTTTTTTTTTTGCTTATATACCTGCTTCTGGGCTTTTTGGTCAATCAACAAATATTTGAGGTCAGTGCAGTAATCTAACAGGTGAAAAAATTGTGACGCGCAAACATTAAAACCACTGTTTTCAAAAAAGTTGGGTTTAGTTTCGGTGTTAAAACACTAGAATTTGGCGTTTTTAAAATCACAAATTCTTATAAATCGCTGGCCCAAACTCATCCAATTTTGCGATTTTGGTTCAAAACGTTGTTTTGCTCCATGCCAACGGGGGGCTAAACGGACCCTAGAACTGGATTGGCAGGAGTGAGTAAGAGACTTTAGGTTTTTTTATTTATGTATTTAAACTTTAAAGTTTTATTTCAGTTTGAATGTAGCCCTTGAACCCAAAAATTAAAATGAACATCTAGCCCAGATCTATGGTCAGTGGTCCTCTCTCAAAATAAAAACAAAAATAATTTTTTTACTAACAAACCTCTTATATTTAAAAAAATAAAATAAATCTCAACTAAGAGAAAAAGCAAATTACTTATGAGTTATGATTGTTTGTTTGACATGATACTTTTGTTGGTTTCTTTTTAACCCAAATTAAAAGTTTGGATCATCGGAATTTGGATGCCACCATCTTGTCTAGATTCACCTAAAGGATTTTTTTTTTTTTTTTGTCATTAGTAACATTCGTTTAAAATTGAGTATCTTTAACGATGAGATATTTTTATGTTGCAATAAATTTTCAACTATAAGAATTAAATCATTTGTTTAGTGCATTTGCAATGGAGCTACTTATTCTTAACTCAACTATATATTGACCCTCAACTAATTGTTAAATACATAAGACTTCAAAGATCATAAAAATGGAACCACACCATTTTGAGCGTTAAATTCAACTAATTGTTAAATATTTCTGAATTGTGCCAACATTTGTGTCTAGAATTAATCTTAGATGATTCAGGGATTTGATAGATTATAGATGACTGAGTTCAATTTTGTGTCTTTTCTTTTATTTATATTATGTTATTACAGAATATAGACTAGTTTTATTTTTCATGCATTTATTTCGTTTTGAATTTTAATATATATTTTTTGTTTTTTGTTTTTTGTAACATTTAATAATTTCCAGGAAGTTGTGCCGCCTCTTATAATCTCCTCTACACCAATTCTTGTGTTTCTCATCTATCGAATCAGAGTCTGTCAAGAAATATATACTTTTTTGGCCAGGTATATATATTTTTTACTTTTCAGCTGTTATTTTGCATTTGCATCCAAACCAAATTGATTTTTTTCATTCTTCTATTCCATTGTAGTTTTAATAGTCAAACTCACCCAACCCGCATGGAAATTAATATCACTAGTGGTAGACTTGAGAATATTTATATTTTCAGAAAAAGCCAAAAATGTATTTTAATATTTAATCATTTTCATTTAAGCAAAGCCATAAGAGTGGAAGAAAAAACATGTGATGAGAATTATGGAATACAACACCAAAATACCAAAACACATCAATTTCAAGGTAAAATTATCAAAAACACAAAAACTCATAAACCAAGAGAAAAGTTGCAAGAAACAATAAAAAATAAAAAAATCTGTTACAGCAAAGAAGAAGAGTAGTCACCTTTTTTTGTAAGTACGATATGGACTGAATGAAAAAGAGAGGTGTAGAAAAAGTAAAACGAAATTTATAGAAAAAAATAAAATAAAATAAAGATGAGGAGAAGAAGAGTAAAAAAGAGAGAGGAAGAGTTGGACGAATTGTAATAGTAAGGTGTAGAATAATGGGGAGAAGCAGAGCCTAATAGGGAGGGGAATAGTTGGAAGAAGAGTAATGGTAAGGTGAGATAGAAAATAAGATGAGGAGATAAAGAGTAAAAAGGGAGAGGAAGGGTTGGAGGAATTGTAATGCTAAGGTGTAGAATAATGAGGAGAAGAAGAGTCAAAAGGGAGAGGAATGAATGTAGGAATTGTAACCGTAAGGTATGGAAGAATGAGGAGAAGAAAAGCCAAAAATGGAGAAGAATAGTTGGAAGAAGAGTAACCGTAAGGTGAGGAAGAAGAAGAGCCAAAAATAAATGAGAGGAACGATTGGAAAAAGATGACTAGTGTGACGCAATGATTAATTGGAGGGATTGGGAAATATTGGCTGATGTGGCACAATGAGAGATTAGCAAAATTGATTGCAAAGTTTCGGGTATTATATATTGTATATAGATATAAATATCTGTGTGGGTCAGCACGGGGTGGGGTGGGTCTAGGGTTTGAGCAGGTTGATGCATAGGCTGGCACAAATTGTTGATTGGTGGTCTCCTTTTGTTTATATATTAAAAATAAAATAAAAAAAATTCTTTGCATTTCCTCTGTTTTTCCTACCACATTTTCTTTTGGTATGGGGTTAGGATCAAGTTATATCTTGTATAATTCTTTGATCATATTACACCACTCAATAACTTTTTATTGAATTAAAGTTAAAAATTTCACTCTTGGTACATAAGTTCACATTCTTCTTAACATGTATGCCAAATTACATGTAATAGATTAGATAGTTATTAATCTCTGATTATCTCACAATTTTGCAAAAATGGAGTGTATAAGAAGAAAATGTAATAGAACTACAGCTTTTTCAAAATGCACTTCTAATAAAAAATTATGGCCGAATTACATAAATACCCTTTGGGGTTTAAGTCAATTGCACACTGACCCTTGAGGTTTTCTATTTTGTGTTATTGACCCTGAGGTTTAGGAATTAGCCAAATTGACTTAAAATTTTCTGTTAACTTTAATTTGACTGACATAACAACTTTTATTATAAAAAATAATTTATAAATCATTTTAAAATTTAATAAAAATCTGTATAAGAAATTAATTAAAAAACGTTTTTCTGACATTTTTAAGTTGGTGACGCTGGCAAAGAGTGTTTGGACTAAACAAGCTTGGCTCATTTAGGCTTCCATGCCCATCCCACCAAAACCCCAACAATTACCACTACCCAAACAGGTGCTATGAACATCATCAACTCGCTTAGCAGTTAGCACATCCGTTATTGTGAGTCGCTGCAAAATCTCCAACAAAACCGAAACCAAAGCCATATCCAAACCAAACCAAGAAGACCCGGATAATAAAAGATACAAAAAACAAAGAAAGAATAAGAAAACTCCCTCTCTATTCAATCAGATTGGTATTGGTGGGCTATAAAGCACAGACATTTCTCAAGGTGGTTGTTCTTAGCTCAATATCATGAACATCAAACAAAGTGTTTGTAGCAAACTCAATTTTTACGTGGATGATCACCAATTTATTTGAAACAAATAAATACTACTTCAAAGTTTTTTATTTATTTATAAATTTTGAATTAACTTGTATAATTTAACTTCAAATTTCAAAAGGGTGTGAATGGTTTTGAATTGACTCAATTAAGATGGTCTTTTGTGAATAATGTCAAACCAAATTAAGAGGACGAAAACATCAAATATATTCGAAGTGAGCAACATTATGGATCAAACAAGATAAACTAATAGATATATGGATGGTCGCCAATTTATTTGAAAGAAATAAATAATTACTTCAAAGTTTTCATTTTTATTTTATAAATTTTGAATTAAATTGTATTAATCTTACTTCGAATTTCAAAAGGGTGTGAATGGTTTTGAATTGACTCAATTAAGATGGCCTTCTGTGAATAATGTCAAACCAAATTAAGAGGACGAAAACATCAAATATATTCGAAGTGAGCAACATTATGGATCAAACAAGATAAACAAATAGATATATGGATGATCGCCAATTTATTTGAAAGAAATAAATAACTACTTCAAAGTTTTTTTTTTTTTTTTTTTTTTTATAAATTTTGAATTAAATTGTATAATCTAACTTTGAATTTCAAAAGGGTGTGAATGGTTTTGAATTGACTCAATTAAGATGGCCTTTTGTGAATAATGTCAAACCAAATTAAGAGGACGAAAACATCAAATATATTCGAAGTGAGCAACATTATGGATTAAACAAGATAAACAAATAGATATATGAATTAAAGCTTACAAAGTACAAAGGAAATAAGAACAACTTACAAACATATAGTAGATTGCCTAAATTAAGTTACACTATTGGACTCTTTCTACACTATATATTGGTCTCTTTTGATCTCTTAGATGTGTGTGTAGAGACTTTTTTTAAGGAGGAGCTTCTTATTTAACCAAAAAGGGATGGTTGTTTCCATCAAATAACTACCCATCAATAACTAATTGGGTGATTTATTTTTAGACAAATAACTATCCCAAGTGGCTTAGAGACCATGACAACATGTTGTCTACATCATGGAAGTTATATGGTGGTTACATCCTACCATTAACTTCTTCCACGAAGCTTGAAGATTATAACACATGTAACATTGAAGTTATTTCCATATAATCCATATAGCACATGTTATTTTCTTTACATGTCACACATATTTATAATATAGTTACCAATTTAACACAATACGCTGACCATTTTATATATGTTACTATAGAAAAATATTTTTATATATAAACAAATGTTCCCCACACCGATTTAGATGGCGTTTTGGAATCTAAGTGGACGGTAGATTGGTAAAAAATATTAGGACCTTGTCGTCTTTGGGTAGGACCTCGTCTTTGGCCACTCATCTTTCTTTCAAACTCATGCCACTTATCTTTTGAAGAGATATTTTCTGTTAAGAGCTCGTTTTGCTGTTTCATCCTTTCATCTGTTGTGAATTTTTGGGAAATTATAGAAGTAGTCCTGCTTGACCTTGTTCTTCGGACCTTTAGAAACAAACCACGTACCATAAATTCTGACTTCATCTAAAAGCTTTCATGTCATCAAACTGAGTTAAATGGGGACCAAACTAAGGGAGCTTTGATAAAAGATGGAAAAAATAATTGCTTTTTGTACCCAAAAAAAAAAAAAAACTACACATTTTGATATGTCAAGACCCGGCCAATTTTGCTAAAAAATTTTATTTATTTATTTATATTTTTTTATATGTTTTTGGACCAAACATGACTCTTATGATATTTATTTGAAAAATGGACTGATTCAAAATCGTCTTTTTCAAAGACGATTTTTCGCGTGAAAATTGTCTTTGTGAAAGACGACTTTTGAGTCTTTATTTATTTGAAATTTTCTGAAATTTGAAAAAACACCTAAAAGTCATCTTTTGTAAAAACGACTTTTATATAAATTCTTTTGAAATCACATGTTAAAGTTGTCTTTATAAAAGACGATTTTTGTCCCAATTTTTCTTAAATTTGAAAAACATGAAAGTTGTCTTTACAAAAGACGACTATTATTTAAAATTTTATGAAATTTGAAAAAACACCTTAAAGACGATTTGTATGTAAATTTTTTTGAAATCACATGTGAAAGTTGTTTTTACAAAAAATGACTTTTGTCCATATTTTTCTTAAATTTGAAAAACGGAAAAGTTGTTTTTACAAAAGACGACTTTCATTTAAAATTTTCTGAAATTTGAAAAAACACTTGAAAGATGACTTTCTCAAAAAAGAAATCAAAGACGACTTTCACGGGAAAAATCGTCTTTAAGAAATACGATTTTGAATTAGTCTATTTTTCAAATAAACATCAGAAGAGTCATGTTTGACCCAAAAACATAGAAAAAAGCATTTTTTTGGCAAATTTGGCCCTTGATTCCCCAACCTCTTCTCTTATAGTTTTATTTATATTTTTAAAAGGATAGAAAAAGTGTTCTGTTCTCCATTTGTTTTT
>OU015761.1:55253917-55268344 GCA_907173295.1 Fagus sylvatica | reverse complement strand
GAATATTTGTAAATTCCATTTTCTAATAAGCATGCATTTTCAAGTTTTTTCAACATAGAATAGCCCCTATCAAACTCTGCTTGCCTACTATTCCTTCTTTTTATTATTCCCTCATCAATCAAATGTTCTATCAACTCTTGTTTGCCTATCTCAAAGTCTTCAGGGTGTAGTGCACAATGCAGGAGACACTGCTTAAGTCTCTCACCTTCCAAGCGGTCATAACTGAATTTAATCGTCTCAAGTACCTGCTGCTCTTTATTGTTAAAACCCTTTACTGATGTTCTCAACTCTTCCAATGCATCCCTCCACTCAAAATCATCAGTTAAACATTTGAAACTTGCAGCTGTTGTGACAATTGCAAGAGGCAACTGGGCACATTTTTCAAGAACCTCTTCCGCAATTGCTTTCAAATTTGGAGCATTAAAAACATCATGTCCCAGTTTATCCAAAAACAACTTACGTGCCTCCTCTTTTGAAAGAAGCTCCATTTTAATAGACTTACAACTCATTCCTACACAAACACTAAGATTTCGAGTTGTCAATACTAATTTGCATCCATTTGCTGGAGTAGGCTCTGGAATTCCTACTTCCTCAAGAGCAAATGCTTCCCACATATCATCTAGGATTAGCACATATCTCTTTGTATATTCCAATTCTGCATTTAACTTGGTGGCCCTTGTTATTACATCGTCAAACTTTGAGAGATCTATGTTTAACTTGCTTGCAATGTCACTTTGTAGTTTGATAAGATCAAATTCCTTTGATACAGTAACCCAAATTACTTTGTCAAAAATTTCTGTCTCTTTTAATAAGAGATTATGAATTTGTTTCATGACAGTTGTTTTACCAATGCCACCCATGCCATAAACACCAATCTTTCGAACATCATTATCATCCAACAGGCATACCCGAATTTCTTCCATTGTTCTCTGGGTTGTGCTTTCCCCCACTAAGGTCGATGCTGGTATCATTTCTCCAATGCTTTCAGGTAGATCAACTACCAAACTATCAGTGAAATTACTCGCTTGAATTAAAAGATCTTCCACCACTTTTGTCTTCTTAGAAGCACATTCACCCATGCGCATGCGTGAGAGAAACTTCCATCTGGCAGGTACTTGTTCAATGTTTATTTCATCCTTAATTTTGTGTACCTCTCCAAGCCAAAGTTCAACTTCTTTCTTTTGTTTCTTTCCTCGACGAAGTTCTGCTTCCAATCTTGATTCTAGGTCTTCTTTTCTACTTTCCAAGACTTCCCATCTTCTCTTGAGATTCTTCACATGTTCATCAGTGCCTCTGTGATAATCGCAATATTCGGCCATCGAAGATATTATGCTTCCAACAACCAAGCCTAACATCTCCATTGGAAAGCCCCTGCATAATATGCACCCAATATGTACATCAGACACATTGCTCATGTATTGAAGAAAAGGAAAAAGAAACAAAAAGTGGGTATGGGAGAATACATTTTAGCCCCCAAGTTTTGATCTGGCACCAATATGGTACCTCCATATTTTAATTTGCAATTAATAACAGCTTGTTAAATGTTGACAGGGCACATAACAGTCAAACCAGCAGTATTGACATGTTTACATATAAGGATGGAAGAAACAAGCAAATCAATCAAATGACAGTAAGAAATTAGAAATCAAAGATTCTAAAGTTGGCAACAAACAAATCCAAGAATTATAGGTTATAGTCTACAACTTTTACTGGCTCTTGACTAGGGACGGAACAAGAAATTATCCTTTGTGGGGTGAGCTATAGCCTATAGTACCACAATGCAACTAAATGAAACACACACGTTATGCAATTACTTGAAAAGCGTGAATACTTTGTAAGGGATGGCTAAACTAATCTCATAGAGAAAACTCTTGATTAATTGAAAGATTTATAAATTTGATATGAAAGTTGAATTTAAAGTGGGTATTTCTATTATATCTGCAATATATTTTTAACTTTATTCACGTTTCATGAAATAATTTTTTGCTTTTTTCGAAATTTATAATCTCTTAAATATTTGAATTTTTTCTTTGAGAAATGAATATTTTTACCATTCATAATACTAATAAACTTGTAGAATACACCAAATGAATAGCATATATAACATTTTTAACCCACAAGTAACGAAGTAATATACCAATTAAGTGTCATTTTAGGAAACAATCATTTTAATCAATCCTCCAAGAAAAAACTCAATCTTCTACTCAATTAACATCCCATAGAACTTTGCATTCTTTCTTGGCTAAAAAATAACAATAAATTGAAGATAACAAAAATTATCTAAATATTGAAGAAACTTACAAAACCTAAGCATATCGAATGTATAAACAAAACCTAAAACTCCTCAACAACATTTAATTAGTCATACCAACAGCCAAATAGTAAATTTTACAACTTTATACAACATATTCTGTATGATCAATTATATTTTAAATGCTTAAGAGATGATTTTGTGGTTGAACAACTAAAAATAACCCCCCATTTGTGTTTACGCTCAAAAGGATTGAAATTGGGGTTTCAGACTCAGTTAACTTTTGAAAAAAAAGTCTATCCAATTGGTATTTTATTTTGGGATTTGATAATATTTTTTTTAGCCAACATGGCTTAAATATAGTTTTTTTTTTATGAGAAAAAGGGTAGAAGGGGGCAACCAGAGTGGCTTCTCTACTTGGGTGTAACCATAGTAGCAGCCTACCCGCTGGGTCCAGAGGGAACTGGTGAGCCATAGCTGTTATCCCAGCCCCATGGCTTAAATATAGCTGCATAAAGATCACCAAAACATTTTCATGTACTGCCTTACAATTAATCAAGGATTTACAGTACAAGACAACAAAGAAGAAATAATCCAAACCAACTTGAGCAGAACAAGTTTGTTTTTCCATGAATAAACTAGAATGGAGGATACAAATCAATTTCGTTAAGATGAAAAAAGTATATGTCTGGTCTGAAAAGAATACACTTCTTGACAGACCCTGATTCGATAAAGGAGAAACACACTAATTGAAGTAGAGGAGCTAATAATTAAGAGGCGGCACACCTTCCTGCAAATGTGTATGTTTTGTAGAGCAGTGAAGTTATCAATAAATTTTAAAGCACAAGTATTAAATGTTACAGGAACTTCAAAAAAAAAATTAAAAAAGAAAAGGTAACTTGGTATTCGTTTTTGGCTCCGTTTTGCAACTGGCTAAATCTGAATTATATGTTCAAATTGTCTTTTAGACTGCATGTTTGGGCATTGAATTAAGTGGCAGGACAAAAACTGAGAAATAAAAGTCAAGGGGGGTGATTACCTTTGAACTATGAGCACAACAGTGGGCTAAAGTTGTCTTTAAAACTGCCGAGAACACACTTTGGCAGCACGAAATGCGCGCAGGTTGATCATATGATGCAATTAAAGAAACAAAATCAAACAGGCAAGCCTCAGAGTTTGATAGTTCTGATTCACGGCCTTGATCAGATTTTTTGTACAAGGACCTGAAAGTAAAGGACATGTAGCAACGAAATTAGAGCAGGACAAGCATGAATGGGAAAAGTACTTATACAAGGAAAATCAGATTCTCTCTATTTGCTTTCAAATTAAACTGAATAGTTTCATAGTAAAAATTTAAATTTTCATTAATCTGCAAGTGCACAAAGTACTATGACATATAAAATCTTATTCCACCATACAATGATTAATAACTAATTTTAAACGTCGTAATATAATATATATACTTTCACATTCATAAAAAAATTAAATTTTAATTATAAATAGTTCTTCTCCATCTGAAAAACAAATGGAGAACAGAACACTTATCATCAAAAAAAAAAAAAAAAAAAAAAAAAAAAAAAAAAAAAAACTATAAGTAGGTTGGGGAATCAAGGGCCAAATTTGCCAAAAAAATGCTTTTTTCTATGTTTTTGGGTCAAACATGACTCTTCTGATGTTTATTTGAAAAATAGACTGAATTCAAAATCGTATTTCTTAAAGACGATTTTTCCCGTGAAAGTCGTCTTTGAGAAAGACGACTTCTGATTTCTTTTTTGAGAAGGTCATCTTTCAAGTGTTTTTTCAAATTTCAGAAAATTTTAAATGAAAGTCGTCTTTTGTAAAGACAAAAGTCTTTTTTGTAAAAACAACTTTCACATGTTTTCAAAAAAATCAAATTTAAGGTGTTTTTTCAAAAATTTTAAATAATAGTCGTCTTTTGTAAAGACAAAAAATTTACAAAAATCGTCTTTTGTAAAGACAACTTTAACATGTGATTTCAAAAGAATTTATATAAAAGTCGTTTTTACAAAAGACGACTTTTAGGTGTTTTTTCAAATTTCAGAAAATTTTAAATAAATAAAGACTCAAAAGTCGTCTTTCACAAAGACAATTTTCACGCGAAAAATCGTCTTTGAGAAAGACGATTTTAAATCAGTCCATTTTTCAAATAAATATCAGAAGAGTTATGTTTGGCCCAAAAACATATAAAAAAATAAAAATAAATAAATAAAAGCATTTTTTAGCAAAATTGGCCGGGTCTTGACATATCAAAATGTGTAGTTTTTATTTTTATTTTTTTTGTACAAAAAACAATTATTTTTTCCATCTTTTATCAAAGCTCCCTTAGTTTGTCCCCATTTAACTCAGTTTGATGACATGAAAGCTTTTAGATGAAGTCAGAATTTATGGTACGTGGTTTGTTTCTAAAGGTCCGAAGAACAAGGTCAACAGGACTACTTTATAATTTCCCTAAATATTCACAACAGAAAAAAGGATGAAACAGCAAAACGAGCTCTTAACAGAAAATATCTCTTCAAAAGATAAGTGGCATGAGTTTGAAAGAAAGATGAGTGGCCAAAGACGAGGTCCTAATATTTTTTACCAATCTACCGTCCACTTAGATTCCAAACGCCATCTAAATGGGTGTGGGGAACATTTGTTTATATATAAAAATATTTTTATATAGTAACATATATAAAATGGTCAGCGTATTGTGTTAAATTGGTAACTATATTATATATATGTGTGACATGTAAAGAAAATAACATGTGCTATATGGATTATATGGAAATAACTTCAATAGTTACATGTGTTATAATCTTCAAGCTTCGTGGAAGAAGTTAATGGTAGGAATGTAACCACCATATAACTTCCATGATGTAGACAACATGTTTCATGGTCTCTAAGTCACTTGGGATAGTTATTTGTCTAAAAATAAATCACCCATTAGTTATTGATGGGTACCCCTTTTTGGTTAAATAAGAAGCTCCTCCTTAAAAAAACTCTCTACACACACATCTAAGAGATCAAAAGAGACCAATATATAGTGTAGAAAGAGTCCAATAGTGTAACTTAATTTAGGCAATCTACTATATGTTTGTAAGTTGTTCTTATTTCCTTTGTACTTTGTAAGCTTTAATTCATATATCTATTTGTTTATCTTGTTTAATCCATAATGTTGCTCACTTCAAATATATTTGATGTTTTCGTCCTCTTAATTTGGTTTGACATTATTCACAAAAGGCCATCTTAATTGAGTCAATTCAAAACCATTCACACCATTTTGAAATTCAAAGTTAGATTATACAATTTAATTCAAAAAAAAAAAACTTTGAAGTAGTTATTTATTTCTTTCAAATAAATTGGCGATCATCCATATATCTATTTGTTTATCATGTTTGATCCATAATGTTGCTCACTTCGAATATATTTGATGTTTTCGTCCTCTTAATTTGGTTTGACATTATTCATAGAAGGCCATCTTAATTGAGTCAATTCAAAACCATTCACACCCTTTTGAAATTCGAAGTAAGATTAAACAATTTAATTCAAAATTTATAAAATAAAAATAAAAACTTTGAAGTAATTATTTATTTCTTTCAAATAAATTGGCAACCATCCAGATATCTATTTCTCTAACGATTCATACTAATACAAGATTACTGGGTATCAATTTGTCCAATGACATGTAGAATTTAAGATACAAAAGGTTCATTATCTTTCTCGAAAGCTACATGTAACTCCACTAGAAGGGATTAAGTTACCACAGATGAAAACATTCAATATCAAGCTCCCATGAATGCGGAAACAATAAAGGAATAATACAAACAAGTTCATAATAATAGGAGAAAGAGAAAAGGAATAGAGTAAGAGAATCAAGCGACCATCAACGCTACTAAGGGATCATTACATTCCAATTGTGAACAAGATTAAACTTGCAGGACAATCTCATGAACCAATGAGGTGCAGCAACATTGAGCAATGTCTGAAGGTAGTGAAGGAGGAACTCAACTCAAAGAAAAAGAAGGATGTTTGGGAACTCACACAACTCCCAAATGAGGAAAAAAAAAAAGTACTTTGATATAAATGGATCCTCAAAATGAAAGCAAATGGGAGGCTAGACAAATACAAAGCAAGGTTAGTGGTCATGGATAAGCATTCAAAGCAAGTTAAGCAGCAAATTGGGATCAGATTAGACACAAAAGTGGAAGAGGTGCAATGATGGAAGCTTGTTTGGTCCCAAGTAATTCATAAGCATGGGTTTATAGGGTGCCTTACTATGAGGAATAGGCTCTCTACAAAGGCAAGGCTAATGCAATAGGGTATAGGTGGAGATCCTTCCTGCCTGTTTTGCAGAAATAGTATTGAGGACATGGATCACCTCTTCTTTGCTTGCCCCTTTACAAAAAGAATCTAGAGGAAAGTTATGGAGTTGTGTTTGGTTCCAGATACCCAACCAATTGGGATGATCTGCTAGGCTGGGGAATTAGGAATTTTAAAGGGCAGAGCTTTAGAGTCTCATTGTGCAAAGTGTCACGGTGGTCTGTGGTATATCATATCTGCATCCAAAGGAATAGTAGAATTCATGCTGGAATTATCAAAATAGAGGAACAAATGGAAAAAGAAATTGGCAGAGACGTTAAAGCAAGGATGATTGGAACGAAGGAAGTATGTAGTTCAATTCTAAATTGAACTTTGTGTAATAATTGAAGAATTCGTTCTGTAGTTCATAGAGCATTGGAGAACTTTGTTGTATTGTGTGTTCTGTTTCAATAATATACCTGAATTATCAAAAAAAAGGACTAGAAGAAAATTGATCATTGTAGAAATAATTTTTGCTGAATATATTCGGTATATTATTCTTCTCTCTAGGAGGCAGATTATATAGGGTACAATAGATCTAAATAAGGAAAACAATTACGCACATCTAATTAACTCCTACAATTACGCACATCTAATTACACAATTAACTCCTACAATTACGCACATCTAATTACACGATTAACTCCTACAATTACGCTATACAAATATATACTGACAACACTCCCCCTCAAGCTGGAGAGTAGATATCAATGACTCCCAGCTTGCTACAAATAGAATCAATGGCATTCTTAGGAAGAGCTTTAGTGAAGATGTCTGCTAGTTGACTTCCAGAAGGTACAAACGGTGTGATGATGTCTTTCGATTCCACTTTAGAACGAACAAAGTGACAATCAACTTCGATATGCTTGGTTCTTTCATGGAAAACTGGATTACTAGCAATATGAATGGCTGCTTGATTGTCACAGTAAAGAGGTGTCGGACCTTGTGTTAAGAGTCCGAATTCTTGAAGAACGGTTCTCAACCAGGTTAACTCACAAGTGGTATGGGCCATGGCACGGTACTCTGCTTCAGCACTAGAGCGAGCCACAACTGACTGCTTCTTACTTCTCCAAGTGACAAGATTGCCACCTATGAAGGTGCAATAACCAGTGGTAGATTTTCGATCTGAAGGTGACCCTGCCCAGTCAGCATCAGTATAACCTTCAATGCGATCTGAAGGTGACCCTGCCCAGTCAGCATCAGTATAACCTTCAATGCGGAGATGACCAGATGATCGATAAAAGAGGCCACGACCTGGAGCATTTTTTAGATACTTCAGGATGCGTATGACTGCATTCATATGAGGAACTCGAGGGTTGGTCATAAATTGACTCACAACACTAACTGCATAAGAAATATCAGGTCGAGTAATGGTTAGATAAATAAGTTTACCCACAAGTCTGCGATAGGTGTCTGGATCATCAATAAATTCACCCTCATCTGGCATCAATTTCAAATTGGACTCCATTGGTGTAGCGACAGGTTTGGAGCCAAGATAACCTGTGTCTTGCAATATATCAAGGGTATATTTTCTCTGGGATAAGCTTATTCCTGCTTTTGACCTAGCGACCTCAATACCAAGAAAATAACGAAGCTTACCCAAGTATTTAGTGAGAAAACTCGAGCTGAGATGATTAATCAAGATCTGAATACCTTCCTTGTCACTCCCAGTAATAACGATATCATCCACATAAACCACAAGTATCACAATACCAGTTTTTGTCTTTTTAAAGAAAACAGAGTGATCAGCTTGGCTCCGAGTCATACCATGAGAAACTACTGCCTTACTGAATTTGTCAAACCAAGCACGGGGAGATTGTTTGAGGCCATAGATAGACTTCTTCAGATGACACACATACTCCCCCTTGGACTCAAACCCAGGTGGTTGAGCCATGTACACGGTCTCATTAAGATCACCATGTAGAAAGGCATTTTTGACATCAAGTTGGTGAAGTGGCCAATCAAGATTAGCAGCCAGAGATATAATGATGCGAATAGAGTTCAGTTTGGCAACAGGAGAAAATGTCTCAGTGTAATCAAGACCATAAGTCTGAGTAAAGCCCTTAGCCACAAGACGAGCTTTCAGACGATCAACAGTGCCATCAGGATTTTGTTTAACTGTAAAAACCCAACGACAGCCAACAATAGATGTACCTGCAGGTTTATGAACGAGATCCCAAGTATGATTCAAGTCTAAAGCATGCATCTCTTCTTCCATGGCCTTACGCCAACCAGGGTGAGAAAGTGCTTCCCTGTAGGACTTGGGAACAACAATAGATGAGACTGACAAAGAGAATGCTTTAAAAGAAGAAGATAAATGATCAAAGGAAACAAAGTTAGAGATAGGATGGTCGGTACAAGTGCGCTTACTCTTACGAAGGGCAATAGGAAGATCAAGATCTGAGGTAGACTGAGGAAGAGGTGGATCTGCAGACGTCGAGGCGGATGAGGGAGGCAATGGAGGGGACTCTACTTGTGGTGGAACTAGAGGTACACCTTGATGTCGGCGACGAACATAAACCTGAGAGATAGGTGGAGCCTGTGGAGCAAAGGGAATAGGTGTAGGAATAACAGGACTAGAGAGGATAGAGTTCCTGTAACTGTCCTCCCTGAGGAGAATAATAAGGAACATCCTCAAAAAATGTCACATCAGCACTAACAAAATGTTTTTGTAAGGAAGGACTGTAGCACCGATAACCTTTCTGAGTGCGAGAATAACCGAGAAAGATGCACTTGTGTGCACGAGGATCAAGTTTGTCTCGACTAGGATTGAGATTATGGACAAAAGAAACACAACCAAAGACTTTAAGGGGAACAGAGAAAGGACTCTTATCAGCAAATAAAATCTCAAAGGGAGACTTACCTTTGAGAACACGAGAGGGCATTCTATTCAAAAGATATGTAGCAGTAAGAACTGCATCTGCCCAAAAAGGTTTAGGAACATGCATTTGGAGCATAAGAGCACGAGCAATAGCTAGAATGGGCCCATTTTTACGTTCAGCAATGCCGTTTTGTTGAGGAGTACGAACACAAGATGTTTGATGAATAATACCCCTAGACGTAAGAAATTCTTGAAATGAACTTTCTGTATATTCACGAGCATTGTCAGTGCGGAAAGCAAGAAGTTTGGCATTAAATTGATTAGAGATTTCAGCATAAAAAGATTGAAAAGTTGCAAACAATTGAGATCTATCTTTAAGCACATACACCCAAGTTAAACGAGAATGATCATCAATAAAAGTAACAAAATAACGTGCACCACATAAACCAGTAGTGCGAGCTGGTCCCCAAACATCAGAATGGACCAACTCAAAAGGATGTAAACATGGCTCATCATTACGAAGTTTAAAAGTAGCTCTATGATGTTTACTCAGTTCACAAGTTTCACAATTAAAGCTAGAAAAATCAGATAAAGATGGAACTAATTTTTGAAGATTGAGGAACGAGGGGTGTCCAAGACGGCAATGCCACTGATATGGAGAGACTGAGGAACGTAGAGCAGATGGAATCGAGGTGTGAAACGGTCGAAAGTAGTAGAGTCCATCCTTCTCAAAGCCCCCACCAATCATCCTCTTCGTCTTTAGATCCTGAAAGACACAATAAGATGGAAAGAAGGCAATAGAACAATGTAAGGCAACGGTAAGCTTGTGAACAGATAATAAATTAAAAGGAAACTCAGGTAAGTATAAGACATTGGAAAATGTGAGATTAGGAGTGCTAACAGTACCTATCCCTTGGACAGGGGTTTTAGTGCCATTAGCAACAGTGACAGAAAAAGGAGAACAAGGATCCGAAATATTCGAAAGAAGTGAAGAATTACCAGTCATATGATCAGAGGCTCCCGAGTCAATAACCCAAGAAGGACTAGATGATGAATGAAGACAGGTGTTACCTGAGGCGACCATGGAGGAGGATGAGGCACGTTGGAGAATTGAATCATACTCAGCCTTGCTTATAAGAACCTGCTCCTCAGAAGGGGTGGAGTTATCCCCATCAACAGTAGCATGATTAGCCCAAGCTGGTTTGCCATGAAGCTTCCAACAGAAATCAACTGTGTGGTTAGTGCGACCACAATGAGTACATTTCTTTGGGCCGCGGCCACCACCCCCACTACGACCACCTCGGCCACCACGACCATTATGGGTACCCCGGCGAGAGCTATGATCACCACGCTCCCCCTGAGGAGTATCATAATGCCCAACAAGAGCAGATCGCTCGTCTTTGACACCAGAAGATGAGATAGCTGCTCTTCTAACTCGAGCATAAGTCTCACGAACAGTAGGTATGTCCTTTCCAGATAGGATCTGAGAGCGAATGGGATCAAGGTCTGGCTTAAGACCAGATAAAAACTTAGCAACTCGAAATTCTTCCCGATACTTTTGCTGTTTCTGCAAGTCAGTGGACAATGGTTGATACACATTAAGTTCATCCCACATACCTTGGAGAAGAGAGAAATATTCCTCAATTGAGCGATCACCCTGCTGGAGAGAGAACATATCTTGATAAAGCTCATGAATTCGAGTAATATTTTCTTCAGAAGAATACATGAGATGCAGTGTATCCCAAATATCCTTAGAAGATTCCAAGTACGACACATTGTTGAATACATCGGGTTCCAGGCTGTTCCATAACCAAGTCATAATCTGTGCATCCTCTTTGATCCACTTAGAAATTTTGGTGGCATCAGTGGGTTTGGTAGTCGTTAGATACGATTCTTTGCCACGACCAGTCAAGAAAACAAGAACAGCACGTGACCACTGAAGATAATTGGAGCCCTTTAATTTGGTACTAGTCATAGAACCAAAGAAAAGAGAATCCTGAAAGTCTTTAGTGTCACCCATAATTAAAAAAAAAATGGAATAGAACAGTAACTCAATATCAAAGTAACAGTGACCAAGCTTGCATGTGAGACAAAAAGAGCCACAGTAACACAGAAATATCACGAGGCAGTAAGGAGTAAAAGACTAATATGTTACCAAGCAGTCGAGATAACAAAAAAGAGGCCGAGAGTACCACAAAGGAGTCGGTGTTACCAAAGATGAGATGGAGTTTACCCAAGATGCAAGTGACCACCACGAGTAGTCTAATACCCACTTTAAAAAAAAAGGAATCTGATACCCACGGACTTAAAAGAGCCAGGGGTCAAATGTTCACTGTGGGTTCGAGAAGAGCCGAGAGAGGTGGGTGCTGGCAGCGGCGTGAGAGAGCCAAGACGAGGTCCAAGACAGGCCTGGGAATAGCCGAGAGCAGTAGATCGAGAGTCGAGAGCCACCGGAGTAAGACCTGTGGTGCAAAGAAAGGCCGAGAGGGTCACCGCAAGTCTAGGTGGGGGCTTGCCCCCTCAGCACCACATGGTTCTGGGCCTTGTGCCCTCCCCCGCTAGCACACACGAGCGCGTCCCCCAGAGAACCTGACCCTTAAGTCATTTGAATTCCGGCCATTAGAAGCCTAATGGTACGGTGAATTCAAATGCTTAAGGGTCGGTTCTACACATGGGGGACGCGCTTCGTGTGTGCTAGCGGGGGAGGGCACAAGGCCCAGAACCATGTGGATCCGAGACAAAGCCTGAGGGGGCAAGCCCCAAAGAGGACAATATTGAGTAGTACTCCAGGGTATCAGAGCCAGGGATGTTACAAAAAACGCGTCTGGGTATTGAAGGAAGGCCCTGGGCTTGCCCCAGTGCGGATCCCTCTCACCACATATTGTCCTCTTTGGCAGCGGAAGCTTCCTCAAGGTTTTGTCCTCGTGTGATCCACATGGTTCTGGGCCTTGTGCCCTCCCCCGCTAGCACACACGAAGCGCGTCCCCCATGTGTAGAACCTATGACCCTTAAGTCATTTGAATTCTACACATGAGTACCATTAGGCTACTGTAGCCTAATGGTACTCATGTGTAGAATTCAATGGACTTAAGGGTCCAAGGTTCTACACATGGGGGACGCGCTTCGTGTGTGCTAGCGGGGGAGGGCACAAGGCCCAGAACCATGTGGATCACACGAGGACAAAACCTTGAGGAAGCTTCCGCTGCCAAAGAGGACAATATGTTGTGAGGGAGACTGCCACAAGGGCTATCTCCCAATACCAAAACGCGTTTTTTGTAACATCCCTGGCTCTGATACCCTGGAGTACTACTCAATATTGTCCTCTTTGGGGCTTGCCCCCTCAAGGCTTTGTCCTCGTGTGATCCACATGGTTCTGGGCCTTGTGCCCTCCCCCGCTAGCAACACGAAGCGCGTCCCCCATGTGTAGAACCTTGACCCTTAAGTCATTTGAATTCTACACATGAGTACCATTAGGCCACTGTAGCCTAATGGTACTCATGTGTAGAATTCAAATGACTTAAGGGTCATAGGTTCTACACATGGGGGACGCGCTTCGTGTGTGCTAGCGGGGGAGGGCACAAGGCCCAGAACCATGTGGATCACACGAGGACAAAGCCTTGAGGGGGCAAGCCCCAAAGAGGACAATATTGAGTAGTACTCCAGGGTATCAGAGCCAGGGATGTTACACCGCAAGTCTAGGTGGAACGAGGAGCCGAGATGGTCACCGGCGAAGCCCGGTGAGCCGATATAAGTCCGAGATGGTCACCGGCGAAGCCCGGTGAGCCGATATAAGTCCGAGATCCACCGGCGAAGCCTGGTGATCGAGATAGGTACCGGCGAGTCCTGGCGGCGCCGGATCCGAGACAGAGAACAAGGAAACCCTAAATTTTTAGGGTTTTCAAAGAGGAACAGGTAACCCGCTCTGATACCATGTAGAAATAATTTTTGCTGAATATATTCGGTATATTATTCTTCTCTCTAGGAGGCAGATTATATAGGGTACAATAGATCTAAATAAGGAAAACAATTACGCACATCTAATTAACTCCTACAATTACGCACATCTAATTACACAATTAACTCCTACAATTACGCACATCTAATTACACGATTAACTCCTACAATTACGCTATACAAATATATACTGACAACAATCATCAATGCATTTTTCAGACCTTACAGATTCAAAGACAAAAGACCTGGAGAAATGATACAATAGGTTCACAAACACATGACAGTGCTTTTAAATTTTTAAGCATTCTTGAGTTACAGGTTTGCATAGGACAATAGTAGGGTATGCAGGGTGCATCTATTGATTCAGATCAGAAACGAATGAAACCTGAATGATTAAGCATTTTCATAGCATACGGAGTGTGTTGCCCTGTGTAAAACACAAACCATGCAGCAATATTGAACTTAAGAAGGAACTAAAGAGGATACTTAAAACTTAATGAAGATTATAGTACATTCAAGTATATTTTCCCGAAAGCCTGCAGCTCAATAAATTAAAATGTAGCAAAAGACAAAGAAGAATAACAATCTAATTGATCTTTGTCTTCAATATTCACATCGTTATAAGGTAATGAAATGCCTTACATCAGATAATAGAAATAAAAACAAAAATTGCACAGAGAATGCTTCGTGAAGAAAATATTTCATTTGATTGTTTTATCCCTGCTCAACACATTCAAGTACACTGTTGGAAAATATGCTTGAAAGCCTCATCTTATGCATAACAAAGGAGCATAGGTTCTAGTCAAATGGATCTTATAAACTTGAAGAGCAAATTTTCTGCAGAATTATGCAAATCTAGGAAATTACTATCTGCATCTTTCATTTAAGCTTCCAGTTTGCCACATAAATAGTGGAGATAAATTTCCTGAATATATGGGGAGCAAAAATACTTGCATCATCATTCATCAAGTAAAGCACAAAATTTACTAACCTGAAAAGTAATTTTTAAATTCCCCTTTCACCTTTTTATAACTTTATC
>OU015761.1:55223473-55253817 GCA_907173295.1 Fagus sylvatica | reverse complement strand
AATAGCTAGAATGGGCCCATTTTTACGTTCAGCAATGCCGTTTTGTTGAGGAGTACGAACACAAGATGTTTGATGAATAATACCCCTAGACGTAAGAAATTCTTGAAAGGAACGTTCTGTATATTCACGAGCATTGTCAGTGCGGAAAGCAAGAAGTTTGGCATTAAATTGATTAGAGATTTCAGCATAAAAAGATTGAAAAGTTGCAAACAATTGAGATCTATCTTTAAGCACATACACCCAAGTTAAACGAGAATGATCATCAATAAAAGTAACAAAATAACGTGCACCACATAAACCAGTAGTGCGAGCTGGTCCCCAAACATCAGAATGGACCAACTCAAAAGGATGTAAACATGGCTCATCATTACGAAGTTTAAAAGTAGCTCTATGATGTTTACTCAGTTCACAAGTTTCACAATTAAAGCTAGAAAAATCAGATAAAGATGGAACTAATTTTTGAAGATTGAGGAACGAGGGGTGTCCAAGACGGCAATGCCACTGATATGGAGAGACTGAGGAACGTAGAGCAGATGGAATCGAGGTGTGAAACGGTCGAAAGTAGTAGAGTCCATCCTTCTCAAAGCCCCCACCAATCATCCTCTTCGTCTTTAGATCCTGAAAGACACAATAAGATGGAAAGAAGGCAATAGAACAATGTAAGGCAACGGTAAGCTTGTGAACAGATAATAAATTAAAAGGAAACTCAGGTAAGTATAAGACATTGGAAAATGTGAGATTAGGAGTGCTAACAGTACCTATCCCTTGGACAGGGGTTTTAGTGCCATTAGCAACAGTGACAGAAAAAGGAGAACAAGGATCCGAAATATTCGAAAGAAGTGAAGAATTACCAGTCATATGATCAGAGGCTCCCGAGTCAATAACCCAAGAAGGACTAGATGATGAATGAAGACAGGTGTTACCTGAGGCGACCATGGAGGAGGATGAGGCACGTTGGAGAATTGAATCATACTCAGCCTTGCTTATAAGAACCTGCTCCTCAGAAGGGGTGGAGTTATCCCCATCAACAGTAGCATGATTAGCCCAAGCTGGTTTGCCATGAAGCTTCCAACAGAAATCAACTGTGTGGTTAGTGCGACCACAATGAGTACATTTCTTTGGGCCGCGGCCACCACCCCCACTACGACCACCTCGGCCACCACGACCATTATGGGTACCCCGGCGAGAGCTATGATCACCACGCTCCCCCTGAGGAGTATCATAATGCCCAACAAGAGCAGATCGCTCGTCTTTGACACCAGAAGATGAGATAGCTGCTCTTCTAACTCGAGCATAAGTCTCACGAACAGTAGGTATGTCCTTTCCAGATAGGATCTGAGAGCGAATGGGATCAAGGTCTGGCTTAAGACCAGATAAAAACTTAGCAACTCGAAATTCTTCCCGATACTTTTGCTGTTTCTGCAAGTCAGTGGACAATGGTTGATACACATTAAGTTCATCCCACATACCTTGGAGAAGAGAGAAATATTCCTCAATTGAGCGATCACCCTGCTGGAGAGAGAACATATCTTGATAAAGCTCATGAATTCGAGTAATATTTTCTTCAGAAGAATACATGAGATGCAGTGTATCCCAAATATCCTTAGAAGATTCCAAGTACGACACATTGTTGAATACATCGGGTTCCAGGCTGTTCCATAACCAAGTCATAATCTGTGCATCCTCTTTGATCCACTTAGAAATTTTGGTGGCATCAGTGGGTTTGGTAGTCGTTAGATACGATTCTTTGCCACGACCAGTCAAGAAAACAAGAACAGCACGTGACCACTGAAGATAATTGGAGCCCTTTAATTTGGTACTAGTCATAGAACCAAAGAAAAGAGAATCCTGAAAGTCTTTGGTGTCACCCATAATTAAAAAAAAAAAATGGAATAGAACAGTAACTCAATATCAAAGTAACAGTGACCAAGCTTGCATGTGAGACAAAAAGAGCCACAGTAACACAGAAATATCACGAGGCAGTAAGGAGTAAAAGACTAATATGTTACCAAGCAGTTGAGATAACAAAAAAAGAGGCCGAGAGTACCACAAAGGAGTCGGTGTTACCAAAGATGAGATGGCGTTTACCAAAGATGCAAGTGACCACCACGAGTAGTCTAATACCTACTTTAAAAAAAAAGGAATCTGATACCCACGGACTTAAGAGCCAGGGGTCAAATGTTCACTGTGGGTTCGAGAAGAGCCGAGAGAGGTGGGTGCTGGCAGCGGCGTGAGAGAGCCAAGACGAGGTCCAAGACAGGCCTGGGAATAGCCGAGAGCAGTAGATCGAGAGTCGAGAGCCACCGGAGTAAGACCTGTGGTGCAAAGAAAGGCCGAGAGGGTCACCGCATGTAACATCCCTGGCTCTGATACCCTGGAGTACTACTCAATATTGTCCTCTTTGGGGCTTGCCCCCTCAAGGCTTTGTCCTCGTGTGATCCACATGGTTCTGGGCCTTGTGCCCTCCCCCGCTAGCACACACGAAGCGCGTCCCCCATGTGTAGAACCTATGACCCTTAAGTCATTTGAATTCTACACATGAGTACCATTAGGCTACAGTGGCCTAATGGTACTCATGTGTAGAATTCAAATGACTTAAGGGTCATAGGTTCTACACATGGGGGACGCGCTTCGTGTGTGCTAGCGGGGGAGGGCACAAGGCCCAGAACCATGTGGATCACACGAGGACAAAGCCTTGAGGGGGCAAGCCCCAAAGAGGACAATATTGAGTAGTACTCCAGGGTATCAGAGCCAGGGATGTTACAAAAAACGCGTCTGGGTATTGAAGGAAGGCCCTGGGCTTGCCCCAGTGCGGATCCCTCTCACCACATATTGTCCTCTTTGGCAGCGGAAGCTTCCTCAAGGTTTTGTCCTCGTGTGATCCACATGGTTCTGGGCCTTGTGCCCTCCCCCGCTAGCACACACGAAGCGCGTCCCCCATGTGTAGAACCTATGACCCTTAAGTCATTTGAATTCTACACATGAGTACCATTAGGCTACTGTAGCCTAATGGTACTCATGTGTAGAATTCAAATGACTTAAGGGTCATAGGTTCTACACATGGGGGACGCGCTTCGTGTGTGCTAGCGGGGGAGGGCACAAGGCCCAGAACCATGTGGATCACACGAGGACAAAACCTTGAGGAAGCTTCCGCTGCCAAAGAGGACAATATGTTGTGAGGGAGACTGCCACAAGGGCTATCTCCCAATACCAAAACGCGTTTTTTGTAACATCCCTGGCTCTGATACCCTGGAGTACTACTCAATATTGTCCTCTTTGGGGCTTGCCCCCTCAAGGCTTTGTCCTCGTGTGATCCACATGGTTCTGGGCCTTGTGCCCTCCCCCGCTAGCACACACGAAGCGCGTCCCCCATGTGTAGAACCTATGACCCTTAAGTCATTTGAATTCTACACATGAGTACCATTAGGCCACTGTAGCCTAATGGTACTCATGTGTAGAATTCAAATGACTTAAGGGTCATAGGTTCTACACATGGGGGACGCGCTTCGTGTGTGCTAGCGGGGGAGGGCACAAGGCCCAGAACCATGTGGATCACACGAGGACAAAGCCTTGAGGGGGCAAGCCCCAAAGAGGACAATATTGAGTAGTACTCCAGGGTATCAGAGCCAGGGATGTTACACCGCAAGTCTAGGTGGAGCACGAGGAGCCGAGATGGTCACCGGCGAAGCCCGGTGAGCCGATATAAGTCCGAGATGGTCACCGGCGAAGCCCGGTGAGCCGATATAAGTCCGAGATGACAACCGGCGAAGCCTGGTGATCGAGATAGGTACCGGCGAGTCCTGGCGGCGCCGGAATCCGAGACAGAGAATAAGAAAACCCTAAATTTTTAGGGTTTTCAAAGAGGAACAGGTAACCCGCTCTGATACCATGTAGAAATAATTTTTGCTGAATATATTCGGTATATTATTCTTCTCTCTAGGAGGCAGATTATATAGGGTACAATAGATCTAAATAAGGAAAACAATTACGCACATCTAATTAACTCCTACAATTACGCACATCTAATTACACAATTAACTCCTACAATTACGCACATCTAATTACACGATTAACTCCTACAATTACGCTATACAAATATATACTGACAACAAGAAGATTGATCATCAATGCATTTTTCAGACCTTACAGATTCAAAGACAAAAGACCTGGAGAAATGATACAATAGGTTCACAAACACATGACAGTGCTTTTAAATTTTTAAGCATTCTTGAGTTACAGGTTTGCATAGGACAATAGTAGGGTATGCAGGGTGCATCTATTGATTCAGATCAGAAACGAATGAAACCTGAATGATTAAGCATTTTCATAGCATACGGAGTGTGTTGCCCTGTGTAAAACACAAACCATGCAGCAATATTGAACTTAAGAAGGAACTAAAGAGGATACTTAAAACTTAATGAAGATTATAGTACATTCAAGTATATTTTCCCGAAAGCCTGCAGCTCAATAAATTAAAATGTAGCAAAAGACAAAGAAGAATCAACAATCTAATTGATCTTTGTCTTCAATATTCACATCGTTATAAGGTAATGAAATGCCTTACATCAGATAATAGAAATAAAAACAAAAATTGCACAGAGAATGCTTTGTGAAGAAAATATTTCATTTGATTTTTTTATCCCTGCTCAACACATTCAAGTACACTGTTGGAAAATATGCTTGAAAGCCTCATCTTATGCATAACAAAGGAGCATAGGTTCTAGTCAAATGGATCTTATAAACTTGAAGAGCAAATTTTCTGCAGAATTATGCAAATCTAGGAAATTACTATCTGCATCTTTCATTTAAGCTTCCAGTTTGCCACATAAATAGTGGAGATAAATTTCCTGAATATATGGGGAGCAAAAATACTTGCATCATCATTCATCAAGTAAAGCACAAAATTTACTAACCTAAAAGTAATTTTTAAATTCCCCTTTCACCTTTTTATAACTTTATCAATTATTAACAATAGTTCAACTAATATTATTGAAAAGAACAATGCTGCATATCTCAAATACCTCAAAGACAAGAAGAATTGTAACCATCTTTTCAGTTAGTTTAGACAAATACTATAAACCACAAGTCTTATTATTTCCAAGTGAAAGTAAGAATTGTTGCAACCTTAAATCTAACACACGTTCATAACACGACAAAGTTTATAATAATTACGCAGAGGATGAATTATTACAGAAGATTGTCCCACTTAGTCAAAGAGGTACACATGTTCATAACACAACAGAATTTATAATAATTAGTAGCAAATAAGCACAAAAAAGAATAAAATAACACAGAAATACATTTTAAGAGTGAAGTTCTCCTTGCTCGCACAAACCACGAAAATATTTCATGCCATCTTCGACTTGGTCACCAATCCTATATCAGACCAAAATAGGAAAAGAAACAAATCATTAAAATAATTTTACAGGATGGATAAGCATATATACATTTGAGGTCTTACTTACAGGGAAGATTTGATTAACCTACTTGGCACATCTAGGAAGAGCATGATAGCTGGCTGGTCCAAAAAGAAAAAAGATTAGAGAAAAAAATAAGGAGAGAACATAGGTAAGCAACAAATTGATTGATGTGTCCATAAAAGATAAATCAAAGATGTGCTCACGTTTTAAGACTAAAACTTCCGAAAGAAGGGTTGAAGGACATTCTTAGTGTCTTGAGAGTCCCACTCCAACGATTCCCACCATTCTTCCTTTGCTGTAATCTCTTTAGAGAAGGGGGAGGAGATAGTTGTCCATTAAGAAGGGGCAGAGAGAAAGGGCGTCTCTTCAGCTTCGGACATCCCTCTATCAAAATCTTTTGGAGAGAATCACAACTTATTACTTTACTGCTACTACAAATGCTCTTCAGTTCCGGTAGGAATTGCAGCCACAATGTCTTCAATCTGGGGAGAGTGATTTTGGTAGTGTCCATTCCTGCCTCCTCTTTTGCTTCTTCTTCTTCTTCAATTATTTCCCCTATTTGCACACAAACATTAACCTGAATCACTTCTAGGTTGTGCAGGTGTAGCAGCAACCAAGGCAGAAGCAACTTCTTTAACTTCCCACATTCATAAATACAAATTCTTTTGAGATGGGAAAAGGTGTGAGGTGGGACTTGTGCTGATGCATCTTTCTCTTTCCTAAACAATTGAAGAGGAAGGGTATAAGAAGAAGACGAAGAACAAAGTATGTGCTCTATTCCTTCACAGTATCTAAGATATATACAATTTAATTCAGTTGCATGGTTCAAAGATTAAACATCGCATAAACATCTTAAATTGTTACATCTTCTAATCTCTAGGTCATGGACATCTTTCAGGAGCACAATGAACTCTTCTCCTCTACTTATATTGCAATTTTGTAAAACTACCTTTTTGCCCCAGATTGGGCCTAGTAAATCGTCAATAGATAATGACTTTCCCACTTGAATTTCATAAGTTGCAAGTTGCCCTTTCTCCAAGGATCTGATATACGTACTGAACTCGTACATGTCAGAAAATAGGCCTCCAAATGTTTCCAAATTCTTCAAGCTTGCTACCTCCTCCCCTTTCACTTCAGAGAAAACTATGAGGTACTGGAGATGAGATAGTTTAGGTAAAATCTCTGGTGGCGTGATTTTTAGTTCCTCCGCATTTAGATCGAGGTATCTCAAGTTGACCAACATTTCTAAACCATGAGGTACTTCTATAATTCTTGTTTCCCCAAGGTCTAACTTCCTTAATTTTGTAAGCTTTGCTAATGAAGGCACATGCTTTAAGTTCATACACTCTCCAAGCCTTAATGTAGTAAGATTCTCCAAGTTAAAAATAGAAGTCGGCAAAGATTCAATACAGGTATTTGATAGATCAAGAACGTTGAGCCCATGAAAATGCTCAAACAAAGAATCTGGGACATCTTTTAATGACCAATTACCTTGCAACAATAAGGTTGAAAGTTTAGGACACATTGGTGATGCATTAGGAGGAATTCTTGATATGTTGTTGTACATCAAAGAAGCCTTTACAAGATCCTCTCCCCATTTTCCTTCATCTGAAAATCCTCCAATCTCAAGTTACCTTCTACCTTAAATTGAGGACTTGCAACCCGGAGGACCATGTCTCTTACCACATCATGCATCTTCACAAACTTTTTCTTGTATTCGTCAATTCCACCTTCTAATAAGCATGCATTTTCAAGTTTATTCAACATAGAATAGCCTCTATCAAACTCTGCTTGCCTACTATTCCTTCTTTCTATAATTCCCTCATCAATCAAATGTTCTATCAACTCTCGTTTTTTAATCTCGAAGTCTTCAGGGTATAGTGCACAATGCAAGAGACTATTGAAGTTTCCCATCTTTCAAGCTTTCATAACTAAATTCTAGTATCTTAAATACCTCAACTTCTATATTGTTAGATGCCTTTACTGATGTCTTCAAGTCTTCCAATGCATCCCTACTTTATTTAGTCAAAACTCAAGTGGCATTTGCACCCATCTCAAGAAGGGTAAGCTTGATTATTTAGTCGCCCTCAATGTAAGAGTTGCTTATTTCCATTATGTACGATGCATTAAATTATAAAATGATGCTTCAAAAGCCAATAATATATTTTAAAGACATTCATAGTGGCAAGCTAGGCCTAACCAACCCAATAAATATCACCAAACTCAATAAATATAAGACCTTTTCTATTTCCAAACTTGAAATTTTACTCTGTTTTGTTTGGTGATTCTTGGTGTTTCTAACGAAACTATCCAATTTATGTTCAAATCCCACTCCTCAACTATCGAATTATTAAAAAAAAAAAAAAAACTACTTTATTTAGTCGAAACTCAAGTGGCATTTGCACCCCATCTCAAGAAGGGTAAGCTTGATTTTCTCCGCCAAAAAAAAAAAAAAAGGTAAGCTTGCAGGCATTTATGTGTGAAAAACATCGGAATCCCAATTTTGCTCGACTATAAGGGTTTGTATTGGATGTATAGGCAAAAATATTGTTTATGTCCCTAAGGTTTAGATGAATTTTGTTTTTTCCCTAAACAAGCACAGTGTTAAAAGAAATGGTAGGAAAGGAAATGTAAAGACTCTATTGTCTATATGCTATTGTTGCAATTAGAAAAAAAGGACCATATATAATGACTTATTGGTAACTACCTAACACATGCCTCCTGGGCAAGAGGATAAACTGCTTAGCCCGTCAGGAGGTGATTTGAGGCCGGAAGGCGAAGAGTACTCCCACTCAAAAATGATCCTTTGGATTACTCGGCAACTGGTTCTGGCGGGTGAGGTCAGTTGTCCGTAGGTTTTACTACTGGCTAGAGGTGAGTCCAAAGGGCTCTTATTTAGAAAGGTTCCTACTTTATCAAAAAAAACTATTTAACACATGTATAAAAGATAAAAGAGTAAGTTGTTTGTGCTTTTTATTTTTGGAGGGAAAAAAAAAAAAATTCGCAATCATCCAAATTAACTTTTATATTTTTCAGAAAATTATTAGTAGCAACAGAAAGCGCTAAATTCATATCAATGATCAATCACAAGTCACAATTTCAACTTATCTTTTTTCTCTTGTAAATAATAACTATCACATTTCTGACTTTTCAAAAGGTTTTTAACATAGGAAAAAAAACAACAAGAAGAGAAACTTCCATTTAGCTAGCCCATAACAAACACATTCATGAATCTTGTCCATCCCAAGAGAATCTTATGGAATATTGTAAATTACCCTTATGGCATGAGTTAGGTCAGGTTACTCATATTTGCAAAATTTATTGTTAGCTTGTACCTTATCCATATTCGGCCAAAACCATCATGCGTGGAAGAACTGCAAATAACATTTGCAATCCACTAAATTTATTTCTCAGATTGGACGAATCAAGATAGAATTTTTTTTTCGTACACATAGCTTCCGTTTTATATATTTCTTTTGGTGAATTGTATAGCTTCCCTTGTACTTACTAATACAAGAAGCATTACATAGGATCATGAGCAACAACTAACAAGTAACAACCCACAATTGAAAAGAAAGGCAAGCCCCTTCTTGCTTTTGGTAGCTGATTTATTCAGATAAACACAATATACGGTGCAGACATATATAAGCACAAGCGCCAATACTAGTTGAGAAAATTTAAGCTTTGTTCAAATATAGAACTGAAAGTGTCCATTGCAGACTTGGTTTGCATCAATCCAACCTCAATGCCACCTTTTTCATCTCCACACTCAGTGAGAGAAATATTTTTTGTTTGTTGGTTAACCATTTCCACTTTCTTTGGACTCCCCCACCCAAAATCCGTCTCATAAAATCCCAAACTCGGTGACCCTGTAACCGTGCACATACGCCCCAGTTTTAACAGGTTCATTAGATCAGATATCCATCTCTCCGCACCTTTTAAAGGTCCACTTTGTAGCTTAGAAATAGCTTTATCTATAGCTGTGGCAGCTACAGCCACACCATTTGTTGCCACTAGCTCGCTCTTCTTTGCTTCTGAAACACAAAGAGCTAAGCAGTTTCCAAAGTACGTCTTGGGCACTGGATACTCAAGGCGGTCTCGGCAGTCTGCTGGAAAGACAAAGTAGTGAACCTCATCAACATATGATGAATTAAGAGCTCCAATTTTGTCTTGAGCCTTAATGAAGCAAACCCAAGTGAAAGCACACGTTACCACAAATCTTGATAAATGTTTTGGGAGTGATGAACCATTGTCAATATTCTTGCACTGAGAGAAAATCCACTTTTTTAGCATTTCGATTTGTGATCGGTTTAGTACAAATTTGGCCTGGACATGGTCTATAGAAAGTGCATTTGTGTTACCTAGAATAAAATCTTTCCATGATGATCTCATTCTGAAATACTCATCCAATAAAACGGCCTCCACACCATTTGTGTCTTTGATCACATCCCTATCATAATATGGTAGGAACTTTTCAAGACAAGTCTTGCCACTGAAAATTGAGGCCCATAATTTCATGAAATGGATAGAGGTCAGCCCGTCAACTACGTGCCGATATGTGATGCCAATGCAAATGCCAGAGTTGGGGAGAATGGTAACTTGTAGGGCTAGAAGAGGGATCACAAATGTTTCATTGGAAATGTGGATTGGTGGTAACTTAGGAACAAGTTGGTCAAATTCTATGATATCTCGCGGGTGGTTACTTATAAAGTGGTTGAAATTGATTGTGCACTCCGCAATGGTTAATGGGATTGAGTCACCATTGTTGTATAGGATATAGGGCTTGGTGGGAGGTGGAGGGCACATGAGATTTCCAACGAGTGGGAAGAAGTGGTGGAGAGTAAGGGAGAGAGAGTTTTTGAGAGTGGGGAGGATAGTTTGTGTGAAATGGTGTGTAGGGTGGGGAAACTCATAGAAGTAGAGGCGTTTCACGTGAAGGTCACCAAGCCATGGTATGTCAAAGAAAGTGAGTGGAAGAGAGGCTGTGGGAAGTGAGCCTTGTGGCGGAGAAACTTGGCAATTTTCAAGGACCATATGTGTGTAAGCCATGGCCTTATGTCTTTTTCCCTAACTCTTTGATGAAAGCCCTTCTATTATAGTACAGTTTGAACTTTGACGTTTTTATAAAGCAATTTGCGAAAAAGAGACCACCCCTAACTCTTAAATAGAGCCATGGCCCTATGGCTTTTTCCCCAACTCTTTGATGAAAGCCCTTCTTTTATAGTACAGTTTGAACTCTGACATATTTGTAAAGCAATCATTTCACACAGCAGTCTGCACATGAGAGTAAGATTATATTATCTGAAAGGAAAAATATCTTTGAAACAAGCCTAAGAAAATTGAATAGACCTATTTATACATTTCTCCTTGACTTACCAAGATCCACTATAAACAATACTAGAAAATTTTAAAACAATCATTAACAAGATATGCTCTATAGACTATAGTCCATGTCAAATGCCCAACAAAATTGGAACTCTTTCTTAAAAATGTGAATGGGATTCCAAACTAGTTATTCTTCTTGTGCCAAAAGTTAACCTGAAAATTTTGTCTCTAAACATTCAACTTTCAAGTTTTAATTCATGATCTTAATGTTGTTTGTTGCCCTTTGTTTGTTTCTATTTTTTTTTTTTTTTTTTTTTAAAGACACGGCTGGGACACGAAGGTGAAGAAAAATTGAAAAACAAAAAGGGACAATGTGAGAATTCTTACAAATCGGTTTTGAGGGTTGTCAAAATTTCAACCAATCTCTCGTCAATCTGCACCTTAGAGGCTCTGGAGTTGATTCATCGGCGCTGGTCTGGGCTCAGTGGTACTTCTCGGTCAGGTATGGTGCTGCTCTGTCAGGTATGGCGCTGCCATGAGTTTAGTACGGTGCCAAGCTCGCAATCTCTCTCAGTCTCAAGATCCTGAAGAGGCTTGGTTGAAGACAACGGTACTTAGCTGGGTAATCACAATGTCACGGCACAAGGGTAAAACAACACAAAGAGCTCACAAGCTAATATAATAAAAATACATAGCTCATTTGGCCTCCTCACCAAGTCTTTTGATTCACCAAGAACCTCACCTTAGCGGAGTCATCTCAAGGTTTTAAAACACGTCTTTAAAATCTCTAATTGCATAAAGTAAATTCACCAAGACAAGTTGGTCACAAAGACATAATAATCGTCACGAAGACAGAGTTGTCACAAAGTTTCCAAAACCATTCCTTGTCAATAAGGTTTTCTATCAAATTTCCCAAATAAAATACGCTAAGATAAAACATCTTTAGAATTTCCAAATAATCCAATGAATTCATAAAATCCATTATCAAAGGATTAAATCAAAGATGCTTATCTTTTTCATGCTTAAAAATCATGCATTTCCCCAAATATACATATAATACAAATTTCCATACTTCATACATTTTCCATAAATCATTAAATAACAAGAATTGTACACATAGTACCTTTTAGGAAAACCATGAAGGATATCTCAATCTTGAAAATGCTAATATGCAATAATGATTTGTTTTCTAAAAATTCCCATTAAGTAGCTACTTACCTCACATGATCACCAGTTTTACCTCAAGCGAGCACTACACAAGCAAGCCAAACTAGTCACTAGGTCCATCACCAAGTACATTGGAACCTAGAAACATAACATCAAGCCTATAAATAATCTTACCCATCACAAAGTAGAACACCACACTTATCTCCATAAACTATCTCCATAAACTGAGGATCCCCTAAAATTCAAACCAAAGGCTCTAAAGCCTAACTTGACCATCCTAAGACAGAGATCCATTCTTGTTGGGAAGACAAACAAGCATACAAGAAATCTCAAGAACCATAATGCTACCAAAGTATCTTAATACTCCATTGCAAGCAATGCGTATTAACTAGGATGACTCAAGACACATCACCCATGGAATCAAGCAATATTAAGAACAGAGGTAGCAAAACATTTATATTTATTTCGGGTACTAACCAATAGAACCAAGCCACAATAAAAATTAACCAAGTAGTACACACATCAAAGAATACCCATATGAAATTTCAACTCAATTCAATAAATAAAAGCTTGGGACAAATTCTGCAAAACTATCTATTTTCAGATTAAAATGAAAGCAGGTCAGCCCTCTGTAAAATTCGTTTGACCCACTTAGAGTCATCCGATTAGCCTGAAAATTTATAAGGATGTACTTCTATATGCATATAATGTACCACAGAAATTTCAGCTCAAAAAGAGTTCTACACAATTTATTAAAAATCCCGCAATGTGGCTGACTCAAATCTGACAGATTTGGAGTTAGGAAAGGACAATGACTACTTGGTTCAAGGAAACACAATTCAAACCAAATCCATGGATACTAACTTCCTAAAAAAATAGGAACTTCAGCCCTTATAGAAAAATCCTCTTTTAAGTTTTGGTTTAAAAACATCACCCAAGAAATTTCCCATTAAATTAGTCAATACCCATAACATTCAAATCAATAAACTCTTTTTAAATTCCATAATCCATCTTTCCCAGACCCTCTTCTAACCAAATGTTAATAAATCGCAAGGCAAATAACAAGAAGAAGATGTGTATTTTCGGACTCCAAGGCAAACAACAAAATTAGACCCACTCAAGTCTCAAATGTCCCACAAACTTCATAAAACAATCACCCAATCCAAAACCCATAACATCAAGAACAACTCTCAAACAAACCTTGTATAGATATCTCAAGAAACTAGAAAATGGATCAAAGATTTCACCTTAGATTTATGCAAATATGGCCCGCAAGAGAGAGAGAAAAGCTTTGCCGGTGGGTTGTGGGAGACCGCTGATCCGGTGATGCGTTTTGGTGGTGGTGGTGGTGTGTGTGTTGAAGAGTGATAGTGAGAGTGAGGGGGGAGAGAGAGACGAGTGAGAAGGAAGGAGTGGGGAGTTTTAGATAAGGAGTGTGTCTAGGTGCAGGGTTATTTTTGCATCATTTTGGCGCGAAAGTACAAAAAAATAAAGTGATATTGTGCGCCATTCTTTGATATTTTCCGCACAAGTGGAAATAATGCAGAAATATAATTTCCCTTTTAGATTAATTGGTTGGCAACATTTACAACTTGTGTTCTAAAAGTTTGTACTGTGACCTGTATTACCTAGTGAATTCGGATTTGATTACCTTTTGCACATTGGTCATATAAATTTTTATTTTCTTGGTGTGGTGGTATGTGAAATTGGAATAGTTATTGGTTACAAAATTTATGTTGTAGTACGATATTATGCATATTTAGGGTAGGACTAGGGTTTTCAAGGGATTTTGCTCAATGATCTAGTTTATAAAAGTATTCTGTAAAAAAAAAAACAGTGTTTTAAAACTATTTGAAGCTTGTCTCTTGAAAAGACGAGTTCCTCAAAAATTTTAGCATTTTAAGATATTAAAGTGAAACGCGAAACCCACAAAAAAGGCTAGATGCCTCAGTAGTTTTCAAATAGTATTTCTTTGCAAAATAGTATTAAAAATAATATTATTAAAAAAAAAAAATTGGTGTCTAAAAATTGGTTCATTACAAATTCACTATTATTAATTAGGGTTTGAAAGTAATTTTTCCTTTCCATACGCTCTTTTCTTTTGCAGCCACCACCAAGTTAAAAAATCTAAAAGCTCTGGCCAAGGGTTTATTATCAAATCATGGTTTATTATCAAATCATGGAAGTTTGATCTACACATGATATAAACTAAAATGAGTTTATGTATGAAATTTATTTCTAACAAATGTTAGCAGTTATGTTATTAGATATATTTACTTGGATTCTTTTTGCTATATGGTTAATCGAAACTATTGGGTGGGCTAAGAATTATTTCCACGAATGAATATGATGTCATTAGTGGAAATAATTATATTTATTAGGGTAAATTATACTGACACCCTCTTCTTTTAAGGAAACTAGACTCGCTATACCCTATTTTAGGGAAATAACACCCCGCTTCCAAATTTGCAACATAATTAACTCTCCGTCCCCTTTTTCCCAATTTTTAAAGAAATATCCCCCACTTAAACTTAAAATAATTGGAATATAATTTTTCTTTTTAACTATGGCTAGTTAGGCATTGGTTAAAAAAATAAATAAATAAATAATAAACAAAAGAAAAAGAAAAAGGGGGTTGAGTGTTAATTATTTTGCAAATTTAGGATCGGAGTATCATCTCCCCAAAATAGGGTGTAGTGGGTCTAGTTTCTCCAAAAGAATATGATGTCAATGTAATTTTGTAATTGCATTATGTCAATGAAATTAATGCATTTACAAGATCCTCTCCCCATTTTCCTTCATCTAAAAAATCCTCCAATCCCAAGTGACCTTCTACCTTAAATTGAGGACTTGCAACCCGGAGGACCATGTCTCTTACCACATCATGCATCTTCACAAACTTTTTCTTGTATTCGACAATTCCACCTTCTAATAAGCATGCATTTTCAAGTTTATTCAACATTAGAATAGCCTCTATCAAACTCTGCTTGCCTACTATTCCTTCTTTCTATAATTCCCTCATCAATCAAATGTTCTATCAACTCTCGTTTTTTAATCTCGAAGTCTTCAGGGTATAGTGCACAATGCAGGAGACACTGTTGAAGTTTCCAATCTTTCAAGCTTTCATAACTGAATTCCAGTATCTTAAATACCTCAACTTCTATATTGTTAGATGCCTTTACTGATGTCTTCAAGTCTTCCAATGCATCCCTCCACTCAAAATCATGAATTAAGCATTTGAAACTTACAGCTATTGTGACAATTGCAAGAGGCAACTGAGCACATCTTTCAAGAACCTCTTCTGCAATTGCTTTCAATTCTGGAGTATCAAAAACATCACGACCCATTTTATCCAAAAACAACTTATGTGCCTCTTTATTCAAAAGAAGCTCCATTTTGAAATCCTTACAACCCATTCTTCGACAAACATCAAGAAGTCGAGTTGTCAATACTAATTTGCATCCATTTTCTTGAGTAGGCTCCGGTAGCCTTATATCCTCAAAAGGGAACGCTTCCCACAAATCATCTAAGATTAGAACATACCGCTTCTTATCTTTCAACACTACGTATTGGCTGCCCTTGTTGTTACGTCCTCAAAATTTGAGAGATCTAAGTCCAACTTGCTCGCAATGTCATGTTGTAGTTTGATAACATCAAATGCCTTTGAAATGGTGACCCAAATTAAACTCTCAAATTTTTGTGTCTCATTTAACAAGGAATTATTGATATGTTTCATGACAGTCAATTTACCAATACCTCCCATGCCATAAACACTCTAACATCATCACCCAACACGCATGCCCAAATTTATTCCTTTATTCTTTTGGTCGTGCTTTCCCCTATTAATGTTGGCGGTGTTGGCAGTATTTCTCCATTGCTTACAGGTGGATCAACTACCAAACTATCATGGAAATCACCCTCTTCATAAAGTTCTTTCACCTTTTGTATCTTTTTAAATGCAAGTTTTCCTACGTGTGCACGTGAGAAATACTTCATTTTTGCAAATTTTCCTTCAATGGCTTGTATTTCACCTTTAATCTTAGCTGCCTTTTCGAGCCAATGTTCAAGTTCTTTCTTTGGTTGCTTTCCTCGAATTCTTGACTCTGTGTTTGCCTTTCGGGCTTCTAAATCTTGCCATTTGTCTCTGAGAAAATCCATTTCTTCATCAACACCTCTGTGAAACTTGCAACATTCGCTGATCAGAGTCCATATCAACTTTACAAGATCAAGAGTTGGGCCCACAATATTCTCCATTTGTGAGTACCTGCATAATATGTACATCAGATATTTTGTACATTTTTAGTCCATGTTTTGATTCCCTTCTTTTTTCTTTTTTCTTTTTGTTTAATTAATGCATGAAACGTAGAGATTGATAATAAATTCAAAATTTTAGATAAAATTGCTCAAAATAAGATTTCAAAATATGATTACAGGATATCTAAATTTAGAGGGATTAAAATATATTTTAAGCTAAAATAATTGAGTTGAGACAAATTAATGAGAAACATTTTCATCAAAAAAGAAGAAGCAGCAAATAAGAATTCAGTTAAGCTATTAATAATTCAAATAACGAATAATCAGACCAAGTTTATATGACTTATGGTAATAGGCCCCTATCGTAATCAATATTAGCGTATAACTCATGCAATGCATCGAAAAAAACTCTATATAAAACATTAGAATATGATAAATGATCAAAATATTCAGAATTCATTTTTTATGAAAAATATGTTCCATAAAAAAAATAAAACTGATAATAACAAATAAATGGAATTACACCAATAACAGAAAATAAAAACAAAAAATACTAGATGCCTCAATAGTTTTCAAATAGTATTTCTTTGCAAAATAGTATTAAAAATAATATTATTAAAAAAAAAATTGGTGTCTAAAAATTGGTTCATTACAAATTCACTATTATTAATTAGGGTTTGAAAGTAATTTTTCCTTTCCATACGCTCTTTTCTTTTGCAGCCACCACCAAGTTAAAAAATCTAAAAGCTCTGACCAAGGGTTTAATATCAGGTTTATTATCAAATCATGGAAGTTTGATCTACACATGATATAAACTAAAATGAGTTTATGTATGAAATTTATTTCTAACAAATGTTAGCAGTTATGTTATTAGATATATTTACTTGGATTCTTTTTGCTATATGGTTAATCTAAACTATTAGGTGGGCTAAGAATTACAAAATTTATGTAATAATATATGTAAAGAATGAGGTGGCAATATTTCAAGAGGTCAATTGAAAGTTAAATTCCTTCATTTTATAAATTATAGATTTCACGATTATAACGTTTTCATTTTAAGTTTTTTGTTTTAAGTATATCGATCTTCATGCCTTACATCTTTGTAATTAAATACTTGTTAAAACTTTACCTTTTCTAATCATGTGTAAAAGATAAAGAATATAATATATGATGTGTGATATTATGAGTCACTTTTCTAGAGTAGATAGAAGGACCATCCAAAAGATTTTATAAAAATTGGGCTTGTGCTGAGTTGTAGATGTTAAAGGTCGGCCTGGACTGTAATCAAATTGGGCTCAAGGTTGAAAGGCTTAGGCCAGCCTCCAAACTGGACCACACCGCACAGGTTGCAACCCAAAAGGCAAGCAGACATATATGGCTCCGGATTTCTCATATAAAAACAAATAAAACGCCATTTTACCATTTTTTTTTTCTCTTGCTAGAAGATTTCCAAATGAATAACAATTCTATATTGGAATAGTCGGATTAGATTCAAATGCTATCGTAACTATCCAAAAAAATAAAAAATAAAAAAATAAATCGGATTAGGCTGGACACTAATCTGGACAAGTAATGCAACAACAGTTCTCAAATATAGATAGGCATAACCAAAGGCTCAAGCCCAATTAGCTAAATTAAGCTCAAAAAAATTAGCTTCTCTATAAACAAAAGTGAGGTATTTTATAATACCTCATTAATTTCCTTCTCACTGTGACCAATATCTCTCCTGTCCAATGTCTCTCCTTCTCACTGTCACCAGCAATTGAACACCCATGACATGAAACTTAATTCAATTATTCAAGCCATTGGGCCACAAAGATAGCCGGTGCTATGTTTTGCTTACACAATTCTATAATTTGCATCAATGTTTGACCAACTCACCTTAAAATATATCAAAGAGGGTTATGACAAAATTTTCAATAATAACTAATTGTAAATATCCATCATATATTATCAAGTGATTAGTAATATTCCTAAACTATAAATTTTTGTTGTCAATATCCTAATTCAAGAATAATTGACAATGGCCATCTTACTACCCAAAACATTAGAGTGCATGGATTTTGATATAATTGTAACTACAAATTATAAAATGGTACAAACATGGATGCAAGTGGATTTGCAAGTTCAATTAGCTGAATTGTGATTTAATTGATCACCCCAATTAATATAAATAAGGAATAATGACTTGCCAAACTCGAGCAGGAGTTTGTCCCACGGGCAAACATAACTTAAGGAGTCATTAGTGGAAATAATTATATTTATTAGGGTAAATTACACTTGACATCCTCTTCTTTTGAGGGAAAATAGACTCGCTACACCCTATTTTGGGGAAATAACACTCCGCTCACAAATTTGCAAAATAATTAACTCTCCGCCCCCTTTTTCTCAATTTTTAAAAGAATATCTCCCCACTTAAGCTTAAAATAATTAGGAATATAATTTTTCTTTTTAACTATGGCTAGTTAGGCATTGGTTAAAAAAAATAAATCAATAATAAACAAAAGGAAAAAGAAAAAAGGGGTTGAGTATTAATTATTTTGCAAATTTAGGATCGGAGTATCATCTCCCCAAAATAGGGTGTAGCGAGTCTAGTTTCCCCAAAAGAATGGGGTGTCAATGTAATATACCCTATATACTAATATGGTTTAATATGTTGAAGGTTGATGGCCTGAGTGTGATACTAATAGGCATGTTCGAAGTGACAAAGATTGTTTCAAAGTATACATTTCTTTTTAAGAAGAAAAAAATTGTTATACTCAGTAACTCTAGTAAAACAAGGTGCTTGGGAGTGAAAGGTTAAAAGTTGAAATTTACCTATGGACGTTTGCAAATTTTTAGGACTAACTCCAAGTATTTTGAATTTGATGTCTAAGACGATAATTAAAATGACGTATTTTTACAATTAAAATAAGGTTATATATATATATATATATAAATGTTACATTTGAAACAATATATGCAACCATGTCTTGATGTGAAACAGTAAAAGCCATTCAGCACAAGAAAAGTCAATTTGTCTATACTCTCTGGTTCTTAACATTGATTGTCAATTTGTCAAGTCTCAGTCTCAATCTTTGCAAAGTGCAACCTGCAAATCTTAGTGCGGACAGAGTGGCAACAAAATTCCAAGAAGGCTTAAAAATCACCATTTTTTATTAAACAGAGTGGCAAAGTTTCTAACAATGAGCAAAAGAATGAGGTTTGAAATTTATTTTTAGGGGCCTTTTGAATTTACTTTTTCTTTTGGTTGGAGAGAGAGAGAAGAGAGAGAGAGAGAGAGAGAGAGAGAGAGAGAGAGAGAGAGAGAGAGAGAGAGAGATTTCAGCTTCCAGCTCCGTATGGGGAAGAATATGATTTTTACACTCTAGAACTCACCTCAAGGAAACGAGTAGTCAAGCACAACCCACGACAAGACTTTTTTTATAAAAAAAAATAAAAAAAATTATCTATTGATTAATATTTTAGGCAAAACTTCTACAGATAAAGAGATAAATTTTTTTGTTAAAATTTGGGGGCTTTCTTCCAATTATTTATTTAAGGCTTAATTAAAATTTTATAGCTAAAGGGATAACCTTATTGATTAAAATTTGGGGGGGCCTTAAGCTATTGCCTAACTCGTGGAAGAGCCAGCCCTGCTAATTTTAAAAGATGTACTTTACTTCCCCCATCCATGATTCAAGCTATTTACTCAACAAGGTTAGGTTCAAACAAACTTTGGAATCTAATCAATATCCATGTAATCACTAAACATGGATTATTTGTTGGCACTAAACATGGATATAGAGTATGTTTGTGAGTTTGTCCATGACTTAACTCGAGCCAGAAAACCTATGCAACAATATTAGTTAACTGAACTCAGCTTTATTTTAATTAAAGGAGCACTGTTTCTTTTATTTTATTATTATTATTAGTAGTAATAAGTACCTATGTATTTTCACTTGGCAACCCAACCTTCGACACGCATCTAATAATCTTGTGGTTAGAATCAATTTGCACCAATTGACTCTGACAGAAATTTCCACCTTCTCTAAAACAAAATGATTCCATACATCATCTAAAATCAATACAGATTGTTGTCTTCTCATCACAGCCTGTGCCAATTTTGCTGCCCTTTTCTTTTCATCATCCACATTTGAAAGGTCTAGATGCACTATTGTTGCAATATCACTCTGCAATTTATGAATGCTAAAATCTTGTGATAGTGTGATCCAAAAAACATTATCAAAAGTGTTTGGATTTTCTATAAGTTTGTTATGTATATGAGTCACCAAGGTTTTTTTTTGCTAGGTTGATAAAATTAGGAAAGATGCAGTTAAAAAAAAAAAATCGATATTAGGAACCAATTCTATAAGGATAAGATAACATTATGCCTCCAACAATAGTCATAATAAAAAGGATATAAAAGGTATAAAGAAGAAGCTGCAAGAATCTACTCCCATATCAGTGGGAGGGATATTGCATTTTAATTTTTAGCCTATCTTGTTTTTAATGAAAATAAATAAATTAATTAGTATGGTCCTAGTCTTTCATGATTTAAAATATCTTCATCTATTTTTAAGGAATTGCTAAAAGAATATTGAATGATTTCTGGCAAGGTGGCTTTGGATACTCAATTGAACAGCTAATGCATGAAGAGCAATATTAACACCTGCATAGATGAGTTGACCACCAGGCATGTACCAATGGAGATGCAGTTGTATGCATACATAATACAACTGCTACTACAAAAGGGAGAGGAGACAGTTGTCCATTAAGAAGGGGCAGAGAGAGAGGGAGTCTCTTAAGCTTCGGACATTCCCATATCCTAATCTCTTCGATAGAATCACAAACTATTACTTTACAACTACTACAGATGCTCTTCAGTTCCAGTAGGTCTTACAGTGACAAGTTCGTCAATCTGGAGAGAGTGATTTTGGTAGTGTCCATTCCTTCCTCCCAATTTCTTCTTCTTCAATTTTGGTAGTGATTTTGGTAGGGATTTTAAAAGAAGAATTTAAGTTAATGGTGCATTAAAGAAGTAAAATGGACATGTAACCTTACAAGAAACAAAGAGGAGGAGTTGAAAAGCAATAGACATGTAGGCTTAGAGGAAGAGCAACTAGACAAAAGTAAGATATTGATGACTGTGTTTAATAAATTAAAACTAACTTTAGAGTGAACAAAGATTCATACCAGTTCCTAGTCATGGAAGCTTACAATGTGAATGACATTCTCTAACGATTCATACTAATTCTTTTGGTAATGATTCATACTAATACAAGATTACTGGGTATCAATTTGTCCAATGACATGTAGAATTTAAGATAGAAAAGGTTCATTATCTTTCTCGAAAGCAACATGTAACTCCACTAGAAGGGATAAAGTTACCACAGATGAAAACATTCAATATCAAGCTCCCACAAATGTGGAAACAAGAAAGGAATAATACAAACAAGTTCATAATAATAGGAGAAAGAGAAAAGGAATAGAGTAAGAGAATCAAGCGACCATCAACGCTACTAAGGGATCATTACATTCCAATTGTGAACAAGATTAAACTTGCAGGACAATCCCATGAACCAATGAGGTGCAGCAACATTGAGCAATGTCTGAAGGTAGTGAAGGAGGAACTCGACTCAAAGAAAAAGAAGGATGTTTGGGAACTCACACAACTCCCAAATGAGGAAAAAAAAAAAGTACTTTGATATAAATGGATCCTCAAAATGAAAGCAAATGGGAGGCTAGACAAATACAAAGCAAGGTTAGTGGTCATGGATAAGCATTCAAAGCAAGTTAAGCAGCAAATTGGGATCAGATTAGACACAAAAGTGGAAGAGGTGCAATGATGGAAGCTTGTTTGGTCCCAAGTAATTCATAAGCATGGGTTTATAGGGTGCCTTACTATGAGGAATAGGCTCTCTACAAAAGCAAGGCTAATGCAATGGGGTATAGGTGGAGATCCTTCCTGCCTGTTTTGCAGAAATAGTATTGAGGACATGGATCACCTCTTCTTTGCTTGCCCCTTTACAAAAAGAATTTAGAGGAAAGTTATGGAGTTGTGTTTGGTTCCAGATACCCAACCAATTGGGATGATCTGCTAGGCTGGGGAATTAGGAATTTTAAAGGGCAGAGCTTTAGAGTCTCATTGTGCAAAGTGTCACGGTGGTCTGTGGTATATCATATCTGCATCCAAAGGAATAATAGAAATCATGCTGGAATTATCAAAATAGAGGAACAAATGGAAAAAGAAATTGGCAGAGACGTTAAAGCAAGGATGATTGGAACGAAGGAAGTATGTAGTTCAATTCTAAATTGAACTTTGTGTAATAATTGGAGAATTCGTTCTGTAGTTCATAGAGCATTGGAGAACTTTGTTGTATTGTGTGTTCTGTTTCAATAATATACCTGAATTATCAAAAAAAAAAGAAAGGACAAGAAGAAGATTGATCATCAATGCATTTTTCAGACCTTACAGATTCAAAGACAAAAGACCTGGAGAAATGATACAATAGGTTCACAAACACATGACAGTGCTTTTAAATTTTTAAGCATTCTTGAGTTACTAATACAAGAAGCATTACACAGGATCATGAGCAACAACTAACAAGTAACAACCCACAATTGAAAAGAAAGGCAAGCCCCTTCTTGCTGTTGGTAGCTGATTTATTTAGATAAACACAAAATACGGTGCAGACATATATAAGCGCAAGCGCCCATATTAGTTGAGAAAATTTAAGCTTTGTTCAAATATAGAACTGAAAGTGTCCATTGCAGACTTGGTTTGCATCAATCCAACCTCAACGCCACCTTTTTCATCTCCACACTCAGAGAGAGAAATATTTTTTGTTTGTTGGTTAACCATTTCCACTTTCTTTGGACTCCCCCACCCAAAATCCGTCTCATAAAATCCCAAACTCGGTGACCCTGTAACCGTGCACATACGCCCCAGTTTTAACAGGTTCATTAGATCAGATATCCATCTCTCCGCACCTTTTAAAGGTCCACTTTGTAGCTTAGAAATAGCTTTATCTATAGCTGTGGCAGCTACAGCCACACCATTTGTTGCCACTAGCTCGCTCTTCTTTGCTTCTGAAACACAAAGAGCTAAGCAGTTTCCAAAGTACGTCTTGGGCACTGGATACTCAAGGCGGTCTCGGCAGTCTGCTGGAAAGACAAAGTAGTGAACTTCATCAACATCTGATGAATTAAGAGCTCCAATTTTGTCTTGAGCCTTAATGAAGCAAACCCATGTGAAAGCACACGTTACCACAAATCTTGATAAATGTTTTGGGAGTGATGAACCATTGTCAATATTCTTGCACTGAGAGAAAATCCACTTTTTTAGCATTTCGATTTGTGATCGGTTTAGTACAAATTTGGCCTGGACATGGTCTATAGAAAGTGCATTTGTGTTACCTAGAATAAAATCTTTCCATGATGATCTCATTCTGAAATACTCATCCAATAAAACGGCCTCCACACCATTTGTGTCTTTGATCACATCCCTATCATAATGTGGTAGGAACTTTTCAAGACAAGTCTTGCCACTGAAAATTGAGGCCCATAATTTCATGAAATGGATAGAGGTCAGCCCATCAACTACGTGCCGGTATGTGATGCCAATGCAAATGCCAGAGTTGGGGAGAATGGTAACTTGTAGGGCTAGAAGAGGGATCACAAATGTTTCATTGGAAATGTGGATTGGTGGTAACTTAGGAACAAGTTGGTCAAATTCTATGATATCTCGCGGGTGGTTACTTATAAAGTGGTTGAAATTGATTGTGCACTCCGCAATGGTTAATGGGATTGAGTCACCATTGTTGTATAGGATATAGGGCTTGGTGGGAGGTGGAGGGCACATGAGATTTCCAACGAGTGGGAAGAAGTGGTGGAGAGTAAGGGAGAGAGAGTTTTTGAGAGTGGGGAGGATAGTTTGTGTGAAATGGTGTGTAGGGTGGGGAAACTCATAGAAGTAGAGGCGTTTCACGTGAAGGTCACCAAGCCATGGTATGTCAAAGAAAGTGAGTGGAAGAGAGGCTGTGGGAAGTGAGCCTTGTGGCGGAGAAACTTGGCAATTTTCAAGGACCATATGTGTGTAAGCCATGGCCTTATGTCTTTTTCCCTAACTCTTTGATGAAAGCCCTTCTATTATAGTACAGTTTGAACTTTGACGTTTTTATAAAGCAATTTGCGAAAAAGAGACCACCCCTAACTCTTAAATAGAGCCATGGCCCTATGGCTTTTTCCCCAACTCTTTGATGAAAGCCCTTCTTTTATAGTACAGTTTGAACTCTGACATATTTGTAAAGCAATCATTTCACACAGCAGTCTGCACATGAGAGTAAGATTATATTATCTGAAAGGAAAAATATCTTTGAAACAAGCCTAAGAAAATTGAATAGACCTATTTATACATTTCTCCTTGACTTACCAAGATCCACTATAAACAATACTAGAAAATTTTAAAACAATCATTAACAAGATATGCTCTATAGACTATAGTCCATGTCAAATGCCCAACAAAATTGGAACTCTTTCTTAAAAATGTGAATGGGATTCCAAACTAGTTATTCTTCTTGTGCCAAAAGTTAACCTGAAAATTTTGCCTCTAAACATTCAACTTTCAAGTTTTAATTCATGATCTTAATGTTGTTTGTTGCCCTTTGTTTGTTTCTATTTTTTTTTTTTTTTTTTTTTTAAAAAATTGCCTCAACCAAGCCAAATACATTCAAATGCCTCTGAAACCTATTAACACCACAAACCAACAAAAAAACAAATCAAACCCATTTGCTGCATTTCCATTCGGTGTCCAGCGATTTAAAAAAAAAAAAAAATCAGACACGGCTGGGACACGAAGGTGAAGAAAAATTGAAAAACAAAAAGGGACAATGTGAGAATTCTTACAAATCGGTTTTGAGGGTTGTCAAAATTTCAACCAATCTCTCGTCAATCTGCACCTTAGAGGCTCTGGAGTTGATTCATCGGCGCTGGTCTGGGCTCAGTGGTACTTCTTGGTCAGGTATGGTGCTGCTCTGTCAGGTATGGCGCTGCCATGAGTTTAGTACAGTGCCAAGCTCGCAATCTCTCTCAGTCTCAAGATCCTGAAGAGGCTTGGTTGAAGACAACGGTACTTAGCTAGGTAATCACAATGTCACGGCACAAGGGTAAAACAACACAAAGAGCTCACAAGCTAATATAATAAAAATACATAGCTCATTTGGCCTCCTCACCAAGTCTTTTGATTCACCAAGAACCTCACCTTAGCGGAGTCATCTCAAGGTTTTAAAACACGTCTTTAAAATCTCTAATTGCATAAAGTAAATTCACCAAGACAAGTTGGTCACAAAGACATAATAATCGTCACGAAGACAGAGTTGTCACAAAGTTTCCAAAACCATTCCTTGTCAATAAGGTTTTCTATCAAATTTCCCAAATAAAATACGCTAAGATAAAACATCTTTAGAATTTCCAAATAATCCAATGAATTCATAAAATCCATTATCAAAGGATTAAATCAAAGATGCTTATCTTTTTCATGCTTAAAAATCATGCATTTCCCCAAATATACATATAATACAAATTTCCATACTTCATACATTTTCCATAAATCATTAAATAACAAGAATTGTACACATAGTACCTTTTAGGAAAACCATGAAGGATATCTCAATCTTGAAAATGCTAATATGCAATAATGATTTGTTTTCTAAAAATTCCCATTAAGTAGCTACTTACCTCACATGATCACCAGTTTTACCTCAAGCGAGCACTACACAAGCAAGCCAAACTAGTCACTAGGTCCATCACCAAGTACATTGGAACCTAGAAACATAACATCAAGCCTATAAATAATCTTACCCATCACAAAGTAGAACACCACACTTATCTCCATAAACTAAGAGGATCCCCTAAAATTCAAACCAAAGGCTCTAAAGCCTAACTTGACCATCCTAAGACAGAGATCCATTCTTGTTGGAAGACAAACAAGCATACAAGAAATCTCAAGAACCATAATGCTACCAAAGTATCTTAATACTCCATTGCAAGCAATGCGTATTAACTAGGATGACTCAAGACACATCACCCATGGAATCAAGCAATATTAAGAACAGAGGTAGCAAAACATTTATATTTATTTCGGGTACTAACCAATAGAACCAAGCCACAATAAAAATTAACCAAGTAGTACACACATCAAAGAATACCCATATGAAATTTCAACTCAATTCAATAAATAAAAGCTTGGGACAAATTCTGCAAAACTATCTATTTTCAGATTAAAATGAAAGCAGGTCAGCCCTCTGTAAAATTCGTTTGACCCACTAAGAGTCATCCGATTAGCCTGAAAATTTATAAGGATGTAATTCTATATGCATATAATGTACCACAGAAATTTCAGCTCAAAAAGAGTTCTACACAATTTATTAAAAATCCCGCAATGTGGCTGACTCAAATCTGACAGATTTGGAGTTAGGAAAGGACAATGACTACTTGGTTCAAGGAAACACAATTCAAACCAAATCCATGGATACTAACTTCCTAAAAAAATAGGAACTTCAGCCCTTATAGAAAAATCCTCTTTTAAGTTTTGGTTTAAAAACATCACCCAAGAAATTTCTCATTAAATTAGTCAATACCCATAACATTCAAATCAATAAACTCTTTTTAAATTCCATAATCCATCTTTCCCAGACCCTCTTCTAACCAAATGTTAATAAATGGCAAGACAAAAAACAAGAAGAAGATGTGTATTTTCGGACTCCAAGGCAAACTACAAAATTAGACCCACTCAAGTCTCAAATGTCCCACAAACTTCATAAAACAATCACCCAATCCAAAACCCATAACATCAAGAACAACTCTCAAACAAACCTTGTATAGATATCTCAAGAAACTAGAAAATGGATCAAAGATTTCACCTTGGATTTATGCAAATATGGCCGGCAAGAGAGAGAGAAAAAAGCTTTGCCGGTGGGTTGTGGGAGACCGCTGATCCGGTGATGCGTTTTGGTGGTGGTGGTGGTGGTGTGTGTGTGTGTTGAAGAGTGATAGTGAGAGTGAGGGGGGATAGAGAGACGGGTGAGAAGGAAGGAGCGGGGGGTTTTAGATAAGGAGTGTGTCTAGGGTTTGGTTCAGAGAAAGAGAAGTAGGAAGAACGAGAGAGAAAGGGAGAAATTCTTACCTGTACACCCGGTTGCCAATTACCCATTAGTATCCTGGGAATAATGTTATATTTTTTTGGGTGTTAAACGGTGGTGGCTTGGATTAATGAGTTTGTAAAGTAGGATTTTATGGATTGATAAAGCTTGAAAGAAGAAGAATTTTGTATCTGCTTTGATAAGTATTAACTTATTCTGTCCTTGAATATCTTCTTATTGTTTAACAGGTGTCTAAAGATATCAATTTTGAAGTACTGAGTGGCCTTACAAATTCATTACTTGCTGCTAAGAAACCAGATGAGGTTTGTCATTATGCTATTGGGTTGAATGAGCTTCTTGTTTTATTTTTTAGCCACTGATACAAGCAGATAGGAGCTTGTTCTGTTTAATTTTAAGTGGTACTCTAATTTATAGATTTCTAGAATGGATTGTACTTTTGCTTTATTGGACAAGCTTATCTGCAATAAATTACAAATTTCATTTTACTTTTATTTGTAACCTGTGATGGCTGCCATTACTCAGAGAATGGTCCCCTGTGATGATAAGTTACAACTTCAAGCTACAGTGGTATTAGCAGCTGTCAAGTTTGCTTTTGATGTGGGTTTTCGAAGTCTTGATGTTGATATGTCCTTTAGTGAGCTGTATCATTTATTGCAGTCTGAGGGCCCTTGTTTGGCATCTATAGGATCTCTAGTTGATGATATTTTGCTGATTAGGAATTCCTGTAATGGCTGTAAGTTTTCTCTTATCAAATCTTCGTGTAACAAGGCAGCTTCTGCCTTGGCCACAGAGGCGTTGTCCTCAGCTACTTCTCAGGTGTGGTTTGACCACTGCCCTGTGAATATTTACTCACATGTTCTCTCTGATTCTAGCTAACAATATCTTCTATCGTTTTAATCAAAAAAAAAAAAGTAATGCAACACCAAGTCACCACCTTGTTATCAGAACGATAAATTGATTATTACTCCTTTATTTTCAAGAACCCATCTACATTTTCATGAAAACCATAGTCTTATAATATCAAATTATATGAAATGTATCTTTCATTTACAACACACTAATTTCTTTCTTTTGCAGAGTCCTGACACTCGTATGGTTGCAGCAATTAATGCTTTGCAGTCCCATGGATTTGCAGCAGAGCTGGTTCGAGCCGCAGTCCAAGACCCTCTAAATGTGGGTTTGTTTTTGTTTTGTTCACACTGTATTCGAGGTTCAAATGTAGCAAAGTCCAAGCAACCAAGATCCATTGCCTGCTCCCTATCTTGCTCTGTCTTAACCAAAAACGTGTTCTTAAGGTGGAACATAACTAATGGAACCAATCTGAGGATCTCTACAGCAATTCCAGACCAGCCATCGACCATTATATAAGTGATGAAGATCGTCGCTTTCATTGGGATGGACATACCAATGGTTTTGGCGAATCTACAAGACCAGCAGAACCTTTGATGTTAGATTTTGAAACCCATTGCAGTGCGAGACAGAGAGATGAGAAAATACCTGCAAGCCGCTGCCGTGAACGCCGCTTTCTCCGTGCACTTCACCACTTTGGGATGGCCAAACAAATGGATTTCTCTGTGTAGATCCACACTAAGACCGGAAGGAGTGTTAAATATAGCCATTGGGAATAGTTAGATAGTGATGAAGTAGAGAAGAGAAGAGCTCGGGAGGTTGGAGAGAGTTACAAGAGGAGATTGAATTGAGGTTGTTGTAATGGAAGAGAGAGAAGACACGGGTGTGATCTGTGCAACGGTTCAAAACAATAAAAATGAATTTGATCTGTGCAACGGTTCAAAACAATAAAAATGAATTTGGTTTCGAAAAAGGCCAAAACAGGGCCAACCTATTTTGGAAAATGGCATGGGATCCACGTAAAAAAAAAAAACAAAACGTTTTTTAAAATTATAAAGGAAACCAAAACGTTTTTTAAAATTAAAAAGGAGACCAGTGTACCAAACAGAAAATTTTTAAGTGAGCCCCCCATTTTTTGGTTTACAAATAAGAAAATAGTTTTGTAAAACAGTATACCAAACAAGCGGATAACGTTTTCATTTTAAGTTTTTTGTTTTAAGTATATCGATCTTCATTTACATCTTTGTAATTAAATACTTTTTTTTTTTTTTAGAAGAAAGGATAGTAGTTTTATTGAACTTGAGGAAACTCTGCCTGAATTACTTGTTCAAGAAAGCCTGGAACTTCTTCCAGCCATACTAAGAAATCAGAGTGCAAATCTAAGGCTTTACGAGCCAATACATGGGCTGCGTTATTGCCTTCCTTACGAACATGACAATACATAACACGTTGAAAAGAACACGCCAAATGCTGAATATCCAGAATAAGATCTCCATATGCTGCCAAGCACACTTCCTGGTCCTTGAGAGCATTAATCACTAACAAAGAATCCCCTTCCACTTCCACATTCCACACACCAATGTCCCAAGCCAACTGAATTGCTACCTTTGCCGCCATTGCTTCAGCAACATCAGTATCATAGACACATGGAAACCTTTGGCACGCCACTGCTAAAGGAATCCCCTGTCCATTCCTTATAACAACCCCCACTCCAGTAGTATTAAGCTTCACGGAGACAGCAGCATCAAAATTAACTTTGAACTCACACACAGTAGAGGGTCTCCAAACTACAGGAATGGGTTTTGTATGAGAAACAGCTGCCTCATTTGCTATGAAATATTCAGTGGTAAGCCTCTGGGCCAGTGGATATATAGAGTCAATCGGATCAACTGTAGCCTGGTACAAAGCTTTGTTTCGTCGTTGCCAAACACACCAGAGCATGAAAGCCAACTCTGCCATAGACGCTTCGGACCCACATTCGAAAATATGAGCCAGCACATCAATTAGAGAAAGGTGGTTTTTGCGGAGGATCTTCTTAGCTACCCCGTGATGGCCCCACAACGCTTTGAGAGATGAACACCTCCACACAGCATGCAAGACATCTTCCACCTCCCCAAGACAGAAACCACATCTTCCATCTGAGACAATCCGACGACGAGAGAGATTGACCATAGTAGGAAGCGCATTC
>OU015761.1:55157810-55223373 GCA_907173295.1 Fagus sylvatica | reverse complement strand
TTTTGTTCGGTTGCGATTAGAATAATCAGTAATTGCCCTGGAATGTAGTATTTAATGCAAGAAATATCTCTTATGGTAGAGCCTTAATTGCGCTTCTGGGTTAGACATGAGAAAGATTATTGTGTGCTGTTGTCCAAGAATTCATAAATGTTTGCAAAAGGTATATTCTGGGAGAAGCAAAATGGATAAATATCTAGAAAATATCTCAAGATTGGGAGGAATATAAATAGAGGAATAGATCATATTAATGAGGTATGCAACAAAATCTCTTAAAAATCTCCAGAGCTTTAACCTTCTTGATAGTTATTGCTTAATCTGGTGTATTAACTAACAAAAGCATTGGAGAATTAAAGGCCAACCCCCACTAGGTTGACCAAAGATCTGAGGCATTTTCTTTGTGTTTTTAGATTGAGAGGTGACGACAGAGGTTCGAACAATTGTCTGGAGAAGATCCTCTCCCAAATTAGTTAGCTTTTCCTTATGTAAAATATTCCTACCTCCAATTGGCGCCGTCTGTGGGAAAGGCTTTCTTCATAGGGAATGTTCTTGTTTTCATGTTAAAGAAGGATGTCAGGAGCACCATTATCTTCCTGACGTCCTCAGTCTGTAATTCGTCTCCCTGTAGGAGTTCTGCTTAGAATGCCTCTTCTGGCTCCTTTTACAGACCTTTCAGAGAGGATACTTTGGTTAGAACATCGGTTGCGGCTTCCTCACAACATACAGACCCTTAGGAAGATTCGGCTAGGCGTTTATCTCGATGGGTCACTTCGTCAGATTGTGGGACCAAAGGTGCGGGCTCGGGCAATGTTCGGCGGACCCTAAATTACTCAACAACTGCAGGGTCACGCGCGGACGACAGTGAGAGAATTATTTCGGAGCTACGTAGAGAGGTTGACGATCTGAGACGAGAAGCTCAAGACTGGTCCCCAGCAAAAGAAAGGCCGAGGAATAGGGTCAACCTTTCCAAACGAAAGGGTCCCAAGTACCTGTCCCCTTCGAGTCCCTTACGGATGTTTAGGCGGAATCTTTTTCCCCCCAGCACGAGCCAGTTTCGTCGGCTCTTATTAGGCCGAGCTTTCATTGCAGTTCGGAACGTCGTGGACGCTCTCATCCCCGACCATTTGATCTGGAGAAAAGCCCTCAGAAGAGGAAACTTTCTACCAGAAGAATCGTTCGTACCGGGGAGTAGCATGCGGTCTGGAAGGCCCTTGATTTGGTCTTATCCTCCCCCTTCTCTTGAGAGATAGAGGGAGCAGTACTACCCAAGAGATTCACGACCCTGCGCTTTGAATCCTATAATGGTCGGACCGATCCAGTCGCGCACATAAGCCATTACCAATAGAGGATGGCCTTGTACCAATACAATGATCCCCTCATGTGCAGGCTCTTCCCTTCAAGCTTGGGAGAGATTGCCTTGCGGTGGTTCAACCAGCTTGGTAAGAGAACAATATCGTCTTGGATTCAAATGGCTGAGGCCTTCGTGGCACGTTTTATCACCAATAGCCGAAAAACCAGGGAGATGGACGCTTTGCTCACCCTGAAGTTAGAAGATGGGGAGAGTCTCAAAGATTACGCTACCAGGTTTTGGGAGACCTACAATGACATCGACGGCTGCAATGAGGACGTGGCTATAAGGACGTTTAAATTGGGCTTGCCCCTTGGGACGGGGTTGCGCCAGTCTTTAACTAAACGTCCAGCTGCCACTCTGAGAAAGATGATGGATAGAATTGAACAGTTCATCAGAGTTGAGAAAGATGGAGGGAACACTTCCTCGGTACAAATGGTGGCCCCACCTAAAGCTGCGAGTTCTAAACCCCTAGCTCGGTTTAGTATTTCAGCGAAGGCCTCGCTAAGCCCATCCAACTTCATGGCCCCTTTGTTTCGGGCATTTCAGACGGTCTTCAAGGAACCAATTTATAAGGTCATGAACAATATCAAAGGTAAACCCTACTTTGTTTGGCCACCCAAGTTGCTTGGCAACCCGGCCTCGAAAGACCAGAAGTTACAATGTTCCTACCATCGAGACAAAGGCCATCTGACCGAGAACTGCCATATGTTGAAGACTCATTTGGAGCAACTTGCTTTAGCTGGCCATCTCAATCAATATATTGACACCAATTTATCCGGGAAAAGAGAATCGAGTTCAGTAGATCGGCATCCAAGCAACCCAGGTGCGGCCTCCACAGGAGTTATAAATGTTATCCATAATCCCCTATGTTCTTCTATTCTACCTAGTTCATACAGATCGGAGATTCAGAAGGCAACCCATTTGCGTTGGTCTTTTGTAATCAATGATTCGGCTCATCCCGCTCTGTCTCGTTCGTCGCACGAGAACTCATGGGAACATGCTATTTCTTTCTCTAACAGTGATCTAAGGGACGTCCAGTTACCCTACAATGACCCATTGGTTGTCACGCTTAGTATTGGGAACTTCGATGTCAAGAGAGTCCTCATCGACCAAAGGAGCTTCACTGAGGTGATGTATCAAGACTTATACAAGAAGTTTGGTCTGGGAGAATCTGACCTCACAAGCTTCACCTCGCCGGTATTCGGTTTTCGGGGGAGTTTATCGTACCTCAGGGAGAAACTACTCTGCCAGTTCTGGCAGGACTGATCATCCTCCAGACCCAATTTATAATGGTCAGGTCATCTTCGCCTTATAACGCTATCATGGGTAGGGATTGGCTGCATAGAATGAAAGTGGTCCCGTCCACACTCCACCAGAAACTAAGGTTCTAGATTATGGATGGGATTATGGAGCTGAATGGAGACCAAGTTGCGGCAAAACAATGCATATTGGCAACAATTAAATATAAAGGCTCAACAGAAGAAGAGCATACCAGGGTGTTATAATGGTCACAGCCACTCGGCCCTGAGGAGGGAGAGATCGTCCCGGAGAGGGCACCCGAGAAAGTATTTTTCGATGTCTCAAACCTTGAGCTTTACTTTTCTGTTGGTTCAAATTTATTCTTCTGTGATTGGGATAATATGGTTTGACTTCTTGTTGAGAACCAGGATATTTTTGCTTGGTCGGTTTACGAAGCTCCAAGGTATCTCCTGATTTGGCTTGTCATGCCTTGAATATAGTCCCAAATCACAAGCCGGTGGCACAGAAGCGACGAAAATTGGCCCTGGAGAGAGCAAATATAGTACTGGAAGAAGTCGAACGACTTTTAGCAGCTGGCACAATTCTGGAAGTGCAGTATCCTACGTGGCTCTCAAATACGGTGGTAGTGAAAAAGAAGAATGAGAAATGGAGAATGTGTGTGGATTTCACTAATCTAATTCGAGCTTGTCCCAAGGATTCGTATCCATTACCCCGAATAGATCAGTTGGTAGATTCTGCTTCGGGACATGACCGCTTGAGTTTCTTAGATGCATTCCAGGGGTATCACCAGATCCCTATGAATCTAGCTGACCAGGAAAAAACAGCTTTTATCACCCCTAGGGGGGCTTACTGTTATAAGGTCATCGATTTGAAAAATGCAAGAGCCACTTACCAAAGGATGGTCACCCAGATGTTCGGCCACATGATAGGAAAGGTAGTGGAGGTTTATATAGACAATATGCTGATTAAGAGCCTAAAAAAAAAAAAAAAAAAAAAAAAAAAAAAAGAAAAGGGCGACATGACGCGAGTATTCGGCATACTGCGGAAGGATCGCCTTTGGCTTAATGCATCTAAGTGCACTTTTAACTTGGGAAAATTCCTCGGTCATATATTGAGCTGAAGAGGAATAGAAGCCAATCTTGATCGGGTTGCTACCCTGATAGATCTGGCAAAACCCTGGAATGCCAAACAAGTGCAGCACTTAACCGAAATGGTGGCGGCACTCCAACGTTTCATTTCAAGATCGACAGACAAGTGTAAACAGTTCTTTCGGCTTTTAGGGAGAAAGAGGAAGTTTTTGTGGGATGACGAATGTTCAGTAGCTTTTCAAGGGATTAAATCATACCTTTCCTCTGCCCCATGTCTCTCCATACCAGTTCCAGGAGAACCTCTCTTTCTCTACTTGGCGGTGTCCAACCAGGCAGTCAGTGTGGTCCTGGTTCAAGAAGAGGGATAAGAGCAGAAACCCATTTTCTTTGTGAGCAAAGTGATGGAAGAAACAGAAATGATATACTTGCCCTTGGAGAAAGCAGCCTTGACATTGCTCCAGGCACCTAAAAAGCTTCCTCACTATTTCCAAGCAATTACGGTTACAGTGTTGACTGATCTCTCCCTCAAAATGTTATTGCAGAGATCAGACTTTTCAAAGAGAATCACTAAGTGGGGGGGTGCAATTGGGATTATTCGGCATTGAGTACATGCCTCGAACGGTGATTAAAGGACAGGTTCTGGCAGATTTTGTAGCCGAATTCTAACAAGATCCATGCGCTCCCACACTGGCTATCCCTACGGAGACCCAATTTAATTTGGGCAGTGGAAAATGGGAAGTGTTTATCGATAGAGCTTCAAACTTTAAAGGTTTGGGAGCCGGAATAGTGCTAGTATCGCCCAAAGGCCTAATCTTGGAACAAGCTGTTCGTCTGGGATTTCTGGCGTCGAATAATGAAGCCGAATACGAGGCATTGATTATAGGGCTCAGGAGCACACGAAGGCTCGGCGCCAGACACCTTTAAGTATTCTTTGATTCTCAGTTGGTCGCTAATCAGATTTCAGGAGAATATCAGGCAAGAAAAGAGAGAATGTTAGCCTATCTCCTGGTGGTGTAGTCCTTGTTAGTCGAGTTTGAATCTGCCTAAGTGGCACAGATCGGCAGAGAGCACAACTCTCATGCAGAAATTTTAGCTAAATTGGCTACGGCTCTGGAGTCGGATATACAGAGAACAATATGTGTGGAAACTTTGGATTGCCCAAGCTTTCAGTGCCGAGAAGTGCTATCCATCCATGCTGCGAATGATCAGTCGAGCTGGATGGACCCGATTCTAGATTATTTGAAGAATAACAAGCTACCCGAAGACAGGAAAGAAGCCGACCTGATCAAAAGAAAAGCCCTGAAGTACTGGGTCTCTAGAAAAAGATCTCTCTACATATGGTCTTTTTCAGGTCCGTACTTGCTCTGTATTTACCCAAGTCTGGTAAAAAATTTTCTTTTTGAAATCTATGAGGGGATTTGTGGAAGTCATGCGGGGGAGATCCTTGGCTCATAAAGCGATATCCTAGGGATACTGGTGGCCATATATGCAAGCTGATGCGCTCAGGTATGTCCGGGAATGTGATAAATGCCAGAGATTCGCTCCCATGATCCATCAGCCCGCCCGAGAGTTGAATCTTTTGTCCAGTCCTTAGCCCTTTGCTTAGTGGGGTTTAAAGATAGTCGGACCCCTTCTTAGGGCTCCCAGGAACACTTAGCCCGCCCAAGAGTTGAATCCTTTGTCCAGTCCTTGGCCTTTTGCTTAATGGGGTTTAAAGATAGTCGGACCCCTTCCTAAGGCTCCTAGGAACAAAAGATTTTTTATTGTCACGATAGACTACTTTACCAAGTGGATCAAGGCTGAACTACTGTCCAATATCCAAGACGTTAACACTAAACGTTTTCTTTGGAAAAACGTCATTACATGGTTCGGGGTGCCTTGGACAATCATATCGGATAATGGGACCCAGTTTGAAAGTAGGCTATTCACAGGGTTCTGTTCGGGCCTTGGCATCAAGAACTTTTTCTCCTCACCTGCCTATCCACAATCTAATGGGCAGACCGAGGTGTCTAATGAAGTTATATTGGATGGAGTAAAAAAGAGGTTAGAAGAGGCTAAAGGGAGATGGGTTGAGGAGCTCCCGAGCGTAATGTGGACCCATAGAACCACGAAGAGAAGATCTACTGAAGAGACACCTTTTGCATTAGCCTATAGAGTCGAGGCCGTCATCCCTTGGAGATTGGGTTGTCGACTATCCGAACCACGAATTTAATATCGAGACCAATGAAGACAGTTTACGGAAGGATTTAGACTTATTAGAGAAAATGCGAGACACGGCAGTTGTTCGTCTAGCGTCATATCAGCAATAGATCAAGAGAGAACATGACAAAAATGTGCGGCTAAGAGTACTTCGAGTTGGAGATCTGGTTTTAAGGAAGGTGGTGACCAACACCCGAAAGGCGAGCGAGGGAAAGTTGGGACCGAACTAGGAAGGACCGTACAAAGTGGTGTCACTCGTAGGGGTCGGCGTCTACAGGTTAGAGGATATGAACGGGAAAGTTGTTCCTAGGCCTTGGAACATTTGTAATCTGAAGAAATATTTCTTTTGAGTAATTTTTATCTTTGTGTTACCTTGTTTTGCTGTTGCTTGCTTTTAAATTATCTAAAAAGCGTCCTAACCGAACATGATTACTACCTATATTATTCAAAAAGTAAACTTGCTAGCTGTATTATTCTTTTTCCTTATTCAGCAAAAAGTAAACTTGCTCTATTATTCCTTATCCTTATTCAGCAATAAATAAGAAGTAAAACTCCCCCGGTAAACTTTTCTTTTGTTGGAAATAAATAAGGAAATAGCAATACAAGATAAAATGATCTTAAGATGAGATAGTAAAACGCAAGTGGTCATCCACTTATTAATCAATTTATATATGTTTTACAATTGAGATTACGTATATAAATGTGAAACACATGTTTGTGTGGAACATATATATATATATATATATAGAGGTAAACATCAAATTCAATGTTTTTGTTAATGTAGGATTAATACATTTATAAATAAGTTTCATAACACTACTTTTCAATTTTCCCCCTAATAGTGGATGGCCACATTGGCCATTAGATTTCATGTTGTATTCATATGGAGAGAGCATTTTCTTTTTCTTTTCTTTTTTTCCTTCTATTTTTTGGGAGTATTTCAAAAAATAAAATAAAAAAAGAAATGAAATAATGAGATTATAAAAACGCTTCAATCATAACGTTGCATTATTAACTTCTGGAAGCCGAACACGATGATAATTTTGACAATCTCTCATAATAAACCTCCATGAAAAAGGTCTTTGTTTTCTTTTTTCCTTTGCTGAGTTGGATCAAGGAGGTTTGGGTCCTACTTGGAATGACCTAATTGGTTTATTCATACAAAAAGATAATAAAAGCGAGATGCACATTTCCTACTCCTAGATGCACTTAACCCCAAAGGAAGAGTCTTCCTCCCTGTTTTTTTTTCTTCATCCCATTAATGCATTAGAGACAAAGAGCTTTATTTATATATATATATATATATCTTGTAAATTATATTTATATTTTAGTGTATATGAATTTGCTCCCACGTTGAAGATATGAGCTCCAAGTGGTATGGGTCACTAGTTCTAACTTCCAACCACTTTCCCCACTGAGCTGGGACCATTGGACATTTTAATTTTTTTTGTTTTTTTTCCAAGAATTTGGCCTAATATGAAAAGTCGAGAGGACCGAATTTAAAATAATAATAAGTGGACGATCATTGCAGAAGTGTAGTCTTAACCGGACTATTCTGAGTTCGGTCACGATCGAATTAGTCCTGACCCCCGAATTCTGTGTTCGGTCAAGACTGAATTGGTTTTTTATTCGGTTCAGCCTACAGTAATTATGTTCGGTCACGATTAGTATAATCAGTAATTGCTCTGGAACGTAGCATTTAATGCAAGAAATATCTCTTATGGCAGAGCCTTAAATGCGCTTCTGTGTTAGACATGAGAAAGATTATTGTGTGTTGTTGTCCAAGAATTCATAAATGTTGGCAAAGGTAGATTCTGGGAGAAGCAAAATGGATAAATATCTGGAAAATATCTCAAGATTGGGAGAAATATAAATAGAGGAATAGATCATATTAATGAGGTATGCAACAAAATCTCTTAAAAATCTCCAGAGCTTTAACATTCTTTGATAGTTATTGCTTGATCTGGTGTATTAACTAACAAAAGCATTGGAGAATTAAAGGCCAACCCCCACTAGGTTGACCAAGGATCTGAGGCATTTTCTTTGTGTTTTTAGATTGAGAGATGAAGACAGAGGTTTGGGCAATTGTCTGGAGAAGATCCTCTCCCAAATTTGTCAGCTTTTCTTTACGTAAAATATTCCCACCTCCAATTGGCGTTGTCTGTGGGAAAGGCTTTCTTCATAGGGAGTGTTCATGTTTTCATGTTAAAGAAGGATATCAGGAGCACCATCATCTTCCCGACGTCCTTAGTCTGTAGTTCGCCTCCCTTCTAGGAGTTCTGCTCAGAATGCCTCTTTTTGCTCCTCTTACAAACCTTCCAGAGAGGATACTTTGGTTAGAACATCGATTGCGGCTTCCTCACAACATACAGACCCTTAGGAAGATTTGGCTAGGTGTTTATCTCGATGGGTCACCTTGTCAGATTGTGGGACCAAAGGTGCGGGCTTGGGCAATGTTTGGCAGACCCTAAATTACTCAACAACTGCGGGGTCACGCGCAGACGACAGCGAGAGAATTATTTCGGAGCTACGCAGAGAGGTTGACAATCTGAGACGAGAAGCTCAAGACCGGTCCTCAGCAAAAGAAAGGCCAAGGAATAGGGTCAACCTTTCCAAATGAAAGGGTCCCAGTACCTGTCCCCTCCAGGTCCCCTTACGGAAGTTTGGGCGGAATCTTTTTCCCCCTAGCACGAGCCAGTTTCGTCGGCTAATAGGCCGAGCTCTCATCGTAGTTCAGAAAGTCGTGGACGCTCTCATCCCCGACCATTCATCTAGAGAAAAATCCTCAGAAGAGGAAACTCTCTACCAGAAGAACCGTTCATACCAGGGAGCAGCATGCGATCTGGAAGGCCCTTGATTTGGTTTCGTCCTCCTCTTTCTCTCGAGAGATAGAGGGAGCAGTACTGCTCGAGAGGTTCACGACCCTGCACTTTGAAGCCTATAATGGTCGGACCGATCCAGTCGCGCACATAAGCCATTACCAGCAGAGGATGGCCTTGTGTCGATACAATGATCCCTTCATGTGCAAGCTCTTCCCTTCAAGCTTGGGAGAGATTGTTTTGCAGTGGTTCAACTAGCTTGGTAAGATAACAATATCGTCTTGGATTCAGATGGCCGAGGCCTTCGTGACACGTTTTATCACCAATAGCCAAAGGACCAAGAAGATGGACGCTTTGCTCACCCTGAAGTTAGAAGATGGTGAGAGCTTCAAAGATTGCACTATCAGGTTTTGGGAGACCTACAATGACATCGATGGCTGCAGTGAGGACGTGGTTGTAAGGACATTTAAATTGGGCTTGCCCCTTGAGACGGGGCTGCACTAGTCTTTAACTAAACGTCTAGCTGCCACTCTGAGAAAGCTGATGGATAGGATTGAACAGTTCATCAGAGTTGAGGAAGATGGAGGGAACACCGCCTCAGTACAAATGGTGGCCCCGCCCAAAGCTGCGAGTTCTAAACCCCCAGCTCGGTTTAGTCTTTCAGCGAAGGCCTCACTAAGCCCATCCAACTTCGTGGTCCCTTTCCTTTTTTATTTTTTTTTAAAAAAAATTATGGTCGCACTTCTATTTATATTTTTTAGGAAATGAAATTTGTTTAGTAACTCTTTTAGTAATAGGACAATGAATTTTTTTAAAAGAAGTCTTTTAGTAGAATTATGATTAGGACAACGAATGTTTTAAAAGAAGCCTTTTAGTAGAATTATGATTCCTACAAAGTTAAGTATAACACATATTGATATTCATTGAACATTTGATTTATTTAATTTGTTTTTTAAATGTTGTTCATAGATTTTTTTTTTTTAAAGAGATTTTTGTGGCCAAAAATAATGAAAAACCAGATAATAGTGAATTATTTAAACTAAGTCTCCTATTACTAAAAGACATCTTCAAAAAATAACATAATAAAAAGTTTTAAAATAAGTCTCCTATAAAAACAAATAACAACAAAATCTTTAAAATAATACTTCTACTACTAAAATACATCATAATAAAAAAACCTATAATTATATAGATCTCCTAATACTAAAAGACTTCTTATATTAGACCCACACAAAAAGAATAAAAAAAAATAACCATCTATGCGTTTGACTATAAATATTTTTTAGGGAATTAAAATTTGTGTAGGAACTCTTTTAGTAATAGGACAATGAATTTTTTAAAAGAAGTCTTTTAGTATTATTATGATTCCTACCAAAAGTTGAGTACACATATTAATAGTACCTTTGATTTTTTTTTTTTTTTTAAATACATCTTAATATAATATCATAATAAAAAACCTATAATTATATAGATCTCCTAATACTAAAAGACTTCTTATATTAGGCCCACAAATAAAAATTAAAAAATTAACCATCTTTGCGTTTGACATAATTTTTAATCGTTTAATGCAATTTATCTATCAAGTTTTAATAATTCTCTTATAGAAACCGATAATAAAAAGTTTTTTTTAAATAAGTCTTTTACTACTAAAAGACATCTTCATAATAAAAACCTTATAATTACTAGCCTCTTCACACGCACTCCGTGCGTGTTCAGAGGCTTTTTTCCTATTTATCACTTTTAATTTTTTAATCTATTTATTCAAAGGACTGTACAATTTTCATATTTTCAACCACTTTTTTTAGGTTAATTTAATTTGTCCAATAATAAAAAATAAATAATAGTAAACGAATGAACTTAATAGTTGTCCTAAATTGTTCACAAATTTGCTTAACAAATCTAAGCATTTTTCTCTTAAAACGAACTTTACTACACCCCACCAATTATCCTTTTTGAGCTAATGTAGTTGTCTAATAATATGACTGCACTTTCAAATTAAAAAGTGTTTGATATAGTGTATCCAATAGAACTTTTTTTTTTTTTTTATAAGAAAAAGTATTTTTAAATCATTCACATTCAATATTTACCCATTTCTCTAATAAGATAATTACGAATTCTCAATTTATATGACCTATAGTTTAAACAATATTTAGTCCATCAATATTTCAATGGTCATTTTTAGGATGTACTCTTTCAATATGTAATAAATTTAATCTCTGAAGTTTGAATTAGTAACAATGTGCATGTAAAAATGGTAAAACTTAGGGGTACATAACATTTAACTTGACTCCATGGAAAATGTATTAGCATATTCATGATAGCGTAAAACTTAGATACAGTTCCTTAGGTTAAGTATATTAGGTTCCTAGTTGAATTCAAATACATTGAATTTAAATATTCTTGGAAAAGATAACATTGTTTGTGTTTCATTGGTTAATGCAATCACGTGTTTGAATTCAATTGGGGAACCTAATGTACCTAACCTAAAGAACTATACCTAAGTTTTACCCTTCACAATATATATTCTGAAAAATAAGGGACCCCTTAATAGGCAAATAATGTTATCATTTTTTTCTTCAAAAATACCCAGTACATATGCCAAAGTAAAATTTTACAAAAAAATAAAGATACAAAATCAAGATGTTAATATGGCTTGTTGGTACACTTATTAAGGATTCTACACATATCAAAATCAAGTGACCTTGGACCTATGGATTCTACACCTTCCATTTAAGTTGGGTTTCTCATATATTATATGGCTACACTTATTAAGGAAGAATTTGAGTTTTAACTTAACAGGAAGGATAAGAATTATATAGATCTATTAATTAAACCCAATTCTTTTATTCTCAAGATAGTCTTTACTTAATCTTACGATAGGATAAGATTTAAATTGTTTAAACTGAAAAATCTATAACATCACAAATAGATAGTCAAGTGATGGGATGTTATACGTGATTAATTTGCATTAAGTAACATATGAAATAATTTAAACTCAATCTCGATCTCTTTTTTAATTTTTTTCTTCTTTGGTTGATCACCAATATTCATGTAAAAGCAGAATAAAAACTATAAAAAATCTAAAAAATGAAAAAAGTAAATAGCGACGACATTGTGTCATCGCTGATATTTACATATTAGCAACGACAATGTGTTGTCGCTGTTATACTACAATCAGCGACGACAAATATGTCGTCGCAAATAGTGACGTATTAGCGACGATTTATTTATTGATGGTCTTAAGTTATTTGCAACGACGATAGTTACTTAGCGACGAAAATGTTGTCGCTAATGGTATTATAATAGCAACGACAAAATGTCGTTGCTGAATTTCTACTAGTGACGGAGCAATAGCAATGACGATTAGCAACGACTTTGTCATCGCTAATGATAATTAGCGACAACTTTTAGAGTATCAGCGACGACTTTGTGTCGTCGCTAAAGACCAAATTTCTTGTAGTGAAACATGGGCATACATGTGACCTCAAACTTGCCCAATTGGGTTTTAGAAGGGAGAAGAATAAGATTACAACGAAAACATTCAAAGTTTGAAATATTCAACCCGAATTAATTAAAGCTATCACATGAGGTTTGTCATGATCTTTGGACTTTCCTTCAACCTGCCCCTTGTTCAAAAATAGATGTGGTTACACAAGAATCTTTGCTTTCTCTTCTTCCATACTAAACACACAGCAATAAATTAAGAACGTAATCTTACTCATGAGATTGAGGTTTTTGAGTGTTAGACATCTAGCATCACTCCAATCCCTTGTCATCCAAGCATGGCATTGCATTTCACAAGTTCTCCAGTGATTTTCAGAGTAAGAGCAATTAAGGAATAAGTAATTGTGATCTTTTGAAGCAAAATACATAGAGGTTACATAAAAGCACTCTACTACGTACTATATAGCATAATAGCAAAAAAGAACATAGTCTTACACTCTTACTCATAGTACTATTGTTAAACCACACTCTGAAGTGCCATTCAGTAGTATGCCCTCTTGATCTCAAACTTTTCCAAGCTCTTCTTACATTTCATTTTTGGTCTAGCTAGTGCACCATTCCACTCCACCCAATCCTATCATTTATATTAACTGTTGGCCTAAAGCTGGATCATGGATGGACTGTTGCTTTGGATCTCCAACCACTTGTCTATCAAGAAGAGCCATTTTTGCATCTTCCATCTTATCAAGTTTCTTCCCCAAAAGAGAGAGGTGTAATTTCTTCCCATAGAGATAATCTTCAATCTACATCTTACAATAACCAATCTCAATTCCTAATGTCTTTCCGTCTTCTCCGGTCATCGCTCCCACTCGAACCAAAGCTCTGATACCACTTGTTGGGAATAAAACCTTATTCCTGTGGGATGCGAAAATATTGAACAAGCACAAGACAACAATTTACGTGGAAAACCCTTTCTACTTGAAAGGAAAAACCACGGGACAAACTCCGAATAATTCCACTATTATAACATTCGGTTACAATAGTTCTTCTTAAGTTTTATGCCTAACTTGAGATTTTCACCAAGTATAATAATATTTTCTCTATGAATTAACACTCAACAATTCTTTAGAACAAACCCCAAATACTTTTGTGTATGTCTCACGTCAGAGATTTTCTTTACTCTCACACACACTCAAAACACTCATTTCTTTTTTGCAATTCTCAATTGCGGATTGCTCTCTCTCAATATTGCGGCACTCCTTTATTTCACACGCACATTGCTTTTATATAGAAATACAACCGGCTGAGTTGTTCTATTTCTAATAGAACACAACTTCCTACTAACACTACACTTCTAATTGTAGATATCTTCTATTTCCTATAGAATTACTTGACCTCCTCACTTGTTCTATTTCTAATAAAACAAAAGCTTCCTACATCTAATAGAAGTAGTCTTTTATACTTGTCCAGCAAGCTCATCAATTGTGGGCTGGACCTTGGTGCTCCATGTGCACCCCAACAATAAATATATATTATGTCAATTCTCTTACATCATTTAAATAAAAAAACCTTATTCCCTTTTCTTTAAATCTATATACTCATTAATGAAATGTGATGTTTGATGCCGTTTTAGAGAATGCTAGTCTTTATTTATGTTCTTCTCTTCTCTTTATTTCTTTGATTTTCTTTTATTTCACTGTTTATTTATTAATCATTTTTTTTTTAATAATCTGTATCAATACCATGGCCAACGTTCTAAAGTAACAAATTCTAATATATATCTCTCCGAAAAAGCGAACTATTGGCTTATAAGCTTGACTTTGTCTTGAAATTTAAAGCCATATATGCGAGAAATTATTCAGTCCACCCGGTGAACCACTGTATTTGTCCACCATTCCATTAGTTAAATGACATTTGTTAAAAATAGCCAAGTCAGCCCTTAATCAGTTTTAATCAGCTAACCGGGGTTAACTAACGTTGGGTTAAAAATTAAAAACAATTTGTTACCGTCACTACTATTCGAGCAGCTTTGCCGAGCCAGACGATTTGTCTTCTTCTTCTTCAACGCTAGGAATGCACAATCCCCATGGAAACTAATCAAGGTATGATCTTGCTCTTTCTTTTTCTTTTTCTTTTTCTTTTTCTTCTTCTTCTTCTTCTTCTGCTCTTCTGCTCTGTTGCGGACAGTTTTTTTTTTTTCTGCGCTGCTTCCGTTTGCTTCTCTGTTCTGCTTCTCCTTCTTAGTCTTGTTATTTGCTAATGTTATTATTGTGATAAAAATGTGATAAGATTGATGTTGTGGCAGATGAGTAGTCACATCCCAGCCTATTTGAATAGTCAATAGTCTCTATTTTGTCTTTTTGTCTTTTTATTAATATAATCCCTTTCTTTTTACACTCTCTTCTGATACCTTTTATTTTTATATTAATATATTCATTTTCTTTAGTTATATATAATGTATAAACTAGTCAGTCTATTCACATTGATTTTTTCTCTGAAGTCAGATATTTCCAACGTAAATGAGTCTTGTTCCTAGAATCTTCATATTCAATTATAGAGAATTTCCAAGTCTTAGTCTGACTTGACTTAAAGAGAATTTTTTCTAGTTTGGAGGTTTGTGGGAAAAATGATGATTTCTTTCCTCTGGATTTTATTTTTTATTTTCTGTGGAGGAAATGAATTTGTATGATTTTTAAGAAAATTAGATATGGTAATTGATCTGCAAAGAGAGTGTTTGTGGATAAATGGAATGTTTGCATATAAACCAGAGACCATCTTTTTTTCCTTTGCTCTTTCACCAAAGAATCTGACGAATATGAATCTTTGCTTGATCTCAGATACTGAATGCTGCTGGTTGAATCTAGTTGAATGGGCTACCAAGAATTTCAAAGGAAATAGATTTAGAATGGCTATCTGCAAGCTAGCTTGGTGGGCTGAAGAACAAATTGTCAGAGATATAAGGAAAGATGTCAAGGGCAGAATGGAGAGCTTAAGCAAAGTTCAAGGCTCTGTTAATAGGATTTGGTGCTGCACATTGGGGGTTAATCCTGTAGCTCTATGTAATGGTCACAAATCACAATTAGGCAGTTTGAGACATCTGCTGTCTATTTCCTGCTCCAAGTGATTGTGGTTAATGGGGTATCCCATTTGTATATAGGATCATAGATCCTTTTAGGGTGCCATTGTTTACTGTATATTAGAGCCTTTTAGGGCCCCATGTGTACTATGTGTGGGTTTTCATAAAAAAAAACTTACAGAAATGTTTGCTACTCTCAATTTTGGCTTGGAATGTAGAATTATCAGTACTATGAATTATCATGTTTTTTAGCTGTTTATGGAAGGAATGTATGATATCAAACACTTGAACAGAAAGGGATTATAAATGCAATATTTGCCTACTTCAATTGATTCATGTCTCTGTATTCAATTAGTAGCAGAAAACTTTAAAATTGGGCTACTTAAATTGTCCTTTTCGGCATTAACATGCCACATGTATTATCTCCAAATTTGAAATTTGCTTATACTCAAAACATATGAACTATGATATTTTAAAGAAAAATTGTAAGTAGGAGAAAAGAACAAAAGAAATATATTACTTGAGGAGTAGCTAATTCAAATTCGTCTTGTCAACATCCTGTATGTAAAGTTGATGTTTATCATAAAAACAAAAACAAAAATACAAGAGAATAACATGAGGAGTAGCTAATTCAAATACAATTTTCATTCACTGCTCTTCAATAACAGTTGAAACCAAAAACAATAGCAATGACAACTTTCTTTGGTCTTCACAATAACAGTTGAAACCGGAGACAATAGCTTCACACAACTTGGTAACATCAATTAGCCTCTTCACAAGCTTGGTAACATCAATTAGCCTCAAATCTAATCATAAGTAAGGACCTACAAGCAAAATAAATCAAAAGAATCAAAATAGTTAAAATTATATACATTTGCATATAAGAACAATAAACAATTAAATTTAGAGATATTCCCTTTACCTTCCATGTTAATAATATTCCAAAATGAATCACTCTTTCTTATGATTTAATTGCATATAGTTGAAAGAATCCTGCACAAATTAATATATATGTGTTTGTCATGTTCTAATACCAACAGAATAATAAAAATTAATGAAATATCACAAATTAAGAAACAAATATTACCTGAGTCAAATGATGAACTTGTTCATTATTTTGAAGCATACTTGTAAAACGAACATTTGAAGAACCACCATTCCATGTAAAAAAGGGATTCTACACCCCAAATAATCCAAAAAATTAAATTATATACTTAAAGAACCACCATTGCATAAATGAATGATCTATATTTTGTATATACCTGATTTAATTGTTGGAAATGGTTCAAAACACTGATTTGTGGCATGCTCATGGAAGAAAATATCTATAAAATAACTACACCATTTTAATACATACATCCAACATAAAGTATATAAATTAGCAATGAAGTGAGGTAAAGGAAGAACATACTTGATTACTAATATTCACACCTTTAGGTAGAATTCCATCACAATAATTTGTATCCTGTTGTGCATGGGCTATATTTTGTGACAGTTCTTTAGTTGTTATTTATTCCAAAAGAAAAGATGGGTAAATATAAATTCCATTAGCAAAACATATGTCAACTGATAAATTTTAATGTTTAAAACATTAAATTAAAACAATTGTTACCTGAAGTGGTTACATCCACAGGAGTGCTAATATGCTGGCAAGAACCTGCACCTTGTGGTGCCTGGTGTAAGGTTTGTGAAGGTTTTCCATTTGTGATTTTTTCTAAAACAAAGGCAAATATAAATAATAGTCATAACAAATAAAATATCAACACGCATATGGTAAATGAATAAATCATATTAGCATTTTTGGTTAATGTTAACCATACTACTAGCATTTCAAATATCTAAATAAAGTAGCATTTCAAATATCTAAATAATGCTTACTTGATTTGGTAACATCTTTTGGTACCCTCCTTTTACGCTTCTCCAAATGGACTTCTGATTCTTGCATTTGTAACTCCTTTTTCTCGCACACATGGCGGATCCAATATTGGCAAGTCATTGTGTGAGCACTTCATTAAACCATCACTATCAACGTTAGCATCAACATCAACGTTAGCATTACCGACTCTCTCCATATTTGAATTTGCCATATCCTTTTCAATATATTCTACCAGCTCCTTCACTTTTTTTTTGCACATTTCAGTATATCGAGTTGTCTCTGCACTTCTGCTGAATATGTCATAAACTGAGCGCATTAATTCATTGCGACGCACTGTCACTGACATCTCATTATTCATATGAGACGATTCTGCTGGATTGTACAAGACACTTTCTTTCTTCGCATATTTTGTCCATCGTTTCAAAATATATTGAGTCGGTACCTGAGTTATATTCTTGACATTGATCACTCGTAAGGCATGTCGACACAATAATCCCAAGGATTCAAACATTTTACAACTACAAGTAACATCATTATTTGAAGAGTTAAATTGGACTGTGCGTACCCTTTGATGACCTTCTTCAATAAGTGAATAAGTGCGAATCACCCCATCATAATTAACTTCTTCCATTGTGACCCCCAAGGTAGAAGCAAACTCAACTTCAAATAAGTAGAACATTCTGCGAGTATAGAGAGATGATGCATGCTGTAAAATTCCACTGTGCTTAACTAATTTTGGAGGTACACCTTGATTACAACGATAATCTTCTTCCAATTCTTCCTGGCGCATTTTTTTTCCTGCTTTCTCATACTCATGTACAAATTCTGTTAGCCTCATTGTTTTAGTGGCCATGCTTTGAAAAACATTATTTGTACTTTCACTTCTTGATGAAGCTTTCATGTTGGCAGAGAAAATATCTAGGCTAAAAACATGACACCACTTTTCACGAATTTCATACAAAGATTTAAGCCACTTGTGACCTGCCAAATTGTAGTCTCTTATCAAAGCTTCCCAACAAGAATTGAATTCTTCTTCTGTCTCACACCCATGAAGAATTTTATTAAACCGACTCTTAAATTCAGAATTTCCTAAATTGCTTGCTAAATGATTTGTAGCATTTTTTGAAATGTGCCATATGCATAGACGGTGACATGTCTCAGGAAGCACTAGTTGTATAGCATTGATCATGGCTTGACATTGGTCGGTAAATATTGTCTTTGGCTTTCGACTTCCCATTGATTCCAAAAATGTCTCAAATAACCAGGTAAACGTAACTGTTGTTTCATCTAATAAAAAGGCACAACCAAATAGTACATTCTTCCAATGGTGGTTGATACCTACAAAAGGGGCACATATCATATTATACTTATTAGTTCGATATGTCGTATCAAAACTAACCACGTCACCAAAAGATTCGTAATCAATCCTTGACCTGCCATCTCTCCAAAAAAAGTTTGTCATTCTATTCTTCTGATCCACCTGAACTGCATAAAAAAACATGGGGTCTTCAGCTTGCTTTTGTTTGAACAAGTTGATCAAGCTTTGTGCATCACCAGCCTCAACTTTGATTAACTTTTGTCTATTAACAAAATTATAAGCATCTCTTTTTGTGAAGCCAACGTTTTCAAACCCTCCAGTTTCTTCAGACATAATAGGAATAAGCACCTATAGTTCTTATACCAGCTTCTTTGAAAGTTGTTAGGACACCCGAATAAGCATCCGTAATTCTTCGATTTGACCTTAAAAATTGCCTATATTCTACCTTGGCAAGCTCATGATTATGTTCATGCTTGAAGGAAGTAACCTTCCATTCCCCATTTTCCACGGTAAACCGAATACCAGCTTTACAACCAGTTCTTGTTTCCAATCTATTCATCTTTTTCGCTTCACAAGAGCTACTATCTCGTTGGAATCCTTCTTTTGAACACACATACTCTCGTTGGCGTATAACCTTATCCTTTAGATATCTGATTTTCTGTTTCCGAATACTGAATCCAGTACGTGTGGCATAATCATTGTATAATTTATATGCTTCATCTTCATTATACACTACCATTCTAAGTAAATCTTCATTGTTGTTGCCTATGTCACGGCTTTCAATATCAATGACTGTTAACATTTGAAAAGAAAATATTAAACCATATTATATAAAAAACTAAAGGCAAAAAAAAAATGGTCTACTGAGCAAAAAAAGTAAAACATGTTTGTCCATAAAATAGGAATTCAAGAGTTAATTCTCTATAATTGAATATGAATGAAGATTCTAGGAACAAGACTCATTTACGTTGGAAAGCCAATGCCAAGAGAAAAAATATCAATGTGAATAGACTAGTTTATACATTATATATAACTAAAGAAAATGAATATATTAATATAAAAATAAAAGGTATTAGAAGAGAGTGTAAAAAGAAAGGGATTATATTAATAAAAAGACAAAAAGACAAAATAGAGACTACTGACTATTCAAACAGGCTGGGATGTGACTACTCATCTGCCACAACATCAATCTTATCACATTTTTATCACAATAATAACATTAGCAAATAACAAGACTAAGAAGGAGAAGCAGAACAGAGAAGCAAACGGAAGCAGAGCAGAAAAAAAAAAGAATTGTCCGCAACAGAGCAGAAGAGCAGAAGAATAGAAGAAGAAGAAAAAGAAAAAGAAAGAGCAAGATCATACCTTAATTAGTTTCCATGGGGATTGTGCATTCATTGCGTTGAAGAAGAAGAAGACAAATTGTCTGGCTCGGCAAAGCTGCTCGAATAGTAGGGACGATAACAAATTATTTTTACTTTTTAACCCAACGTTAGTAAACTAGGTTTAGCTGATAAAAACTGATTAATGGATGGTGGACAGATGAGGTGGTTCACCAAGTGGTCTGAATAATTTCTCACCTGTTAGATGATTTGAACATGGGCCATCCAAGCCCAAATAACTCCAACCCACACCGATTAAGTAAATAAAAATTTTCTTATGACCAAAGAATAGCGATAGGACTTAGGAGAGGTGGACAAGGGCAAAAAAGAAATAATAACAAGAACAATTAATGAGTAATAAAATTGAGGAAAAATTAACTTTTAACCCTATAATTTAGGGGTGTCAAAAATTAAACTTTATAATTTCAAAAGTAATATATTAGTTCTTGAAATTTAAAAAAGTAATAAATTAAATCTTATAGTTTCGAAAGTAACAAATTGAACCCTCAACCCATATTAAACCTCAAACACAATGTTGTTCTACTTGAATGGGTTGGGCTTTAATTTATTACTTTTTGAAACATCACGGTTAATTTTTATTTTTTTGAAACTATATGGTTTTATTGTTACACTCTTAAACTATAGGGTTTAAAAAGAAATTTTTCTTTAAAAAAAATAATTGTTACTTTGGATGATGATTTGGCTAAAGAGAGACATTAACTGAAGCAAAAATAATAAAAAACCTATGGTTAAAATAAGGATAATCTTTTTTCTTTTTCTCTTTTTAAGGATATAAGAGTAAGTGACCAAATTTGATATACTTTTAATGGAGATTTCGAAAATTCTTTTTTTAATCCATCTTACATATATTATCTTACTCTCTTTTTTGTTGATATACCCTAATACATACCAGAACAAAACAACAACACCAAAAAGGAAATAAAAAAAATTGTGTATTGTAGAATAACTCACTCTTAATACACCCCGAAAAACGATTAGGGTAGTTGTGTGATACCCCGCACTACTTAATGGTTTAATTAATTATATTGGTTCAAAACTAATAAAGGATTATAAGTTTAATAAATTTATGTCGTAAGTAAATTTAATTTGGATTGTCACTACACTACATTATTATGTACACATTAGTAATGAAAATGGATATAGTTTAATTATAACTAAACTATAATAAGGCATCAAGGTAGTTACTAGATTACAAGAGGGGTAAAATGGTTATTTCATACCTAGTTTTGAAGTCCAATAGAAACTAGCCATTTGGAAAAGCTTTACACTTACCCTCCCATTGCATATTGACACATGGCAAGCACTAATAACACATCCCCTCTCTTATATTGACCGGCCATACATTTCTCCTCATTTGATTTCATTGTTTCAAGAAGAAAGAAAGGGAAAGAAAGAGAGAGAAACTCTCCTTCTGCTGGCCGAAAACTCCTTGGAGGAAGGCATCCATAGTTGCTCTCCTTCAAGCTTCCCTCCATCAAGAAAAGGATAAGCTCTTGTTAGGGCTTATATTCCCAAACCTTAGAAGGTAAATTCCTCAAATTCTCTAGGGTTCCATAGAGTTTAATTGGGGGTTTCAACTGAAATTTCATGCATGTGATAGATTAGGTGAAATCTTAGCTTTTCATGTATGTTTTGAAATGGGTATAGTTAAAATTGTTGGTTGATCTTCATGATTTCTACACTTTGAGGTTATGGGTTTGTAGAAATATGATTTTGGGTTAGGGAAAATGAATTTTTATGGACATGCATGTGGGATTTGAAGTGGTAGTTGCTGGAAATTTACTGCTCTGTCAGGTCTGCGTGAACAGTAAAATTTCGTGGAAATTCTGTTATTTTTGAAAATAGATATGAGGAAATGGTTTTCTCTAGGCTAATATATCATATGTCTAGTTTATGTATATGAAATTTCATAGAAAAATATTGAGTTTTGATAATTATTTGTTATTTTACAAGAAAACTGTACAATCTGTCAATTTGACAGATTCTGTGTTTGTCGGTTTGAAATTGCTTAATAAATCCAATATTTGGAATTTAAGTGATTGGAGTAGGTTTCTGGAATCTTAGGATGTATATGTTCTTGATGGAATTAGCCTCATGTGATTTTAGTAAATAATGAATTGCAGGTACAGATTTAAAGTCACTTTAAAAACTGTGCTGGCAGATTTGAGTTTTCTGTCTTGGTTGAATTTTATAATTTTGTATAAAGCTCAAATAGAGCTGTAATTTTTATGTGATGTACTAGACATATAATAGAACAAGTATATGAAATATCAAGGAAATTGGATAGTGAATGAATAGTTAAATTCACTGTTCAAATGGTCTACCCTGTAGTGAGACAGAACCTTTATTACCTAAAGGAATGAGACTTTGACGAATTTATTCTTGCGATTGGATGATTTATTTGAGTTGATATTTTATGTGCAGGTCCAATTGCATGTTTATTGTATAGGTGAATTTTATTAGGCATTGATTTCACTATTTGATGTTATAAAGAAAGTTATGAGCCATGTAACTATGGTTTCTGCATTAGTGCCTTAAAACAATGTGTGATTGTTTGAAGTATGTTGTATTTGGTGTTATAGTTATGAGGTTGGTTAGCCTTGGATGCCTTCAACGTATTGTTTGGGGTTTAGTAAGGGCTTAGTAAAGATTTGTTAAGTTAAAGTTAACTTAAGTCCTATACTTGATTTAGGATAATCAAGGGAGAATAGGTGAAGCGATCTGCTTGAGACTCTTGGAATCCAGTTGTTGGACTGAGGTAAGGGAATGTGCCATGAAAATTTAATAGTCCATGTTCTAAGAATATATTTATATATGTTTTATCAATGCTTTCAGTAAACTCAGTTTGATACTTGTTTATAAAGAAAATGTGCATTGATTTAGAAACAGTTTTGAGTTAGTACAGTTAAGACAGATTTTAGAAGCAAGTTGTGGATATGCTATAAAGTTTGGCTTAGTAAGGCAAGAGAGAGATTGAAAAATAAACAAGCATGATATGTTTTACGAACATTTAAAACAGTTTTGAGTGTGATGCCCTGTAGACTGACAACCCAAGGCCACGAGGGGATCGTATGCCCTAAAGACATGGCAAGAAGGCCTCGAGGGGTTTTATTCCTTGTAGACCGGCAACAAGTAAGGCCACGAGGGGTTGTATTCTCTGAAGATATGGCAACCCAGGCCACGAGGGAATCTTCGGATCTTTGTAGACTGGCAAGAAGGCCATGAGGGGTTTCATACCCTGTAGACATGGCACCAATAAGGTCACGAGGGGCATAGTCTTAAAGATAAAGTTCAGTTACATGTTCCATATAGTTTTGCTATTTTATGCAATAGTATGAGATAAGTTTTCTCTTCAGAACAGTTTAAGGGAACATGTTTAGTTTACATATAAAAGAATCATGCTATATGTTTAGATTTCAATAAATATATTATGCCTTACAAGTTATCAGATATTATGTTCATCAGTATGAAACATATATGTGCAAGAAACTCATGAAATCATTTTAGCATGAACTGTTTATACGCAAGTCATATCCACAAAGATTATTCTGTTTATCATGCATTCATGCATACTGTTAAATCTTCATGTCACAATTCCCTTCCTGAGCAAAGTGGGTTGCTCAGATTGCAGGAACATCCTATGGTGCAGCCAAGAGTCTCAGCATGGAGGAGCAAGTACATTGGTATCTAGGACTAGTCTTAGATGTTTTGAGTTTTGGTGTATATAAAACAGAAGTGATGTATATGTTTAAATAGTCTTCCGCTGTAATAGAGTTATTATGTCCACATATTGATGTATTTTGTATAAACAGTTATAGATGCTCTGATTACTATCACTTCCTTTAGGTGGACTATTATATTCAGTTATTTTGTAAAGGAGTATGTTATTATATTATGGGAGTTTCCAACCCAAGAAGAAGTTAAAGAATCAAGATGAGAGAAGAGAGGAAATAAGAAAAAATTTCATACTCATTTTAGTTGGTTCGTGTTAATATCAGGCACAGGCTTGGTATTAGCATGCCGGTCCGACTCTGAATCATATTACGGATTTGGGTCGTGACAAGTTGACTTTGACTGAGAAACTGGCACCAAAAAAAAAAAAAGAGAGGCTGTATCATGCGGTCCTTAGATTTAAGTAATTGAAAGGGATAGATATATATCATGGATAGTTATGTGAATAACTTGCATTATTTGTTGCTTCACAAACATCTCCATCTATAATAATAACTAGTCGCAAATCCGTGCGATGCACGAAAAAAATTTGTGATAAGGTATAATACATATATAATTTTGAGTGAACATCATAGTATTAATAAGAAGCTATAAAAAACTGAAAAGAGAAAATCTCCATTGTGATGAAACAATCAATATCAAGAAGTTGCTAGAGTCATGGAAATTTGAAAATATAAAAACATAGAGATATGTCACATTTATATTACATGAAACTTATATTGTTCAGTGGTAAAGAAATCACAATGCTGAGAAGAATATTGGGATTAAGAACATGCAAAAGAACTACTAACCACTATTGTAAGTATTACGGGTAAAAACAAAAATACATTTAAGACTTTGACACAAAGGCTGTTAGGGGTCTTGCTTTTGCAAGCACCTTTCTATATACAACGTACAAAATGTCTACATTTGAGAAAAAAAAAAAATTCCATAGAAGCCTTACTCTCTTGCTTTCTACATAAGTTGCATTACTGCTACCACTCCAACCACTTGTGTTGATATGTATTTAGAACTTAACTTCCAACAATAATCCTCCTGCCCAATTGACATTTGGAAAGAAAAAAAAAAAAATTAAAAATCACATTCCAAAACAAAACTACAATTGTGGTATAAATATGTAGAAACCTTAATGCGTTTGTTTTGGTTCTTTACCTGAAAGAACATGTCTTCGCTGAAGCTTACAATTATGAGTTTGACCTCCCCTCTGTTGGTCGTCATCTCATCTAAAATCTAACCACTGTAGAAATCTTCCAACAAACTGTTCTCAACATTACTACCAGAATCAGGTGGTGCTCTTCCCTACTCACACTTTTAGTCAGATACGTTACTGCTTGCTAAAATTGTAAACATATTGATTAACATTATTTAGTAATCTTATCATCGTTCTAAAGCTAGAATGAATATTAGTAAACACATGAGAGAATAGAATTAATATATACATACTGCAACTGAAAAACTTCGGGCATGGTTCAGGGAAGCAACAATTTCCTCATTCTTAGAAGCATCCAGTTCGTGAAGATAAGAAAGAGCAAGGGTTTGGAAATTTATAACCTAAAAATTTAATCGATAGATTTATAACTGAAGAATTTGAAGAGATAAGGGAGAAAAAGGGTTTAGCAATCAGTTAGCAGTTATGTATAATGGAGGATTGGTAATGGAGGGTCCACTATTAGAATTGTTGTGGTTCAATGCATTTTCCTTATTACAATCAATTCTAATTTATTTCCAAAATAACGTAGTAAATGTTCTCCAAAGTAACTCTTGTCTATAATATAATACATTTTCATGCCATTACTTTGGGCAATCAAAATACATTTGACAAATTGGAGGCCTTTTGTATAATATATCATTATATTTCCTTTTATACAAAACATCATTCAATCGCATGTATCATTGTTAAATTGTATTTGACTAATCACATTCCTTTTGCATAATATATCATTAACAATATATTTCCTTTTCTACAATATATCATTCAGTCACATTATAATTAAATTTTATTTGACTAATGGCATTCCCAAACAATCACTAATAAGTGGATATTAATTGCTGGGATATTAATATATTGTCTTTTACTAATCAGATTCTTTTTGTACAATATATCATCAATGTATCATTGTTAAATTGTATTGTATTTGACTAATCACATTCCTTTTGTATAATATATCATTAACAATAAATTTCCTTTTCTACAATATATCATTCAATCACACTATAATTAAATTTCATTTGACTAATGGCATTCCAAAACAATCACTAATAGGTGGATATTAATTGGTGGAATAACGAAAAAATGCTGATTCAATTAGGAGGAGGAGAAAATTTAAGAGGCCATTAAGGGAACGGGATGGATTAATCTAGAGAGTCTGATGTGTCATGATTTGGAGGAGCCAAAAAAGTTTCTCTCTGCTCCGAGTTTTAGTTTAGATTATAGATTATAGATATATTTCATTTTCTACAATATATCATTCAATCACACTATAATTAAATTTCATTTGACTAATGGCATTCCAAAAAATCACTAATAGGTGGATATTAATTGGTGGGGTATTAATACGTGGATTCAAGAACAATCAGGATATTAATTGGTGGAAAAACGGATAAATGCTGATTCAATTAGGATGAGGAGAAAATTTAAGAGGCCATTAAGGGAATAGGATGGATTAATCTAGATGAGAAGGAATTAAAATTGGAAACAAATTTGGAATGGCGTGAATTTTTATGGAGATAGAGAGTCTGATATGGCAAGATTTGGAGGAGCCAAAAAAATTTCTCTCTTCTCCGAGTTTTAGTTTAAATTGTAGATTCAATTAGAATTAGGAGAAAATTTAAGAGGCCATTAAGGGAATGGGATGGATTAATCTAGAGAATCTGATGTGGCAGGATTTGGAGGAGCCAAAAAAGTTTCTTTCTGTTTTGAGTTTTAGTTTAGATTGTAGATTATAGATATATTTCCTTTTTTGCATAATAGGTGGATATATCATTCAATCATACTATAATTAAATTTCAATTGACTAATGGCAATCCAAAAAATCACTAGTAGGTGGATATTAATTGGTGGGGTATTAATACGTGGATTCCAAAACAATTAGGATATTAATTGATGGAATAACGGAAAAATACTGATTCAATTAGGAGGAGGAGAAAATTTAAGAGGCCATTAAGGGAACGGGATGAATTAATCTAGAGAGTCTGATGTGTCATGATTTGGAGGAGCCAAAAAGTTTCTCTCTGCTCCGAGTTTTAATTTATATTATAAATTATAGATATATTTCATTTTCTACAATATATCATTCAATCACACTATAATTAAATTTCATTTGACTAATGGCATTCCAAAACAATCATTAATAGGTGGATATTAATTGGTGGGGTATTAATACGTGGATTCCAAAACAATCAGGATATTAATTGGTGGAATAACGGAAAAATGCTGATTCAATTAGGAGAAGGGGAAAGTTAAGAGGCCATTAAGGGAATTGGATGGATTAATCTAGATGAGAAGGAATTAAAATTGAAAACAAATTTGGAATGGCGTGGATTTTTATAGAGATAGAGAGTCTGATGTGGCAGGATTTGGAGGAATCAAAAAAGTTTCTCTCTGCTCTGAGTTTTAGTTTAGATTGTAGATTATAGATATATTTCCTTTTTTGAAATAATAGGTGGATATATCATTCAATCATACTATAATTAAATTTCAATTGACTAATGAGATTCCAAAAAATCACTAATAGGTGGATATTAATTAGTGGGGTATTAATACGTGGATTCCAGAACAATTAGGATATTAATTGGTGCGGTATTAATTGGTGGAAAAACGGAAAAATGCTAATTCAATTAAGATGAGGAGAAAATTTAAGAGGCCATTAAGGGAATGGGATGGATTAATCTAGATGAGAAGGAATTAAAGTTGGAAACAAATTTGAAATGGCGTGAATTTTTATGGAGATAGAGAGTCTGATGTGGCAGAATTTGGAGAAGCCAAAAAAGTTTCTCTCTTCTCCGAGTTTTAGTTTAGATTGTAAATTCAATTAGAAGGAGGAGAAAATTTAAGAGGCCATTAAGGGAATGGGATGGATTAATCTAGAGAATCTAATGTGGCAGGATTTGGAGGAGCCAAAAAACTTTCTCTCTGTTCTGAGTTTTAGTTTAGATTATAGATATATGTCATTTTCTACAATAATAGGTTCAATCACACTATAATTAAATTTCATTTGACTAATGGTATTCCAAAGCAATCACTAATAGGTGAATATTAATTGGTGGGGTATTAATACGTGGATTTCAAAACAATCAGGATATTAATTGGTGGAATAACGGAAAAATACTGATTCAATTAGGAAGAGGAGAAAAATTAAGAGGTCATTAAGGGAATGTGATGGATTAATCTAAAGAGTCTGATGTGGCAAGATTTGGAGGAGCCAAAAAAGTTTCTCTTTACTCCGAATTTTAGTTTAGATTGTAGTTTATAGATATATGTCATTTTCTAGAATAATATGTTCAATCACACTATAATTAAATTTCATTTGACTAATGGCATTCCATATAAATCAGAAATAGGTAGATATTAATTGGTGGGGTATTAATACGTGGATTCCAAAACAATCAGGATATTAATTGGTGGGGTATTAATTGGTGGAATAACGGAAAAATGCTGATTCAATTAGGAGGAGGAGAAAATTTAAGAAGACATGAAGGGAATGAGATGGATTAATCTTGATGAGAAGGAATTAAAATTGGAAACAAATTTGGAATGGCGTGAATTTTTATGGAGATAGAGAGTCTATTGCGGTAGGATTTGGAGGAGCCGAAAAAGTTTCTCTCTTCTCCGAGTTTTTGTTTAGATTGTAGATTCAATTAGGAGGAGGAGAAAATTTAAGAGGCCATTAAGGGAATGGGATGGATTAATCTAGAGAGTCTGATGTGGCAGGATTTGGAGGAGCCAAAAAAGTTTATCTCTGTTCTGAGTTTTAGTTTAGATTATAAATTATAGATTATAGTAGATATATTTCCTTTTCAACAATATATCATTCAATCACACTATAATTAAATTTCATTTGACTAATGATATTCCAAAACAATCACTAATAGGTGGATATTAATTGGTGGGGTATTAATACGTGGATTAAAAAACAATTAGGATATTAATTGGTGGGGTATTGATTGGTGGAATAACGGAAAAATGCTGATTCAATTAGGTGGAGGAGAAAAATTAAGAGGTCATTAAGGAAATGTGATGGATTAATCTAGAGAGTCTGATGTGGCAAGATTTGGAGGAGCCAAAAAAGTTTCTCTCTGTTCCTAGTTTTAGTTTAGATTATAGATTATAGATTATAGATATATTTCCTTTTTAACAATATATCTTTCAATCACACTATAATTAAATTTCATTTGACTAATGGTATTCCAAAACAATCACTAATAGGTGGATATTAATTGGTGGGATATTAATATGTGGATTCCAAAACAATCAGGATATTAATTGGTGGGGTATTAATTGGTGGAATAACGGAAAAATGCTGATTCAATTAGAAGGCGGAGAAAATTTAAAGGGTCATTAAGGGAATGAGATAGATAAATCTAAAGAGTCTGATGTAGCAAGATTTGGAGGAGCCAAAAAAGTTTCTTTCTGTTCCGAGTTTTAGTTTAGATTATAGATTTTAGATTATAGATAAATCTAGAGAGTCTGATGTAGCAGGATTTGGAGGAGCCAAAAAAGTTTCTCTCTGCTCCAACTTTTAGTTTTGATTGTAAATTAAAGATATATGTCATTTTCTACAATAATAGGTTCAATCACACTATAATTAAATTTCATTTGACTAATGACATTCCATAACAATCACAAATAGGTGGATATTAATTGGTGGGGTATTAATACGTGGATTCCAAAACAATCAGGATATTAATTGGTGGAATAACGGAAAAATGCTGATTCAATTAGGAGGAAGAGAAAATTTAAGAGCCATTAAGGGAATGGGATGGATTAATCTAGAGAGTCTGATGTGGCCGGATTTGGAGGAGCCAAAAAAGTTTCTCTTTGCTCTGAGTTTTAGTTTAGATTATAGATTATAGATATTTGTCATTTTCTACAATAATAGGTTCAATCACACTATAATTAAATTTCATTTGACTAATTGTATTTCAAAACAATCACTAATAGGTAGATATTAATTGGTGGGGTATTAATACGTGGATTCCAAAACAATCAGGATATTAATTGGTGGAATAACGGAAAAATGCTGATTCAATTAGGAGGAGGAGAAAATTTAAGAGGTCATTAAGGGAATGGGATGGATTAATCTAGAGAGTCTGATGTCGCAGGATTTGGAGGAGCTAAAAAAGTTTCTCTCTACTCCTATTTTTAGTTTAGATTGTAGATTGTAGATATATGTCATTTTCTACAATAATAGGTTCAATCACACTATAATTAAATTTCATTTGACTAATGGTATTCCAAAACAATCACTAATAGGTGGATATTAATTGGTGGGGTATTAATACGTGGATTCCAAAACAATCAGGATATTAATTAGTGGGGTATTGATTGGTGGAATAACGGAAAAATGCTGATTCAATTACGAGGAGGAGAAAATTTAAGAGGCCATTAGGGGAATTGGATGGGTTAATCTAGATGAGAAGGAATTAAAATTGGAAACAAATTTGGAATGGTGTGGATTTTTATGGAGATACAGAGTCTGATATGGCAGGATTCGGATGAGCCAAAAAAGTTTATCTCTGTCTGAGTTTTAGTTTAGATTGTAGATTATAGATATATTTCATTTTCAACAATAATAGGTGGATGTATCATTCAATCACACTATAATTAAATTTCATTTGACTAATGACATTCCAAAACAATTACTAATAGGTGGATATTAATTGGTGGGGTATTAATACGTGGATTCCAAAACAATCAAGAAAATTAATTGGTGGAATAACAGAAAAATGCTGATTCAATTAGGAGAAGGGGAAAGTTAAGAGGCCATTAAGGGAATTGGATGGATTAATCTAGATGAGAAGGAATTAAAATTGAAAACAAATTTGGAATGGCGTGGATTTTTATAGAGATAGAGAGTCTGATGTGGAAGGATTTGGAGGAATCAAAAAAGTTTCTCTCTGCTCTGAGTTTTAGTTTAGATTGTAGATTATAGATATATTTCATTTTTTGCAATAATAAGTGGATATATCATTCAATCATACTATAATTAAATTTTAATTGACTAATGAGATTCCAAAAAATTAGTAATAGGTGGATATTAATTAGTGGGGTATTAATACGTGGATTCCAGAACAATCAGGATATTAATTGGTGGGGTATTAATTGGTGGAAAAATGGAAAAATGCTAATTCAATTAAGATGAGGAGAAAATTTAAGAGGCCATTAAGGGAATGGGATGGATTAATCTAGATGAGAAGGAATTAAAGTTGGAAACAAATTTGGAATGGCGTGAATTTTTATGGAGATAGAGAGTCTGATGTGGCAGAATTTGGAGGAGCCAAAAAAGTTTCTCTTTTCTCCGAGTTTTAGTTTAGATTGTAAATTCAATTAGAAGGAGGAGAAAATTTAAGAGGCCATTAAGGGAATGAGATGGATTAATCTAGAGAATCTGATGTGGCAGGATTTGGAGGAGCCAAAAAAGTTTCTCTCTGTTCTGAGTTTTAGTTTAGATTATAGATTATAGATTATAGATATATGTCATTTTCTACAATAATAGGTTCAATCACACTATAATTAAATTTCATTTGACTAATGGTATTCCAAAGCAATCACTAATAGGTGAATATTAATTGGTAGGGTATTAATACTTGGATTCCAAAACAATCAGGATATTAATTGGTGGAATAACTGAAAAATGCTGATTCAATTAGTAGGAGGAGAAAAATTAAGAGGTCATTATGGGAATGTGATGGATTAATCTAAAGAGTCTGATGTGGCAAGATTTGGAGGAGCTAAAAAAGTTTCTCTTTACTCCGAGTTTTAGTTTAGATTGTAGTTTATAGATATATGTCATTTTCTACAATAATATGTTCAATCACACTATAATTAAATTTCATTTGACTAATGGCATTCCATATAAATCAGAAATAGGTGGATATTAATTGGTGGGGTATTAATATGTGGATTCCAAAACAATCAGGATATTAATTGGTGGGGTATTAATTGGGGGAATAACAGAAAAATGCTGATTCAATTAGGAGGAGGAGAAAATTTAAGAAGACATGAAGGGAATGATATGGATTAATCTTGATGAGAAGGAATTAAAATTGGAAACTAATTTGGAATGGCGTGAATTTTTTTGCAGATAGAGAGTCTATTGTGGTTGGATTTGGAGGCGCCAAAAAAGTTTCTCTCTTCTCCGAGTTTTAGTTTAGATTGTAGATTCAATTAGGAGGAGGAGAAAATTTAAGAGGCCATTAAGGGAATGGGATCGATTAATCTAGAGAGTCTGATGTGGCAGGATTTTGAGGAGCCAAAAAAGTTTATCTCTGTTCCGAGTTTTAGTTTAGATTGTAGATTATAGATTATAGTAGATATATTTCCTTTTCAACAATATATCATTCAATCACACTATAATTAAATTTCATTTGACTAATGATATTCCAAAACAATCACTAATAGGTGGATATTAATTGGTGGGGCATTAATACATGGATTCCAAAACAATTAGGATATTAATTGGTGGGGTATTGATTGGTGGAATAACGGAAAAATGCTGATTCAATTAGGAGGAGGAGAAAAATTAAGAGGTCATTAAGGAAATGTGATGGATTAATCTAGAGAGTGTGATGTGGCAAGATTTGGAGGAGCCAAAAAAGTTTCTCTTTACTCCGAGTTTTAGTTTAGATTGTAGATTATAGCTATATGTCATTTTCAACAATAATAGGTTCAATCACACTATAATTAAATTTTGTTTGACTAATGGCATTCCATAACAATCACAAATGGGTGGATATTAATTGGTGAGGTATTAATACGTGGATTCCAAAACAATCAGGATATTATTTGCTGGGGTATTAATTGGTGGAATAACGGAAAGATGTTGATTCTATTAGGAGGTGGAGAAAATTTAAGAGGACATTAAGGGAATGAGATGGATTAATCTTGATGAGAAGGAATTAAAATTGGAAACAAATTTGGAATAGCGTGAATTTTTATGGAGATAGAGAGTCTGATGTGGTAGGATTTAGAGGAGCCAAAAAAGTTTCTCTCTTCTCCGAGTTTTAGTTTAGATTGTAGATTCAATTAGGAGGAGGAGAAAATTTAAGAGGCCATTAAGGGAATGGGATGGATTAATCTAGAGAGTCTGATGTGGCAGTATTTGGAGGAGCCAAAAAAGTTTCTCTTTGTTCCGAGTTTTAGTTTAGATTATAGATATATTTCCTTTTTAACAATATATCTTTCAATCACACTATAATTAAATTTCATTTGACTAATGGTATTCCAAAACAATCACTAATAGGTGGATATTAATTGGTGGGATATTAATATGTTGATTCCAAAACAATCAGGATATTAATTGGTGGAATAACTGAAAAATGCTGATTCAATTAGGAAGAGGAGAAAATTTAAAAGGTCATTAAGGGAATGAGATAGATAAATCTAGAGAGTCTGATGTAGCAGGATTTGGAGGATCCAAAAAAGTTTCTCTTTGCTCCGAGTTTTAGTTTAGATTGTAAATTAAAGATATATGTCCTTTTCTACAATAATAGGTTCAATCACACTATAATTAAATTTCATTTGACTAATGACATTCCATAACAATCACAAATAGGTGGATATTAATTGGTGGGGTATTAATACGTGGATTCCAAAACAATCGGGATATTAATTGGTGGAATAATGGAAAAATGCTGATTCAATTAGGAGGAGTAGAAAATTTAAGAGCCATTAAGGGAATGGGATCGATTAATCTAGAGAGTCTGATGTGGCAGGATTTTGAGGAGCCAAAAAAGTTTCTCTCTGCTCCGAGTTTTAGTTTAGATTATAGATTATAGATATATGTCATTTTCTACAATAATAGGTTCAATCACACTATAATTAAATTTCATTTGACTAATTGTATTTCAAAACAATCACTAATAGGTGGATATTAATTGGTGGGGTATTAATACGTGGATTCCAAAACAATCAGGATATTAATTGGTGTATTAATTGGTGCAATAACGGAAAAATGCTGATTCAATTAAGAGGAGGAGAAAATTTAAGAGGTCATTAAGGGAATGGGATGGATTAATCTAGAGAGTCTGATGTCCCAGGATTTGGAGGAGCCAAAAAAGTTTCTCTCTGCTCTTAGTTTTAGTTTAGATTGTAGATTGTAGATATATGTCATTTTCTACAATAATAGGTTCAATCACACTATAATTAAATTTCATTTGACTAATGGTATTCCAAAACAATCACTAATAGGTGGATATTAATTGGTGGGGTATTAATACGTGGATTCCAAAACAATCAGGATATTAATTGGTGGGGTATTGATTGGTGGAATAACAGAAAAATGCTGATTCAATTACTAGGAGGAGAAAATTTAAGAGGCCATTAAGCGAATTGGATGGGTTAATCTAGATGAGAAGGAATTAAAATTGGAAACAAATTTGGAATGGTGTGGATTTTTATGGAGATACAGAGTCTGATATGGCAGGATTTGGATGAGCCAAAAAAGTTTATCTCTGCTCTAAGTTTTAGTTTAGATTGTAGATTATAGATATATTTCATTTTCAGCAATAATAGGTGGATGTATCATTCAATCACACTATAATTAAATTTCATTTGACTAATGGCATTCCAAAACAATTACTAATAGGTGAATATTAATTGGTGTGGTATTAATATGTGGATTCCAAAACAATCAGAATATTAATTGGTGGAATAACGGAAAAATGCTGATTCAATTAGGAGGAGGAGAAAATTTAAGAGGCCATTATGGGAATGTGATGGATTAATCTAGATGAGAAGGAATTAAAATTGGAAACAAATTTGGAATGACGTGAATTTTTATGGAGATAGAGAGTCTGATGTGCCAGGATTTGGAGGAGCCAAAAAAGTTTATCTCTGTTCCGAGTTTTAGTTTAGATTATAGATTATAGATATATTTCCTTTTCTACAATATATCATTCAATCACACTATAATTAAATATCGTTTGACTAATGATATTTCAAAACAATCACTAATAGGTGGATATTAATTGGTGGGGTATTACTATGTGTATTCCAAAACAATCAGGATATTAATTGGTGGAATAACAGAAAAATGCTGATTCAATTAGGAGGAGAAAATTTAAGAGGTCATTAAGGGAATGAGATGGATTAATCTAGAGAGTCTGATGTGGCAGGATTTGGAGGTGCCAAAAAAGTTTCTCTCTGCTCTGAGTTTTAGTTTATACTAGATTATAAACTGCGCAATGCGCGGCTTTTTTTCATTATTTTTCTAAAAATATGTTTCTAACAAAGCAACTTAACTAAGAAGAAGGAATAAATAATAACAATAATGAAAAGTAAAAAAATAAATAAATAAATAAGAAAAGAAAAGAAAAGTGTAAAATAGAAAATGTAAATAATTTTTCTTTACGCTTAAAAATAGAAATGATCATTTTTATTATATCTCATCAAATGTATTATACTGATTTTTATTATATTTCATCAAATGTATTATACTAAGTCTATAAAGATAACTACCAATAACTTTCTAGCCTAGTTGTATTGATTCCTTTCAATGGGGGTTTATATCCCGGGGTTGTATTCACTTAGCAAAAAACAAAAAAAAACTCACTTCACATCGTTTGTGAATTTCAATCACTTTGGTGAACCTCAATTGTTCCATATAAGGATTCTAAATGTTTAGAAGTTTCTCATTTTTGTTTAACTTACAATACTTTGATAGTACAAATAAATAATACAATTTGTCGCATATTTATCCCATCTTTACCTTTTTTTACTTTCTTTTATTTCTCTTTTCATATTTTTTTGGGCAATTTATCACTTATAAATAATCACATAAACAATATCTGTGACCTTAGAAGTCCATCATATAACAAATTGGTCCACGGAGATAAAAATGACAATGTCATCTTAAGTCTAAAACGTATCTCTTAGGAAACTTTAACACATAGAAAAAAAAAATGTTAAGATGTTATTCCCTCTAACCCTAAAAAAAAAAAAAATATCTACACAATTGCCTCTTTTGGTTATCTCTAAAATGATAGTCCATTGATATCCTAAATCTCAGATAATTTGAATGTTGCCTCATCAATTCTAATATGAGTATTGGAAAATAATTTATACTTAACACGTACCCCCAAAAATATATTAAACAGATAGTTGTCAAGCTATTTAGCATATCCAATTGTATAAAAATAAAATGATCAAGTCAAACTATATTTTATATGCAGTTAGATAGTATCAGAAATTGTTAAAAAAACATTTTTGGTTGCAAAAAATAGAGGACTACAACTTAACCAAGCAAAAATACTTCGAATATATCTAATTGTATAAAAATAAAAAAATCAAGTCAAACTAAATTTTATATGCAGCTAAATAGTATCAGAAATTGTAAAAAAAAAAAAAAAAAAAAAAAAAAAAAGCATTATTGGTTGCAAAAAATAGAGGACTACAACTTAACCAAGCAAAAATACTTCGAATATATCCAATTGTATAAAAATAAAAAAAATCAAGTCAAACTAAATTTTATATGCAGTTAAATAGTATCAGAAATTGTAAAAAAAAAAAAAAAAAATTATTGGTTGCAAAAAATAGAGGACTACAACTTAACCAAGCAAAAATACTTCGAATGTAAGATATACAATAAGTTATTGCGTAGAAAAACTTATCCTAACTATATCCTCCACTCTCTTCAAGACCAACTCAGCTAATGCATCTGCATGCATGAAAAAAAAAAAAAAACCATATGATCAAAATCAATTAAGATTGCTAATAACAATGAAACACGTTTTACTCCATCCTTTAAGATCAATTCATTAATGTATCTCCTGACAAATGAACATCATCCTTTTACATAATTAAAGCTAGAGTCATATAACTCACGTAAGAATTTCACATAATAATTCAAATGAATATTTTAAAAATATGAAATTTTGTCTCATGTTCCTTTTCAGTCTTCACGAAGGAATATTGTTATACAATGATTAACATAATTGATTTAACTTTTAATGCAAAAAGGAAACGAAACTTTTATGGCCAAACAACATATATAGTAAAAGTATCATTTTTCGACGTATCTGCAAATATTTAGAGCTATTTAGCATTCAACTTGGAAAAAAAACCCAACCTAATTGTAGCAGTTTATAATCTAAACAAATTTTTGCTCTTTAAATAAAGAAAATATAATTTTCAAATACTTAACCTGAGAAAAGACGAAAATGAAGGTAATACTTATGTAAACTTTATCTTGCCCAAACTCTTATTTCCACTTAAATATTAAATATTAGAAAATAAGAGGAATAAATTTGGGGATCCCAAGGATCGAACCCACGCCCTCACAAAGGGGTGAGACTTTTTGGGAAGAGGAATGACCATTGGGACGAATACCCAAGTTGTAATTTAAATGCATATTTGAAGTAACATATATTGTGTTTAACAGATTTTGTTCGAATATATCTATTTATATCTGAATTAATTAATAAGACCATTTAATTGGAGCATATAATTGGGTAGTGGGTATTTAATTTATTAATGGTGTAGTTTTTATTATAGGGTAGTGGGTATTGAATTTAGTTTATTTAATTTATGTGCCATTTAAGATGTTATGTGTCAAGCAGAAGACGTTGCCTTAGATTCCACGTGACAGAAAGATAGTAACGTTTTCTGCTTTAATTTATATATAGATTTGATATTTTTCATTATTATAATGGATCACCAGCCACGTTCCCAATGAAAGCTTTGAAAAAATGTTCTATTTGATATCCCCACGCAAGGGATAACTAATCAGAAGTTGTTTTCAGACCCTCACATGCATATTGTACTCCAATCAAAGGTTTGACTTTGACTATGAGTTTATAAAAGAGGCCAATTTAAGGAAGAAAACCATAAGTGCAGCCACTCAAAGAAGGAGAAGATGGAGACGGAAATGAAGATTGAAATCATCTCAAGAAAGACCTATTAAACCATTAATTCCAACTCCTCAGCAGCTTAGAACCTTTAGGCTCTCCCTTTTGGACCAATTATGTCCCCCGATATATAGTGCTTTCATTTTCTTCTACACCTCAAACCCCAATCAAAAAGGCAGTATCACCTCTCAAGTCCTCGAGCGATCTTGTCGCTTACAAAACTCACTATCAAAAACCTTAGTTCACTTCTATCCATTGGCTGGCCGTCTCAAAGATGCTGCCTCTATTGAGTGCAATGACCAAGGGGCTTATTTTGTGGAAGCTCAAATTAGCTGCCAACTTGTGGACTTCCTTATCCAACCTGATATTGAGTTACTAAATCGTATTAGTCCCATCACTGATCCTAAAAGCACTCAATTAACCTCAGATTCTATCTTGCTTATTCAACTCACTGCCTTCAGCTGTGGTGGAATTGCCATATCCGTATGCCCTTCACACAAGATCATCGATGGATCATCTCTTTCCACATTTCTCCAAAGTTGGACGGCTACTACTCGTGGAAATGGTGAAGTAGTGCTCCCAGAATTGTTGATTGGAGGGTCTTCGTTTCCGCCTAGAGATTTGCCCATCCTGCCCAAGCCCAAGGTGAACCTCCTAACTCAAAAATGCACCACAAGGAGGTTTGTCTTTGATACCTCAAAGATCGCTATCCTCAAAGCCAAAATTGCCATTGCAATTGGACAGGGACCCCCCACAAATGTAGAGATAGTGTTGGCACTCATTTTCAAATGTGCTATGGCTGCTTCCATGTCAAAATCACGGTGTTCAGTGCCATCGGTATTGTCCCAAACAGTGAACTTGCGCAAAAGAATGGTGCCACCTTTGCCAGAAAACAGTATAGGGAATTTCCTCTGGAAATTTCTAGTGTTTTCTAAAGACAGTGAGATAGAATTGCATGAGTTAGTTGCTAAGATGAGAAAAGGTTTGATAGAATTTTGCAATGAAAATGCGAACAAATTCAAAGGCGATGAAGGTTTTCAAATGGTTTCTGACTTACTGAAGGAGCAAAGTGAATTAATGAACAGAATGGACATCAACATTTATAGGTGTTCAAGCTTGTGCAAGTTTCCATTATATGAAACGGATTTTGGATGGGGAAAGCCCATATGGATCACAAATTATTCAAGGAATTACAACAAGAACTTAATTGTCTTGCTGGATACAAAAGGTGGTGGGATAGAAGCTTGGGTGACTTTGGAGGAAGGAGAGATGGAAATATTTCAACATAGTGAGGAGCTCCTTGAACTTGCTTCCATCAATCCTAGTGTTTTTGTGAATCATGGAAGCATTTGATAAATCATTCTAAGCACAAAATTCTTGTTTGTGATTGTTATTGTTATTATTGTCCATTATCGAAGTTGTTGTTTTTGTTGTTTATATGTAGCGTGAAGATGGATTCGATCGTGATAAAGGAGGAAAATAAAGATAAAGATAAAGATAAAGATGGCTAGTGATACGGATCGTAAGGAAAGAGTTAGAGTTTGAACTCATTAGGAGTTATCACAATAAATCTTTACTGTGTTGGAGATTAGATTAGAGTCTGTTGCTATTTGATTATTATCTGTTGTTATTTCCTATATTTGAATTGTTTGTTCCTTTAATTGTTTAAAGTATATATGGGAGAATAATGAAAAGACTATCTGAAATTAAACCCAAATTCGCTCTTAATCTCTCTCTCTCTCTCTCTTAACACCTATGTTATTATTATTATTATGTTTTTTTTGAAATTTTACTTCTGATTCAATATGAAAATATGATCATGATGAAGAATTCAAAATCGAAATTCTCTATGGAAAGAATTGGATAGTGTCATTAAGTCATAGTACTCTTGAAGTTAAATGATTGATTTATAAATTATACAACTAGTAATTATGCAAATGTGCTTGCTCAAATATACGGATTCTATCAACTTCACACATACTTTTTTTCTAACCTAAATTTTGAAAATTTTGAAGAAATGTGAATTGATAAACGTTGATTTTTTTTTTTTAAACAATCTTCTTCAAGTCAAATCCCTAAAAGGTGTTACTCGATTGGTCCTAATACCATTTGTCACGACACAAGAAAGCACTAACCGTGTTTGCATTATATCCAAAAGGATTTATCAAGTTATAATATGGACTCATCATAATTGTTTATATAAAGTAGATAAACTTAGGAAACATTCAATGTGAGACTCCCCATATGTTCACACAACACCTTCAAAATTCAAATTCAAATCGACACACAAATAAAATAATGAGAGTATCACAAATGTATTGCTTCATATGTAAGCAGGCTTACAAGGCAACTTTATTGCAATTTTTAATTAAGACCAAGACCCTAATATTGAACAATTAATGAAGTATGTGAAAATTCATTAAAAAATCCATTTTATGTTACTCTTGATGGTATCTTGGTAGAAAGTTACCTGAAAATCCTTTTTTTATCTCTGGATGCTTTTAAAAATTCAAGCTTGAACTCCTCCATGAATAAATGCTAACGACATAATTGTGGAAATATTTGAATCTGATATATTGGTATATTATTTTTTTAATGCAGTTGCATACATTCCTTTGCAAGTCAAATTACAATGACTTCGGATTTTTTTTTTTAATTGTTTATCATGTTAGACAAAAATTCCTAATTTATTCCCAATCTAATCTATATTATAATGTAAAACCAAAGTTTTTTTACTTTTGATTGACCTCATAATATTACGTCACATAAGCTTTTGAGTTCTCATAATTTTACACCTCATTATTTTAATATATAATTAAACATTTCATTAGAATCTTGGCATATTATATTTTCTTTAATAGAAATAATATATTATTCCATATATATAAACACAATCATAATAAATGCCTAATACTATAATATATTTTATATATAAACACAATAATAATAAATGTCTTTTAATAATTATCAATTTTCCTATTTAGATAAAATATAAAAGACAATAAAAATCATAGTTAGACCAATAATTTTTTAGATTTAATTTTAATTCATTTTCTGTGTATCGCACATATTTGCGACTAGTTTATATGAAAAGATGGAACTCACACCATCATAGAGAATGAATCAATTAGAGGAGGGGGGACACTATGGGAACAAATACTCAGTAGATAAATAATACTAAAAATATAAATTTTTTGGGTAAATTACATTGACACCCGTTTCTTTTGAGAAAACTAGACTTACTACTATTTTAGGAAAATGACACTCCGCTCCCAAATTTTCAAAATAATTAACACTCTGCCCCTTTTTTTTTTTGTTTATTTTTTATTAATTTTTTTTAACCAATACCTAACTAACCAGAGTTTAAAAAAAATTATATTTCAATTATTTTAAGTTTAAGTGGAAAATATTCCTTTAAAATTTGGGGAAAAGGGGGCGGAGTGTTAATTATTTTGCAAATTTGGGAAAGGAGTGTCATGTCCCTAAAATAGGGTATAGCGAGTCTAGTATTTTCCCCAAAAGAACGGGGTGTCAGTGTAATTTACTCAAAATTTTATTTATGAGAACCATGACCCTCAACCCAAATTAAAATCGATAGTCTATACATGGCTCTCGAATTACAATGGTAATTCAATATAGTTGATATTGATTCCGCCCTATTGTAAGGTGATTTACATGGAGTCGCCACTTAATTTTATAAAGACAAACTAAGAAAAACATAAGGAAAAATCTATTTTATTAATAATAATGATTGTACAATTATAATTTTTGAAATAAAAAGTTACAAGACTTTGTACCTAGTTACAATCTAAAATGGAAAATTTACAATACTCTGTGTCCTAATTACGATCTATCTAAGAAAGTTAAAGGTTACATAATCAATCTATCATCCCCAAAGAGTAGGTTTGGGGCCTAATTTATTGGATAGGAATATGTTAGACAATTATCCAATATGACCTAAATCTATCAAGCTCTTAGACCTAATTGACTATAATTTCACCAACACAGCCAAGGTTATTAAAATCCCGATTCGAATCTTAAAATCTTACGATTTTACGATTCAATATTATGAAAACGATTCGAATCTTAACTGAATCTTAAATGTGGTAGAATCTTAATAGAATCCCGATTTGAATTTTAGAATCTTTAGAATCCCGATTTGCTTCCGATTCTATACGATTCTACTGCACAAGGTTTATTCGGATTTTTTGAGTTTTTTTTTTTTTTTTTTTTTTTTTTTTTTTTTTTTTTTTTTTTTTTTTTTTGGGCCTCCAATGAAAATTTAGCTTGTATTGGGCTGATTTTTACTTTTTAGTATGTTAGTAGCCTGCCCCCTTTTTTTTTTTTTGATAAAAAGTAGCCCGCCCTTTTTTTTTTTTTTTTAATAAGAGAAGCCTGCCCATTTTTCTTTGGAGGATATCTCTTCAGATGATGAGTGGATAGCTGCAAAAGAGAGTCCAAATGAACCAAATGAAGAATGGCCAAGTGTCTTTCATAGGGATGCTCAAGAGGAAGATGAAAATGGTAAGTAGGTTTTAAATCTTGTGAGTTATGACTTATGACTTCCTTATTAGATCTTTATAAAATTTTGAATACAATTTGTTTTTGTTCTTTTTTGCTAGGTGATAAAGATAAAGAAATTCATAATCTTAGTGATTGTGAACTTGAAAATGAAGTAAGAGATTTTGATGATTTTCCCATAGATGATTTAGATGGAAGCAACGACATTTATGGTGAAGGTCTCCCATTAGAGGACAACATTCATCCAATCAATGATAATCTTGGTTTTTAGATCTTGATTATTCACATTGAATAATAAGTAATGTGTTACTTTTGTCACAAAATCACCATTGTGGAAAATGGCTGGGAAATATTTTGATTTATGTAGTGTTATTATTTGGAACATTATGTATCTTTGTTGTTATGTGGTATTAAAACTTGGAACTTGAAAGTTTGAAGTTTGAAATTTGTCATTGGCTAAAATACACTATTGGTCCCTAAAGTTCACACATTGAGCACTTTTGGTCCCTGAAGTTTGAAATGAGCGCTATTAGTCCCTAACATTTCAAAAATGAGCGTTATTGATCCTTCCATCCAATTCTGTTAGTTTAATTGCCTAATTGGTTAACGGAATGATGATGTCACATTTTATTAATGATGTGGCGCAATATTTTTTATTTAAAAATTACACATAATCAAAATAGCATGAGCTAACTCGGATAAATTCATAACCCATAAAACTGACCCACCTCAGTAGAGCCTGCCTAAACCCATAAATCCTTAAATCGGTTTTCTATATTCCCCAACCCAAAAATCTCCAAACCAGAGATTGAAACTCTCAATGTTTCTTATCTTGTACTTGACATGTAATTAAGTCCTTTGTTGATAAGGTCTAATTAAGTAGTCCTATGCAGCATCATCTTTGAAGCTTCACGTCTATTGGACCATTAATCAAAATCTCCAGAATCTCTCTCTCTCTCTCTCTCTCTCTCTCTCTCTCTAAACTTCAACATCATTTGAATTTTCGTTTGAAAGGAACAAAGGCTTTGTTTAATTAAATGCAAACTACAACAAGAAAGCCATAGAGATATCTTATTCGCCTGTAGTGAATGTTAGAAAGATGGAAGATGGTGATGGTGATGGTGATGGCGATGCGATGGCGGCGGTCTAATTAAGCAGTCCTATGTAGTATCATCTTTGAAGCTTCACATCTATTGGACCATTAATCAAAATCTCCAGAATATCTCTCTCTCTCTCCAAACTTCAACATCATTTGAATTTTCGTTTGAAAGGAACAAAGGTTTCGTTTAATTAAATGCAAACTACAACAGGAAAGCCATAGAGATATTTTATTCGCCTGTAGTGAATGTTAGAAAGATGGAAGATGGTGATGGTGATGGTGATGGCGATGGCGATGGCGGCGGTGGTGGAGATGGCTTAGGCGTTATTAGTGGCAGCACTCATGGCTGTTTGTGAGTTTCAATCTTTCATTTGGAGATTTTCTAGGTTTGGGGAAAATAATAGTAAATTGATTTGGGGATTTATGGATTCGGGCGGGACTGTAGGCATCTGGGTTATGAATTAATCCAGGTTAGCTTATGGGTATTTTGATTATGTGTAATTTTTATTTAAAAAATATTGTGCCACATCATTAAAAAAATGTTACATCATTCTTCTGTTAGCCACATAGATAATTAAACTAACGGACTTTGATGGAAGGATCAATAACGCTCATTTTTGAAACTTTAGGGACTAATAGCCCTCATTTCAAACTTCAGGGACCAAAAGCGCTCAACGTGTAAACTTTAAGGACCAACAGTGTATTTTAGCCTTTGTCATTTGGTATTTAATAGTTGATGACTTATTGCATTTTATAAATTTTATGCCAAAACTTATTTATTTTTCAATGATTCTTTAACCTATGTTATGAATTATAATTATTTATATATTTTTTATTTATTTTTTATTTACGGAAAGTAGAATCTTACGATTCACGATTCGATTCGCGAAACCCTCCCAACGATTCAAGGTAGAATCTCGATTTTAATTACCTTGAACACAGCTAAACAGTTCACATCATGAAGTAGTACATGCAAATAAAATGATAATGATTAATTTTCAAGCAATCATACATTAGAAAAATACATATTTAGTAAAGCAAGACGTTCATCTTCTGTGGAATCAATCACATCATCATGCCACAATATCAGAAAATCAGATTTGCAACAAATAAAACATGGAAAACTGTGCATCAGGATACTATATATCCATGCAAGCTTAGGATCTGAGTTCTGATCAGCACTCAAAGTGCCCAATTTTGCACTCAGGTCCTATTCAAGTGCTGATTTGGCTAGAAACTAGTTTTCTCAATTTTCTTTTCAAACAAACTTAATGTAAAGGATACTTAAAACTTCTTCACAGTATTTATACTATTCTAACATGTTTCTAAGCATACGTTTAGAGTAAGTTTTTGTTAGGTAAATTTCTTCATCTGGTCACCCCTCGCTCAAAACCCCTACGTTTTGTTAGGTAAATCAGTTAATTGTTATGATTAGGGTTTGACAATGTTGCAAATCGAAATTGTAAAATGGATTTTGGCTATTTGAACTTGTGGAATTGTAAAATAAAATATTTATATGAATTTTGGGTATAGATCATACATACGTATATTGTCATGTCATATTTGTTGACATCTAAGAAATAATCCTATAAAATATTTATAGCGTGAGATCTGAATGTCAACAATAAGTCTTAACTTTGTTTAATTCATTGATTGAAGCTTTGAAATCAAATAAATCATACTTGATATCCAATCGGTTAATTAGCCCTAAATGGATACTTTTGGCTATACCCGTGTATATAGTAGTGTGATGCCAAAAAAATAATAGGCTAAGCCCAATACACTAAGCCCACACAAGCCCATCAGAAGAAGCCCAAATGGACCCATGAAGAGAGAGCAATTTGATAAAAGAAAAAGAAAGAGGATAAGGGAGGGCGACGGTGGACAGACACAGGAAAACAGAGAGAAAAGAGAAGGAGAAGGGGAAGAAGAGAATGGGGGCTTCAGGCCCCCTAGTTCATGATTTTGTATTGGCTATTACGCCATTTATATGTATTTGCTCCCCATTTATTAGTGAGAAACCCCCTCCCCGTGGATGTAGGCATTGTTGGCCGAACCACGTCAAATATTGTGTTTATTGTCGTGCTTTCTCTCCCTCAAACTTGTGTCTCATCGGACTAAGTCACCCAATCGGGCTCCCATCGTGTCCAAACTCACTGTTAAAGAGGTTCCATACGTATCCCTTTGCTACTCGAGTTTTTTTGACGTTACAATTGGTGCCGTCTGTGGGAACCGATACAGTGAGTTTGGGTTTGATTGGGGGCTACCATCGAGTAGATCGTCTCCTGATCTATCAAACCCCAGAAAATCATCATCATTGGGGGTTGCACGTGCCGCCACGCGCCGGTCGAAGCTCCGGCAAGGAAGCCCCACGCGCCGCCACGCGCATCCGTCTCCACGGTCTCAAAAACCTGCCCCTCCAAGCATCGAATTGAGCAGCGGACACCACCATAGGGTTCCTCGTCCTCCAATCTGAAGAACGGCGTGAAGAATGGTCTCACCGGAGCCTCCACGCGTCGGTGGCAGTTCCGGCAGCTCCTCTCACGCACTGCACGCGCCAGCATGTGCTCAGCGTGTGCCAGCACATGCCAGACGCACGCCAGCACGCACCAGGCACAAGCCAGCGCGCGCCAGGCACACTCCTGACCAGCCACATCAGCCGATCCGGACCCGACCCGACCCAAACCGGCTGCCAAAAAAAAAAAAAAAAATGAGAAAAATAGCAGAAAAATACAGAATTTTCGGGAGAATTCAGGGAAGCTCTCTTCACTCTTAAACTTTTTTAATTACAAGGATTTGATTGTGATTAGTTAATTAATCCAATGCATATTGTCATTTTTAATTAAACATGCCATTTTTTACATGATATGGCGTACTGTTTAATTAATTCAGTGCATGTTTTCATTCATAATTATCTTCTGTTGTGCTGCTTGCATAACAAATATGACGACTAGAATTCAGATTTCTAGGATGTTATTAATTATGATTTTGAGAAATTAGAGATAACAACCTGGGCTTTACATAGTAGTTTTTAGAATCATTGTTGATCATTTTATGATGATTGAGATTGTCTGTTTAACCATAACGGATGACTACGGTATCCATTTCGAGATCGTCCTCGAAATCAATCATTTTACTGACATGTTAGCCTTTCCTAGGAATGACTTTTCTATATGACCACAAACGTACGGGTCATTTTTTTATGATCTTGATTACATATATATGCTTTTGGGCATCCGCTCTATCTTTGAGGGGTGTGACCAATTAGAATCTACTTCCACGGCCAATCGAGAGACCCGTCTCTACGCGCCTTTGTTTAACATGTTCTTGGTTTTCAAATTTTCTATTGGTTGCTCTTGGCAATACTGATTAGTGTCCCTCGAGACATTCTATTTACGTTCGCCTTAGCATATGCTTGCATTTTTTGGTCGCACGTCTCTGAGACAATGTGCACGTTTATCACAAATGTCCATACACTGATTGTGTGCAGTGGGCCTTGCTTATTCTTGAGTCCTGATTTGTGGTGTACCACTCAATCTGTGAGTGCATTCATTATAATAAGCCCCTAGGGGCTAACTTTTTACACATGATTTATAAGTACGAATCAAGATAATTTGTATATTGTAAAGGCACGGACAAAGATCTCGCCTTAAATTATGATATCATGACATCTCACACTCACTTATACTATAATTTTGTCCAATAATCATATATTGCAAATGCACAACTTGATGTTTCTCATCTGTTTGAAACATTTCCACATACTTATGAGTATTTCGAAACTCTTTACATATGGCTCTATAAGCCTTCAGGCATGTACAAGTTTTCATCCTGAGAGATACACGGACTTAGCGTCCTTCATGTCTTGAGAAGTGCATCATTTCGCTATCAAATGCAAATATCAGTGTCTGTCTAACAGTGCTTCGTAGATGCTGTCCCATCTTCTCTAAAACAACTTCACAAAGCTAAAATAGTTGCGGAAGTTCCAGAGGCTAAAGAAACTCAGGCTTCCACTCACAGAGTTCCACAAAGCTTGAAGACAGTGCAATCAAGACTATTATGGATGCGCACAAAGCTTGAAGACAGTGCAATCAAGACTATTATGGATGCGCACAAAGCTTGAAGACAGTGCAGTCAAGACCATTATAGATGCGCACAAAGCTTGAAGACAGTGCAGTCAAGACTATTATGGATGCGCACAAAGCTTGAAGACAGTGCAGTCAAGACTGTTATGGATGCTCACAAAGCTTGAAGACAGTGAAGTCAAGACTATTATGGATGTGCACAAAGCTTGAAGACAAAACCCTAGCCCTGCTAGGTGTTTCACCTGTGAACCCTCAAATGGTGTGGCGGAACGGCATCAAAACCCTGGCCACGTCCAGGTGTTTCGCCTGTGAACCCTCAAATGGTATGGCGGAACGGCATCAAAATGATGGCCACGTCCAGGTGTTTCGCCTGTGAACCCTCAAATGGTATGGCGGAACGGCATCAAAACCCTGGCCACGTCCAAGTGTTCTGCCTGTAAATCCTCTTAATGGTGTGGAGAACGTTACAAAACCCTGGCCATGCCAGGTGTTCTGCCTGTAAATCCTATTAATGGTGTGGAGAACGTCACTAAAACCTTGGCCATACCAGGTATTCAGAATCTCCTGCCTACGAGCCCTTCATGGCGTGGCAGAGCGATATTAATCCCTGACCATGACAGGTACGTGATTTAATTTATTTTTTGCCTGTAAACCCTCCAATGGTGTGGAAGAACGGCATTGAAACCCTAGCAAAGGAATCTGATTCCTGGCCTAGGTTCATTTACTTAATTTGGATTGTGAATCACCCACGTTCGGCCTCAACGGCCCTAGTACGGCCTACATGGCCTCATTTGACCTCTATGGTCACATTACGGCCTCAACGGCCTCGTTTGACCTCAATGGTCTCATCTCGGCGATCATGGCCTCGAGTGGCCTCTACAACCTTATCTCGGCCTCAATGGTCTCATCTCGGCCATCATGGCCTCGAGTGGCCTCTACGGCCTTATCCCGACCTCCACGGCCACGTCTGGCCTCCACGGCCTTATCCCGGCCTCCACGGCCACGTCCGGCCACCATGGCCACATATGGCCTCAACGGCCTTATCCCGACCTCAACGGCCTCGTTTGACCTCAATGGTCTCATCTCGGCCATCATGGCCTCGAGTGGCCTCTACGGCCTTATCCCGGCCTCAAAGGCCACGCTCAGCCTCAACGGCCTTATCCCGGCCTATAGGGCCACGTTCGGCCTTAACGGCCTCAGCACGGCCTCGTTTGACCTCAACGGTCTCGTCTCGACCATCATGGCCTCGAGTGGCCTCTACGGCCTTATGCCGGCCAATACGGCCTCGTTTGACCTAATGGTCTCATCTCGGCCATCATGGCCTCGAGTGGCCTTTACGGCCTTATCCCGGCCTCAACGGCCTCGTTTGACCTCAATGGTCTCATCTCGGCCTCGAGTGGCCTCTACGGCCTTATCCCGGCCTCAAAGGCCACGCTCGGCCTCAACGACCTTATCCTGGCCTACAGGGCCACATTCGGCCTCAACGGCCTTAGCACGGCCTCCAGGGCCTCGTTTGACCTCAACGGTCTCATCTCGGCCATCATGGCCTCGAGTGGCCTCAAGGGCCTCGTTTGAACTCAACGGTCTCGTCTCGGCCTCTACGGCCTTATCCCGGCCTCAAAGGCCTTGTTTGACCTCAACGGTCTCATCTCAGCCATCATGGCCTCGAGCAGCCTCAATGGCCTTAGCCCGGCCAATACGGCCTCGTTTGACCTCAACGGTCTCATCTCGGCCATCATGGCCTCGAGTGGCCTCTATGGCCTCATCCCGACCTCCACGGCCGCGTCCGGCCTCAACGGCCTTAGCACGGCCTCCAAGGCCTCATTTGACCTCAACAGTCTCGTCTCAGCCTCTACGGCCTTATCCCGGCCTCAAAGGCCTTGTTTGACCTCGACGGTTTCATCTCGGCCATCATGGCCTTGAGCGGCCTCAATGGCCTTAGCCCGGCCAATACAGCCTCGTTTGACCTCAACGGTCTCATCTCGGCCATCATGGCCTCGAGTGGCCTCTATGGCCTTATCCCAGCCTCCACGGCCGCGTCCGGCCTCAACGGCCTTAGCATGGCCTCCAAGGCCTCATTTGACCTCAACGGTCCCATCTCGGCCATTATGGCCTCGAGTGGCCCCAACGGCCTTATCCCAGCCTTCTCAGCCTAAAACGGCCTCTTCGACCTCCTTTGACCTCTTCGGTCACATTACAGCTCCAACGGCCTTGAGCATATGGCTTTGTCCAACCCGTCACCATGGATCGAAGCAAACGAAAAACGGTCATTTTGCATTCCTTGCATTAAATGTTTATTTTCTGAGTATAAGAGACAGGTAACTTAACACACACTCCTCTCAGTCATGGCCCCCGTGGCCTCATATGGCCTCAACGGCCTTACCATGACCTCTATGGTCACATTACGGTCTCCACAGTCTCAATTCAGTCTTCGTGACCTCACTTGGCCTCGATGGCCTCAATCCGGCCTGTACGGCCTCACTTTGGTCTTCATGACCTCACTTGGCCTCCACGGCCTCAATACGGCATGAATGGCCTCACTTTGGTCTTCGTGACCTCATCCGGCCTCTACGGCCACACCTCAATTAGTGTGACCTCTCTTCGGTCCGCACGACCTCACCTTGATCTCGCCGGTCTTACTGGCCTCCACGGCCTCCTTAGGGTCTCAGCGACCTCATCCTTGGTCTCCCCGGCGTCACTACGATCTCACTGACCTTATTCTCGACCCCTGTGGCCTCATTGCGTCGGTCTCAATGACCTTATCTCGACCTCCACAACCTCCGTAGGTCTCAGCGATCTAGGTTCAGATTTCACGGCCCTTTTTGGCCTAAATTAGCTGATCTTGGCCCCCACGGCCTCTATTGACTTCAACGGTGCTATCTAAGCCTCTATAGCCTTCCTTGGTTTCATCAACCGAAGCTTGACCTTTATGATCTCACCATGGCCATCCAGGCCTCGTTCCAATCACATTAATTTGGACCAGCACATCTCACAAACTATCCAGACTACTATAGTCTCACCTATCGATGGAAGGATTAAGTCTATTTTATTCCTAAATGGTTTCAGCCTCCACTTCCCTCACCTTATTCGGGAAAGCGAAGACTGAGGGGCTATTGTGATGCCAAAAAAATAATAGGCTAAGCCCAATACACTAAGTCCACACAAGCCCATCAGAAGAAGCCCAAATGGGCCCATGAAGAGAGGGCAATTTGATAAAAGAAAAAGAAAGAGGAGAAGGGAGGGCGACGGTGGACAGACACGGGAAAACAGAGAGAAAAGAGAAGGAGAAGGGGAAGAAGAGAATGGGGGCTTCAGGCCCCCTAGTTCATGATTTTGTATTGGCTATTACGCCATTTATATGTATTTGCTCCCCATTTATTAGTGAGAAACCCCCTCCCCGTGGATGTAGGCATTGTTGGCCGAACCACGTCAAATATTGTGTTTATTGTCGTGCTTTCTCTCCCTCAAACTTGTGTCTCATCGGACTAAGTCACCCAATCGGGCTCCCATCGTGTCCAAACTCACTGTTAAAGAGGTTCCATACGTATCCCTTTGCTACCCGAGTTTTTTTGACGTTACAAGTAGTATGCTTGATTTTCAGCATTTGACTATTTAGGTTATGTTATGTCTAGACTCAAATATTTAGAATTGGCCTTTTCAACTCAGTTCATTTACTTTACTTTCTTATATATTTAACTTGGTGGATTTCTAATTTTACGTTCTATCTTAAAGGTGAAATATTTAGAAGAATTTGTATCTAACTGATAGTAATGATGCTGTAATTCATGTGCATCTATATAAGAAAGGTTGCTGTAATTCAGTTTAGAGATAACTCTATTTCTTTTTTAAACTTATTGTAGTATGCTATGTCATTAGTTTTTAACTTCAACTCCAAGCCTTGAACTTTGTTTTTAAAGATTACTTTAAGGGGATGACTACTGGAAATGGTTTTCAGGTAACTTGGCTTATGAAACCTCCAGAAGGCCTTGAACGATGCTCGAACCCTTCTTGCAAATGATGCCAAGGCTGCAAAGAAGGGAGGAGAGAGGAAATTCATTGGCTTGATCAATGTCTACAAGAAGACTTTCCAATTAGATGGTATTGTTGGCCTTTACAATTGCTTCAACATTTCTTGTGTACAGTGGTTTATACTTTAAATATATGACTCATTGAATAGTTGCAGGTTAGTGGATTACTTATTTATTCATTTTATTTATACTTGTGATGGGATGATGCAATTTGTGATTTTACTACTTACCTGGCATGGCTACATCAAGATGCCCATGATTGACATTAACGCTGAGCATTTAGACTAAATGACATGTTTATAAAATTTTTGGAATTAAGAATTATTTGAGGTATTTTTTTAGGTTTAGTTCTGTTTGTATTATGTCTAAACTACCAATGCAATGCATATGCGCAATGATAGAATTGAAGAAAAACCCTAGGAAGAGGAAAAAATGTTTATTTAAGACTTTGAGAAGCAATGTTCAGTACTACGACTCTTTTACCATAGAGGAATCTTGATTTTCTATCTCTTGATTATCAATTAATTGATATTTGGCATTATCCTGATATGCATTCAGCACAAGCTCACTATGAATGGTTGTTAGATTTGTGGTGAGAATTTCATTCATATATTTTCTGGATGATTTCAGGAAAGTTTCGTTGCTAGCTTCGCTTTTGGTTGGCTTATCGCAAATGGTGCTGGCCTTGGCTCCTATCCAATTAATACCTTCAGAAGAATAATAAGAGCTCCCTTTGATGCACTCTCTCAAATCTTAAGAATGAGGGTCCCAAATCCATATTCAAGGGAGCTGGTACAAAATCCTTTGTTCTATTGCCTGTGCTCGTGTGCTTGCAGGATATGACAAGTTTCAATTGATTGTGTTTGGTAAGAAATGTGATTGTGATGAGGGATTCAAATCAAAATTCTGTATCGAAAGAAGTGTGAAGGAAAAAATAGGAATACACTCAACGCATTAACCTATCGAGTTTTAGTGCGTTGCCTCTTGGGTTTTGTGACGATACCTCTTTAGCAGCGAAATGATCATTCCAAGTCTCTTCCCATGTGCTCTTGTGCCCAATGCCAAGGCTCCATGCATCCTCATCTATTTTTTTTTTTTTGGTCAATGTGAAGATGCCACAATATTGAGCACTTCACGTAAATCCACGAACCAAGTCCTAGGATTTGTTAATAGAAGCCTAGGACAATGAGAGCTGATCAGAGAGCATGATGATTCCATGCCTTTACTTTATTTATGCAACTTTATATTGCATACTATGAGAATCCTAAGGTTAGGGTTTTGTCTTGATGGGTTGTCCATATGTGCGCCTAATTGGGCCAACCCAAAAAATTCCAATAGACTCCCAAATTAAAATTCTTTTCCTTTCACTCCGAGAAAAGCCAATATGGAATCCAAACGCAAATAGGAATTTGAGACAATTTCTAATAAATCTCCACCTTGACTCAAATTCCATAAAAAAGATCTTCATTCTTTCGACAAAGGTCCACCTTAATCCAAACAAGCTTTCCTTGAAACAAGTTAATCTTGCACGCAAATCTACCTTGAACCAATGTCGAAGGTGTACTAGACATAATCTTCTCTTGAACTTCACCAAGATCAAACCTTGAGTTTTGATGCCAATTTGTTGTGATTCGGGCTAGCGGAAGTGCATTCCCATGAACAATAACATAAAACATTCGCACAAGACAGCAATATTTAACATGGTTAGACAACATTAATCCTTCATCCACAGGCAACACCAACTAAAATCCACTATCAACAATAGGATTACATCCACTCTCACAAACTCACACAAACAACACTCACACACCTCACAAACACAAAACTAGACCAAACCTCACATAAACACAAACTCACTACCTCACTACCTCACACACAAAGCACCAATACACCTAATAACTCTCTCACACTAACAAAACAGAAAAACTCTTAACACACAAATACAAGTAATCTTTCAACCCCAAAATCCACGAAATTACTCTTCGAAGAAATTCACTCATATTCTTCTAGGAGTCTTCCCTTCTCCCCATGTGGGAGGAACCATGGGCCAAAGCCACCAAACCCTTCTAAATAATGCCTATTTATAAGGCTCCAATTGTATTCCTTGAAGGACAAGGAATACCCAATACCAAGAAAAGATCTTTTCTTCTGTACCAAGTAAAACTCTTTTCCTTTCACTCCAGGAAAACCCAATAAAGATTCCAAATCCAAACAGGAATATGAGACAATTTCTAACAGTTTTCTTCAGCGTATATGTGTTAATACTGATCTAAACAATTTAGGCCAAGAATAGCGTTCGGCCAAATAAAAAAGGGGCCCAAAACATTGGCCCAAGATTGATATTAATTTGATTGGTTAAAGGCCCAATGAAGTGGTGTGATCCGATCATTTTTAATAATGGTTACTTCAATTACAGTAGTGGAGCAATTACAAAAGCATGGGATGCAGTTCCAAGCAGTTTGGAACTGCATTCGTGAAAAACTCTATGGCAATGAATGATGAACCCTCACATGCATTCGTAAAAAGCTCCAACTATCATTTTTTTTTTTCTTAAGGTTTTTATATATATTCTATTTTTGTCTTGTTTATTCCAGTATGAGTCTATAAAGATGCCAAAATTGAGGTAGAAGCCCTCTCAAAGAAGGGAATAAGCTGGAGAAAAAAATGAAGGTCCAAATCATCTCAAGAAAGACCATAAAACCATCAATTCCAACTCCTCGGCAACATAGAAACTTTAGCCTCTCCCTTTTTGGACCAAATCTTTCCCCCGTTATATAGTGCAACCAGTTTCTTCTACCCCTCCAATTTCATTCAAAAAGGCAGTATTACCCGTCAAGTCATAGAGCGATCTAGTGGCCAACAAAACTCACTATCAAAAACCTTAGTTCACCTCTATCGTTCCAATGGACAGTCGTCTCAAAAGATGCTGCCTCGATTGAGTGCAATGACCAGGGGGCTTAATATGCGGAAGCTTAAGTTAGCTGCCAACTTGTGGACTTCCTTATCCAACATGATATTGAGTTACTACGTCATCTTAGTCCCATCACTGATCCTTACACAACTCCATTAGCCTCAAATTCTATCTTCCTTATTCAATTCACAGCCTTTAGCTGTGGTGGAATTGCCATAGCTGTATGCCCTTAACACAAGGTCATCGATGCATCATCTCTCTCCATATTTCTCCAAATGCATGTCATGTGGCATTTATGGTAACGTCTTCTCATTAACACGTGACATATTAATAGGCACATGTGACTATATTATGACACTTGTTTGAATCTTATTTGCACATCTTTAAAGTTTACCACGTGTCATTAATAGTTATACATATACATGTCAAAGGTGACAGAGCTAGTTGATATGGATCATGAATGCTGGAATGACACGGTTGTCGACCGTACCTTTGATGTTCATAGTGCTGGTATGGTAAAACAAGTACCGCTATGGAATGTGAGATTGAAGGATCAGCTTTGGTGGAACTCATCTCCAAATGGGATTTTTTCTATTCGATCGACATATTCTTATGCCTACTGCAAGGTCTAGACTCCACTGAAGCTAAATCGTCTTCTACGCCTAGTCATCGCATCTTTTGGAAGAAACTATGGAAATGCCGAGTTTCGAGAAAGGTGAAACATTTGGTGTGGAGGGCTTGCAACAATTTCCTTCCCACCCGGCCACCCGTATTACTCTTTCCACCAATGGATTCGAAGTGCATGGTGTGTTATCATGAGGAAGAGAATACTACACGTGTTATGGAACTTCCCATATGCTCGGGATGTCTGGGTCCTTACCACCCCGCGCCTACCAAAATCAACCTCCACAGATGAAGACTTTTGCTACCTAGGCCGCTCTCTGTTCTGGCGTTTGGACATTGATGATAGGGAGTGGTGGCTAGCCATTACTTGGTCCCTCTGGTCAGCTCGTAACAAATATATCTTCGATGGAATTCTCACACCACCTACCAAGGTTGTGGTAGTGGGTACTAATCTATGGAAAGCTTTTGCGTGGTTTTACGTTGTTTGAGCCACTTGCAGGCTTATGATTATTTATGTTGTGTGCCAGGGCTGGTAGTTTGCCATTGGTCACCTCCTTTTACACATGTATTCTTCATACAATTCAATATTATCAATAAAGTTCTACCTTCTTTCTTTAAAAAAAATAAAATAAATAAATAGATAAATAAAAATAAATGTTCACTATTAATACCAAGTTGTTTAATTGTAGATTACTTTATCGTGTTATTAAATTAAATCTTAATAAAATAAAATAAAAACTAATATTTACATTGTTTAAAAAAAAAAAAAAAAAAAAAAAAAAAAAAAAAGAAGAAGAAAGAAACTAAACTAAAACCAAATGGAATAGTCTTTAAAACCCAAATGCAGACAAAAAGAATAAAATTAATTAATAATTTAAGAAAAAAAAGTGTGAAAACTACATAGGTAAAATCTTAAATAAATTTAAAAAATAAAAATAAAAATGTAGATAAACCCAAAAATAAAATGTACCCCACAGAATACAAAAATATCTAAATATGGATTTTATTTAATTGATAACCAGTAACAGTACTCAGAATACTAAAATGTCCCAAAAAGGAAAAACAATTAAAAAGAATTTAATGTAACTAAAACGCAATCTACATAGGTCAAATCTTAAATATATATATTTTATTTTATTTTATTTTTTAAATTATAAATGAGTTCAACGCAAAAATAAAACGTACACCTCATAAATTCATAATACAGAAATATCCAAATATGGATTCTATTTAATTGATAACCTGTAAGAGACCTCAGAATACTAAAAGATCCCAAAAAAGAAAAATAAAATAAAATAGAAGTTATTCTTCAACAATTTTTTAGTGATCCATGTGGTGGATTGGTACTTTTGACTCTGTTTCTTGGGAAAATTTTGAGCAAGACTATCTAGGATGGTTATCATTTGCAAATAGAGGAAGTTGCGCCTCTGCGCAAAATGCAGTCCAAGGTCGAGAAGGAAATGGGCGCTGTTCAAGGTTCTAAATTCTCTATTTGCTTTTCCGATCTAGTTTTCTGTGCAATCTATGATTGTTTGCTGAGAAAAGAATGTGTTCCTTGTTGTTTTTTACTCGAATTGCTATGATTTGAATATTAGTGGCAGTGTTTGAGATTGAGCTATAGCTTTGAAATGTTTGTGGTGCTTCAAGTCATCAACCATGGCTTTGATGGGTCAAACATAGGATTGGTGGAGGTAGCCTTTTTGTCAAATCTTCTATGTGGGAGAAGGATCAATATTTCCTTATTTTCTACTATATTTGGTTTCAGACTTGCAGCCAGTTGACATTTGGAAAGTGCTCTGCATGTTTTAGAGTTGTCTTGACAAGTTCATATTTGGTAAGGCATGCATCAATCTGTGACAGATCTGAAAACTAGTTGGGACATATTATATAAATTTGTAGTTTTGCTTGAGCATAAGTATAAAATTTAGGTAATTGTTTGAAGGCATTGGGATAGATTATATAATCTTTCACTTTGTTGAGCTCTAATTTAACACAGGATTGGATTGCATCTTATACCTTACAATGAAGCATATTGACCAAATTTTGGGGTTACATTATGGTGTGAGGAGGCAAAAGCTAGATCTTGGTGGTAATGGTAGAAGCTAGATCTTGATGGTAATGAAGATGTAGATATGTGTTATTGGGGTGAAACTTATTTAGCAACCATAAAGGATGCCACAGCTGAATTCCATGAAGTTTTTTCACAAACTTCAATCCAGGAAAAAGGCAATGCTTTCTCTGAACATTTGCGTGCAGATCAAATCACAATTGTGTGCAAAATCTAGGATGGGTTCCAATACTTGTCTTATGTAGTCTTTTGCTTGAAAACTTCGCATCCTCTGTGACACCCTAATTGTTTTTATTTGTTCTATTTGTAAATAGTTATAGTTTAGAGTGGGTTTGACCCCTGATCTCATTTAAAAATTTATGCTATAAGATTCATATTGAAATAATTCATGAATAGAAGATACATTCTATTTTGTTGTGTTGATTTTTTCTTTTCTTTTTTCCTCTCATCATCTCTATTAATTTTTATTTGATTGAGAAAAAAACATTAGGTGATAGAAACATGGAAAAAAAAAAAAAGATTTTTTATTTCTGTGTCAACGTTTAACATTTGACGCAAAAGGATGTTATATAGGTTTTTAGCATTAACAAAATGTTGACGTAAAAAATGTTATATAGGTTTTTGGCGTCAATAAAATGTTGACACAAAAAATGTCATATAGGTTTTTCGGGTCAACAAGCATAACATGTTGTAGAGGCCCATTTTTTCGGTCCACCGTGGATCAAATTCAATATCCCAGTGATCCACTAGGGGCCTAAAGCCCAACAAATCCACTAGTCCACGGTAGACAAAACATGAAGGGAAATAGCCCAAAAGCAATCCACCAGGCCCAAACACCAAAGAGCCTAACAAAAGCCCAGCCCATTTACTCTTTAAATTCAGGTCTGCCGCACAAGGGAGAGCCTGAAACAAATTCGAAAAAGAGAGGGAAAATGGCTGTCTCATAAGCACCATTTTTCCCTCCTCTCTTGGCGCGGTGCTCAAGGCACTGAAGGGAGGCATTTCCAAAGCAAAATCTGATTTCCAAAGCTACAATAATCATGACAAAAGGTTGGTTTTCTTCATTAACCAACAGATAAGCATTATGGTTCCAGAAAATATGGTCTATGACAGCCCAGAAAAGATGAAGAAAGCTGGTCCTCCACGCCACCCAGTGGTCCACGGCGGATTACCCAGTGGTTCACGGCAAATTGACTAGCAATTCACAACCAAACTCAGCCACAAAAGCAATCTGCAGCGGCGCCAGCTGTGATAGGTGACGAAGGGGATGACGAGGAAGATGAGGCAAGGGCTGAAAAGACTAAGAAATCTCCCATGGCCGCCCAGATCAGTATCAACTGAAGCAAGTAATGATGAAACACTAGCTGGTCATTTTCTTTACCCACTGGTCGCGGTGGACTTCATCACGGAATGGTCCACGGCAGCACCAGCTGAAACAGAAATCACAACCAAGGCTGAAAAGACTCGAGAAGTCTGCCATGGCCACCACCACTCGAGAGCAGTGACCACCACAGCCCAGCACTCCGGTGGTCCTTGCTCCTCCACATCACGGAACTTAGGAAGCACGGTTTGGAGGTAGGGGAATCAATTTACTCGAATTTTATTTGATCTGCCGCAACAGAAAAGGTATCAATTTGCTAGGGAATGATACCAAAAATGGTAAGATCAAATCTAATTAATGCAAAACGTATATGGGTCAAGTCACCTTAATTATTTCAGATCATTACCGAGCATTAAATGCTCGTCACTTCCTCCCTCATAAATGGCCTGAAAATCGCCGCCCACCGCAGATCAAATCAGATCTGCGGCGGATGAAAACCATCAGCTCAGCCCCAAACATTAAACCTTGTCAAATCTCAGCCCCTTTATCCCTTGGTTAAGCAATGATTCTCATGATGAGGAGGATAACAAACAAAACCATTAGACGCAAACACCATTATAAATAGGGGTGGGAACAAGGAATAGGGGTTGGTTGGCTGATCAGAAAATTCCCACACTGAAATTTCTCCATTAGAGCTGACTTCAAAAAGCTCCAGAAATACAGTTGGCCAACATCAGTCCACGGGACACTTCCCGTAGGTCCACGGTGGACTAAAAGCACTCTTTTAGTCTGCCACAACAGAAAACTCCCATCAAACACTTAACCCAACACTAAGTATTGACTCATGTACGTTTTGCACAGTAAATGATTCTCTTCCTACTCCAAATCTCTTAAGTTCTGTGATTTGTTATGTTTCTTTGCTCTACTCCTGCCTTTCTTGCAAGTTACAGAGGAAATCAAGTGCCTTGTGCTCAGCACCCTGATCCACGGGACTGACTCTTGATTTTTACTGCTTGTCATGCACATTGTGTTTTCTGTCATGGATTATTGCTTCTTGAAAAGGTTGAGTTCATTGTATTAAATCTCGGCTTGTGAGACTGATTTTTTTTTTCTTTGTCATGTATAAGTTTGTAATACATTTCTCATGTGTTATTAACATTACGTTGCAATTACTGAATGTTCTGGTGAAAGTAGAGTTAAAGATTATCAGTTTGTCTTGATCTGCAGTATCAGTTTTATTAGTCCACCGTAACCCCTGCGTGAGCATTGCATCCCGGTGGATCAGAAAGTGTTAGAGGGAAATGCACCATCAGCCATCAAGTGGTCTACCGCGCTTGGTGTAGAGTTTTGGGCTCAACATCCCCCCCACACACAAATCCGGCCCGTATTCAGCCTTCTCGCGGATTAGGTACGTGGCCTATACGGTGCTGAAATTTTTAGCATCCACACATGTTATATATGTTTTTGGCGTCAACAAAATGTTGGTGCGAAAAGATTTTAGTTGCCGCAAAAAAGGATTTACTTTTCACGTCAACTCTTTGTTGACGTTAAGATTTTAAGTGACACGATTTACTGTATCACTATGCGGCAACCTTTTGGTTGACACAAAAAAATGTAAAAATATTTTTTGTGACAACCTTTTCATTGACCCAAAAAATGTTTTTTTCTGTAACTTATTATTTTTAATGTCAACAAAAGATGATGCTGAAAATCATTTTTCTTGTAGTGATAGAGTTTGAAATGTAATTTTCCCAAAAGAACATTATTGTTACTTTGGATGGTGATTTGACCAAGAAGAGACAATATGAGCGAAAAAAAAAAAAAAATTCGGAGCCTATGGTTAATATAACGATGATTTTTCTTAAGGATATACTCTTAATGGAGAATTCTGCAATACAATTTTTTTCAACATATGGATCACTAATTATCCAAGCAATTACTACAAGAACTTAATTGTCTTGCTGGATACAAAAGGTAGTGGTATAGAAGCTTGGCTGACATTGGAGGAATGAGCGATGAAAATATTTCAACATAGCGAAGAGCTCCTTGAATTTGCTTCCTTCAATCCTAGTGTTTTTGTGAATCATATCTACATTTGACAAATCATTCTACTAAGCAAAAAATTCTTGTTTGTGTTTGTTGTTATTATTGTCCACTATCCAAGTTGTTATTTTATCATTAACATTAGTAACAGCAATTGTGCAATGTAAATGGTTCGGGTAGGAACAACCGAACAAAATCTTCCCTTTAGGCACAAATCTAACATATTTTCAATACAGGCCAACTCGAATTAATTTTCACATTTATACTTTGAACACGCCGAGAACATTTTTTGTTAGGGGAAGTCAAGCTCATCCAAATAGGGGAGCCGGCAGGTTCCAAATTTACCCAATTTTAGGGAGAGAGTGGAGCTCAAGGTGTCAATAAAACAAGAGGGCTTTTGGCTAAATATGTAGAGAATATGTCAAATGTTTGAAATTTTTGAGGGGAGAATGTTATATAATATGTTAAAAGGGATAAAAGGTGTCAATGATATATAAAGCAAACGTGCAGCCAACAAATTCAAATAACATTGGATTACCATCTCATTCAAATGACAAGGATATGATAGAGTTGCCATCAGCTAGTTCTTAGGAGAATTTCTATGTACTACTATTGTTGCTTAACTCAAACTGTACTCTCTGTGATAGTTATCTACAAATGTAAATTGTATTTACGTTTTTCTATATACAACAGCCTCAACCAACGTTAGGTAAGGCAAAACAAAATTTGCTCTAAGTCTTTATTTTTCCTTACATGGTATTAGAGCTATTAGAGACTAAATGTCCATACCTTTTTAGCTTTAATTTGTTCTTCTCACAAGCAAATCATTAAACACCTTAGCCACAATGTCATCTTCTTCTTCCACCACTACTACCTCTGCAACTTCAACTACCTTTGTCTACTCCACAAAACATCTAATGTAACAAGCAGGGAGTTAAGCCACAGGGCCAACCCTTTCCAAGATCTCAAACGGTCCCACGTACCTAGGGCTTAACTAACCCTTTTTACCAAACCTCATAACTCCTTTCATTAGTGCCACTCGTATGAAAACCATGTCTCCCATTTCAAACTCCAAGTCTCTTCTTCGTGTATGAGAATAACTCTTTTGTCTGCTTTGAGCTACTTGCAATCTTTCCCGAATTAATCTATTTTTCACAAGTCCTTAGAACAATCTCAGGGCCCAATATTTTCCGCTCACCAACCTTATCCCAACAGATTGGAGACCCACACCTTCTCCCATATAAAGCCTCATAAGGTGCCATCCCAATACTTGCTTGATAGCTGTTATTATAATTATAAGCAAACTCCACTAGGCTCAAATGATCAATCTAACTACCTATGAAATCAAGGACACAAGCTCTTAAAATATCTTCTAAGAGTTGGATAGTCCTCTTAAATTGTACGTTTGTTTGAGGGTGGAAAGCAGTACTAAAGTTCAAATTCGTACCTAGTGCCTTTTGCAAGCTACCCCAGAACCGTGAAATAAATCTCGGATCTCTATCTGAGACAACAGAAACTAGCATCCCATGCAACCTCACAATCTCGTTAATATAAAGCTCTGCTAGCTTGTCAAGAGAGTAGTTCATTTGGATTTAGTCAACCGATCCACCACCACCCAAATAGCATCATGGTTCTTAGATCTCCTTGGTAACCCACACACAAAGTCCATAGAGATATTTTCCCACTTCCACTTAGGTATAGGCAGTGGTTGCAATAACCCTGAGGGCCTTTGGTATTCCACTTTAACTTGTTGGCAGGTCAAGCATTGTTCCACGAAATGAGCTATTTCTCTTTTCATGTTATTCCACCAATAAACTTCTCAAAGATCATGATACATCTTGGTACTACTTGGATGAACTGTGTAAGGAGAATGGTGTGCTTCCTCCAAAATCTCCCTTATGATCGCTGAATCCTGAGGCACACAAAGTCTGTTGCCAAACCTCAAAGCACCGTCATTGGAGATATTAAATTCAAGCATGTTTCCACCACGCACTTCTTCCATAATTTTCTCAATTAAAGTTGGTTCTACACTCAAACTAGCCAAATAAGATTGGGAGCCACTGATCACAACCTCAACTCAAGTCTTTCTAGATTAATAATGATATGCTTCTAAGTAGTTAATAATGTGGCTAAGAAGCCATAGGAGTTTCGACTGAGTGCATCTACTACAACATTGGCCTTACCAGGATGATAACTAATTGAGCAGTCATAATCCTTAATCAACTCAAGCCATCTCCTTTGTGTCTCATATTCAACTCCTTCTGGTGGAGATGTACTTCAGGCTCTTATGGTCTGTGTATATTTCACACCTCTATTCATACAAGCAATGCCTCCATATTTTTAATACAAAAACAACAGCAGCCAATTCTAGATCATGTGTTAGATAATTCTGTTCATAACTCTTTAATTGTCGGGAAGCATAAGCAACAACCTTACCATGTTGCATTAGTACACAACCAAGTCCCTTGTGGAACTCATCACTATATATAATAAAACCACTAGAACTCGAAAGAATAGTCAATACCAGAGTGGAAACCAACCGTTGCTTCAACTCCTAGAAACTCCTTCACATTCATCTGTCCATTCAAACTTTGCATTTTTCCGAGTCAAACGAGTCAAAGGAGTTGCAATACGAGAAAATCCTTCCACAAACCATCTATAATAACCTGTAAGACCTAAGAAACTCCTGACCTCACTCACATTAGTTGCAATACGGGAAAATCCCACCCCCTCATAATTTGTTTTGCTATGGATTATCAATGGTTTGGAAAACTGATTTGTGAATGAGAAATTTAAAGTTAATGCTCAAAAACATTATTAAAGGAGATAATGATGCATTAAATCAGTAGTTTTAATTAATAATCTAAATATATTTTATTTAGGAATAATTAATAACGTGTATTTATTATTGACATGACACAAATAAGTAGCCAATAAGACTAAGGCTAAATTGCGTTATCACCTCTTGGGGTTTGGGTCATTTGCAAACTGACCCTTAGGTTTTCAATTTTGCAATACAACCACTTGAGGTTTTTTATTGGTGAAATTGACCCCTTTAAGTACATTTTTTTGTCAATTTTGCTAACAAAATTTGTCACATGCATTGCACTTAGGGTTATAATAATGAATTTTTTTATTATAAAGTGGTCATATGTAATACACGTGACAAATTTCTTCTAGCAAAATCGACAAAAAATGTACCTAGAGGGGTCAATTACATCAATTTAAAAACATCAGGTGGTTATATTGCAAAATCAAAACCCCAGGGGGTCTATTTGCAACTGACCCAAACCCCAAGGGGTGATTATGTAATTTGGCCTAAGACTAATACATGTCCAACATTGATGTCACATGTCAAGCAGATGACGTTGTCATACATGCCACATAGCAGATAGATGACAATGTCTTCTACTTTAATATATTATATTCTTGGCAATTTCAAAGTCATGGAATATCAATGGTTTGGAAAACTGATTTGCAAATAAGAAATTTAAAGTTAATACTTATAAGAATTATTAAAGGAGATAATGACGATGCATTAAATCAGTAGTTTTAATTAATAAATAATCTAAATATATTTTATTTAGGAATAATTAATAATGTGTATTTATTATTGAGATGACACAAATAAGTAGCTAATAAGACTAATACACGTCCAACATTGATGCCACGTATCAAGCAGAAGAGTTGCCATACATGTCACATGGCAGATAGATGACAACGACGTCTGCTTTAATATTATATATATATATATAGATATAGATATAGATATAGATTCCATAGCTTTGAAATTGCCAATAATGCCACATGACGTTATACATTTCTTTTAGCCCAATAAATATACCACTTAGACATTCGGCTCAGTGGTAATCTTGTCCTCAAAAAGTCTCACTCCTCTATGAAGGGGTGGGTTTGACCCGCAGGATCCTCAAATGTACGTGTGTGAGTTAAAAATTAAAATGTTAGTTTCAATTTGGAGGAGCTATTAATGATTTTACATTTTTCTGGTTACACCACTTTACGCTATTTTTTTTTTTTAAAAAAAAAATTGCCGTTCCTTTTATATTACAAATTATATATACACATAAACAACTCCAAAAGATGTTGTTTTAAGCACTTTTGTTATGTCCAAAACGATTTCGTTTTAGTTGTTTCATACTAAACAAAACATGCCAAATATTTTTTCTTCTTGGTTCAACGTTTTACATTGCCTCGGACTCTCTTTCTCCCCCTATTTTTTCACTCTTCCTCTTTTCTAGGCCGTTGAAGGGACGACTTTGAATTCGTAATTTCGCTTGTACCAAATTGAATAAAAAACAACCCAAATTGTTTGAAATCATTTTTGCAGATTACTTTTATGTATTTGTAATTTCAACAAACACTCTATTGTGTTGTCAGTATAACGTAATTGAAGGAGTTGATTGTGTAATTAGATGTGATTAGCATAATTATAGGAGGTGTAATTAGATCTGATTAGCATAATTATAGGAGTCAATTGTGTAAGCATAATTGTAGGAGTAATTGTAGGAGTCAGCAAATTTAGATTTATTGTACCCTATATAATCTACCTCCTAGAGAGAAGAAAATATACCAGAAATATTCAGCAAAATATTCTAACATGGTATCAGAGCAGGTTACCTGTTCTTTTTTGAAAAAATTAGTTTAGTTTTTCTTTCTTGGATTCCGGCGCCGCCAGTCCTCCTCTTCGGTATCCATCTCAGACCACCAGGCACCACCGTGGTCTCCTCGGACTTTATTGGCTCACCAGGCGTCGCCGGTGACCATCTCGACTTCTTCTCGCACCGTATCGGCTCTCCAGGCGCCGCCGGTGACGATCTCGGCATCCCCTCGGCCTCTCGGCTTCTCGGCTTTCACCATCTCGGCTTCCCCTCGCATCACAAGCCTCGGTGGGTCTCGGTTGCTCCTCCAGCACCGCCAGACCTCGATCTCGGCATCTCGGCCTCTCCCCTTGCTCCGCCAGCTCTCGGTGGCTCTTGGTTCTCCTTGAGAACTCGATCTCGGCCTCTCGATCTCCACCTCGTTCTCGGCATCTCGATCTCGGCCTCTCGATCTCCACCTCGTTCTCGGCATCTCGATCTCGATCTCGAACTCCAGCTCTCTGTCTTGCGCCGCCAGTGGGTCTCGGTTGCTCCTCCAGCACCGCCAGGCCTCACCGTGCCTCTCAATCTCTCAGTGCTCTCACCTTCACGATAGTTTGTTATTTTTGTTTTTCTTT
>OU015761.1:55132984-55157710 GCA_907173295.1 Fagus sylvatica | reverse complement strand
TGTAGGATAATCAATTTGAAAGTAACTGAAATAAGACTGTAATTCGGAAATCTAAATGGAATCATACCATTCCCCTGTTCGGTCATAATACTGTACTTATATTTCTTCGGCTCTGTCCCGAGATACACATTGTCCGGTCAAATACGTCGAAATACAGCTCGGCCCATACCTAGTCATCTCGCCAGAACTAGTTGATTTATACCAGCGCTGAAAATACGTCCTTCGTCTTAAGTGTTTGTAACGCGTAAAATTGTGGCGTTTGTTTTAATTGAATCCAACCCGAGCACCCCAGTCATTATTACTGCTCGGGCAAGCTTACAATAAACTGTGAACCAGCATTAAATGCCTGAGACGTCTGTGTCAGAAATCGTCAAGTTGGTACCCACTTGGCCCTCCATTAACTATCCAGAAATATCTGGACAAAGGGTGTTGAATACGTTTCTGCTTCAAATCCAAGATTACTGGTGATTAGATATGGTAATGATCATTCATTAATAAACTGACAGTATCCACATTCAAGGCTGAGGTATGCTAGATCAGCGAGTTCAAAATATCTCTGATTTCTGACAAGGTTAATTAATTGGGAAGAGGGAGTGGTAAATGTCATAAAAAACCCCCAGTCACATACAGGTATAAAAGGAAGGAGTTTAAAAAAAGAGGTACGTGCTCTCATGCAATAAATCAGATTAATTCTTTGTCAATTAGTGTTCTACTCTTTTTTGATCAGAAACTGACTAAATCTTCGGAGAGCCAAAGGCCAACCCCCACTGGGTTGACCGTGGTTTTAACGATTTGTTCTTGTGGTGTTGTTATTCTGTTCTGCAGGTTTCTCAGTCTGCTCGGACACCCCTCTTCGACATTCGGTTTCGATCTTCTAGTTAGTTTTCTTGTCCTGTCATAATTTAAGTTCCTACAATTGGCGCCGTCTGTGGGAAGAAAGCTTTCTCCAGGATCGACATCTGAAGACTTGAGAGGTTCATTGGAATGTCTGGGCTGGCCATCAACCTCACGACGCCCACCTTCCGTGGTGGTGGAGGATGCAAGTTCATCCAGAGTCTCTTCTGGGACATCATACAGGCCCTCTAGGGACGCGGAGGAGTCCCGGGAGAATACTAATGAAGCGGTGATAGGAGGGACATCAGTGATACCAACTCCACCACTACAACCAACTCCACCACTACAACCAACTCCACCACTACAACCAACTCCACCACTACAACCAACTCCACCACTACAACCAAATCCTCCACAGAAACCGGCCCCTTCACGACATACCAACCCTAGCCAGGGGCCAGTTAGTAGGGCAGATGAGGGAGCCACATCCAGAAGGCTCGGTTCCGAACAGCGAAATAGAGGGGGTGCTCGGCGAAGCCTGGTTTATTCCACCAAATCATCCCAAACCCAAGACAGCCAAAAACTTATTGCCGAGCTCCGCGAAGAGATTCAGAACCTGAAACAAGAATCAAAGAGGCAAAAAGCCCGGGGCCAAGTTCATACAAAAGGGAGGCCTACCAAAAGGACGCACGCCTCACAGCGCGGGGAACAAGACCAACCCGCCTATTCTCGCAAATCACGATATGAAGAATTGTCTGAAACCTCTAAGCTCCCCGACGGAGTCAAGGTCACCCACACCTCCGAAGAACCAGAGGAAATCACTGCATATAGGAGAGCCTTCGCGGTCTCGTCCCCCCCTCTATGGCAGAAAAAATTCCCCAACTAAGAAACATTCAACCAGAAGAACTGCCCGCCCGGGAGGACAGAATGCCGTGTGGAAAGCGCTTGACCTGATATCTTCCTCTCCCTTCTCGAAGGAAATTGAGAAAGCCAAAATGCCCGAGAGGTTCCCGGTCCCGCGCTTGGAGATATATAACGGCCGAACAGACCCTGTCACCCATATTGGCCGATATCAACAGAGTATGGCCTTATCCAGGAATAATGATCCCCTCATGTGCCGACTTTTCCCGTCCAGTTTGGGAGAAGTCGCGATGAGATGGTTCAACCAGTTGGGGACGCGAACAATTTATTCCTGGGATCAAATGGCGGAGGCGTTCGTGGCACGGTTCATTACGAACAGCCGAAAGAGGAAAGAAATGAGTACCCTCCTTACCATGAAGCTGGAGGATAGTGAGACTCTGAAAGACTACTCTATCAGGTTCTGGGAAACTTATAACGACATAGAGGCTTGTGGAGAGGAAGTGGCGATTCAAACCTTTTAAGGCGGGGCTGCCCGTCAATTCTGGTTTGCGCCAGTCTCTTGTCAAACATCCCCCCAGGGATTTGGGAAAGCTGATGCACAAGATAGATCAATTCGTCCGGATTGAGGAAGATGGTCGAGGTACCCCTCCGGCTCAAATCATGGCTCAGCCTAAAGCCACTGTAACAAAGCCGGTAGTTCGGACGGGGAATACCCCCAAAAACTTATCTGCCCCGAAAAACTTCGTGGCTCCAACTTTCCGAGCTTTCGAAACTGTTTTCAAAGAGCCTATCTACAAAGTTATGGAGAAGATTAAGAAGGAACCTTTCTTTGTCTGGCCCCCAAAGATGCTTGGAAACCCAGCTTTGAAGGATGGAAACCTCTACTGCTCCTATCACAGAGAGAAGGGTCATATGACCGAAAACTGTCATCCTGTTAAAGGTGCATTTGGAGAAGTTGGCATCGGAAGGACACCTTGACCGATTCATAAACGCAGACTTGTCTGTTAGGAAGGAGTCGCGTCAGGAAGATCGTCAACCTCACTCTTCGGGTACGCCGTCAGCTGGGATCATCCATGTCATACACAATCCTATATGCTCTGCGGTATCTTCAGCTTCTTACAGATACAAGATGCAGAAGGCAGCCCACCTCAGAAAATCCTTCTCCATTCCGGATTCTGTTCATCTGGCCCCAGTGTATTCGGTTAGCCGAGGAGAGGCGGAGCAGGTGATCTCGTTCTCCGACAGGGACCTAAGGGACGTCCAGTTGCCCCACAACGACCCCTTGGTGGTTACTTTGAGGATAGGAAATTATGATGTTCAGAGAATACTGATAGATCAAGGGAGTTTCGCAGAGATAATGTATCAGGACCTCTACGAGAAGCTCGGCCTATCAGAGGTCGATTTATCTGGCTTCACCACTCCCATATTCGGCTTTTCGGGGGAACCTGTTGTGCCGTTGGGAAAAACTGTGTTGCCTGTGTTAGCAGGTCCGGTCAACCTCCAGACGGAGTTTATAGTGGTTAAAGCTTCGTCCCCGTATAACGCCATAATGGGGCGAGACTGGCTGCACCGAATGAAGGCAGTCCCGTCTACCCTCCATCAAAAACTGAGGTTTCCTACAGCGGACGGGGTCATGGAGTTGAACGGGGATCAGGTCGCCGCAAAACAATGCGTGTTGGCCGCAACAAAAAGGAAGGCTGCTTCAGAAATAAGGGATACGGCGAACTTGTGACAATTACAGTCCCAGGAATTAGAGGATGGAGAAGCAATAATGTCCGAGCAACCAGAAAAGGTATTCTTCGATCCCTCTAATCCTGAAAAGTTCTTTTTGATTGGTTCGAAGCTGCCTTCCACGGATAGAGAGCAATTGCTGCAAATCTTGATCGACAACCAGGATGTTTTTGCTTGGTCGGTTTATGATGCTCCGGGTGTATCTCCGACCTTAGCATGTCATTCACTGAACATTGGGCCCGAGCACCGTCCTGTGGTGCAGAAGCGACGGAAATTGGCCCCAGAAAGAGCCATGATAGTCTTGGAAGAAGTAGAACGCCTTCTGGCGTCCGGAGCGATCCGAGAAATTCAATACCCCGCTTGGCTCTCGAATACGGTGGTGGTGCAAAAGAAAAATGGAAAATGGAGAGTATGTATCGACTTTACTGACTTGAATAAAGGCATGTCCGAAAGATCCTTTTCCACTCCCTCGGATAGATCAGTTGGTAGACTCGGCAGCAAGACATGCTCGGCTAAGCTTCCTGGACGCCTTCCAAGGCTATCACCAGATCCCGATGAACCCTGCCGACCAAGAGAAGACTGCTTTTATCACACCTAGGGGAACGTATTGTTACAGGGTGATGCCATTCGGTCTGAAGAATGCAGGTTCAACCTATCAGAGGATGGTTACCAAAATGTTCGGGCATATGATAGGAAACACGGTTGAGGTCTTATATAGATGATATGCTCGTCAAAAGTCTCAGAGAAGAAAGCCATCTCGCCGATCTGCTGCAAGTCTTCAACATACTGAGGAAGAATAACTTACGTCTCAATGCATCCAAATGTACATTTGGTGTGGGGTCCGGTAAGTTTTTGGGCCATGTGGTAAGCAGAAAAGGGATAGAGGCTAATCCCGGATCAGGTTACAGCTCTTATAAATCTGGCGGAGCCCAGAAACCTTAAACAAGTACAACGCTTTAACCGGAATGATCGCCGCGCTTGGGCGTTTCATCTCAAGGTCGGCCGATAAGTGCAAGGCCTTTTTTCCGACTTCTGGGCAAAAGAAGTAGTTTTGTTTGGGATGAAGAGTGCTCAGCCGCATTTCAGGGGATAAAGACTTACTTATCGACCCCTCCATGTCTTTCGATACCTGATCCAGGGGAACCACTTTTCTTATATCTGGCAGTCTCAGACCATGCTGTGAGTGCCGTACTGGTTCGAGAGTTGGTGCAAGAGCAAAGGCCAATCTTCTTCGTCAGCAAAGCAATGGATGAGACCGAACTAAGATATCTTCCTCTTGAGAAGGCTGCATTGGCACTACTTCACGCAGCCAAGAAACTGCCCCATTATTTCCAGTCCAGCACTGTCACGGTGTTAAGTGATCTTCCCCTAAAAATGCTCCTCCAAAGGTCAGATTTCACGGGGAGGATCACTCGGTGGGGAGTATATCTGGGATCATTGGGGGTAGAGTACAAACCCCGAACAGCAATCAAAGGGCAAATCTTGGCAGAATTTCTAGCCGAATTCCAACATGATCCGAGCAACCCATCTGTGCTTGTCCCAATCAATACTCAGCTCGATTTGGGCACCAAGAAATGGGAATTATTTGTTGATGGGGCTTCCAATTCCAAAGGTTCAGGGGCTGGAATCGTTTTGATATCTCCAGAGGGTTTGACTCTCGAGCAAGCGGTTCGGTTAAAATTCACGGCATCAAACAATGAAGCCGAGTATGAGGCGATGTTGATCGGCCTCAGAACTGCAAAGAAGCTCGGAGCTGATCACTTGCAAATATTCTGTGATTCCCAGCTCGTGGCAAACCAGAATCTCGGGGAGTATCAGGCCAGGGATGACAGAATGGCGGCTTATCTAACAATTGCTCGGACTTTGTTGTCCGAATTCGATTCCACTCATGTCGCCCAAATTGGGAGGGAACACAACTCCCATGCAGATATTTTGGCTAGGCTGGCCACGGCATTGGAATCAGATCTACAGAGGACGGTCTGTATAGAAACGCTGGATCAGCCGAGCTTCCAGAACCAGGAGGCGTCTGTTTCTTCCATCAGCACCCAGCCGAGCTGGATGGATCCAATATTGAGCTATCTCAGGGATAACAAATTGCCGGAAGACAAGAAAGAAGCCAAGATGATCAAGCAAAAGGCTCCAAGATTTTGGGTTTCCAAAGATGGGTTATTGTACAGACGGTCCTTCACAGGGCCATATCTGTTATGCGTACACCCAAATAAGGTAAGAGATTTCCTTTTTGAAATACATGAAGGAATCTGCGGAAGTCATACTGGTGGAAGATCCTTGGCGCATAGAGGCTATTTCACAAGGATATTGGTGGCCATATATGCAAGCTGATGCTCTTAAGTATGTTCAGGAGTGTGATAAGTGTCAAAGGTTTGCCCCTATGATCCATCAACCAGCCGGAGAACTTAATCCCCTGTCCAGCCCTTGGCCGTTTGCCCAGTGGGGATTAGATATTGTGGGGCCTCTTCCTCGGGCACCAGGAAACAAAAGATTCTTGATTGCAGCCACGGATTATTTCACTAAATGGGTCGAGGCCGAACCGCTTTCAAACATCCGAGATGTGGACACAAAACGTTTTTTATGGAAGAATGTCATCACGCGTTTCGGTATCCCTTGGGCTGCCATTTCGGATAACGGCACGCAGTTCGACAGCAAGCTCTTCAAAGGATTTTGCTCGGACCTCGGCATCAGGAACTTCTTTTCTTCTCCTGGTTATCCTCAATCGAATGGTCAGGCTGAAGCATCAAACAAGGTCATAATGAATGGAATCAAAAGAAAGTTGGAAGCAGCAAAAGGAAAATGGGTGGAGGAACTCCCCAGCATATTATGGACCTACAGAACAACAGTAAGGAGATCTACTAATGAGACACCATTCGCACTCGCTTTTGGTGTAGAGGCAGTTATTCCACTGGAGATCGGACTTCCGACCACTCGAACAACAGAATTTGACGTCCAAACCAATGAAGATCATCTGCGTAAGGATTTGGACCTTGTGGAAGAAAAACGAGATATGGCTATGGTTCGTTTGGCATCGTACCAGCAACGAATAAAAAGGGAGTACAATAGGAATGTTAAGCCGAGAATATTTCGGACTGGTGACTTAGTCCTCAGAAAGGTCATGGCCAACACAAGGAAGCCGAATGAAGGAAAACTCGGACCGAATTGGGAAGGGCCCTATAAAGTGTCGTCCCAAGCAGGACAGGGGGCCTATAGGCTAGAAGATTTGGACGGAAAATCTATCCCCAGGCCGTGGAACACTTGTAACCTAAGGAAGTATTTCTTTTGATTAATGTAAAGCCAACACTCAATATATACTTCTGAATTATGATTTTGATCATTTGTGTTTGGTGTCATGACAGATCTGTCGTTTTTAAGGAGGAAAACGATGAGGACAATCTTTTGTCCGAACAACACTACTACCTCAAGGGGGGTGAGTAAAGAAAAATTTCTAAAACCTGAAAAATTACTACCTCAAGGGGGGTGAGTAAGGTAATCTTTTGTCCGAACAACACTACTACCTCAAGGGGGGTGAGTAAAGAAAAATTTCTAAAAACCTGAAAAATTACTACCTCAAGGGGGGTGAGTAAGGTAATCTTTTGTCCGAACAACACTACTACCTCAAGGGGGGTGAGTAAAGAAAAATTTCTAAAAACCTGAAAAATTACTACCTCAAGGGGGGTGAGTAAGGTAATCTTTTGTCCGAACAACACTACTACCTCAAGGGGGGTGAGTAAAGAAAAATTTCTAAAAACCTGAAAAATTACTACCTCAAGGGGGGTGAGTAAGGTAATCTTTTGTCCGAACAACACTACTACCTCAAGGGGGGTGAGTAAAGAAGAATTTCTAAAATCTGAAATATTACTACCTCAAGGGGGGTAAGAAAAGGGAAGCGACGAAATTTGGCAAGGCTTTTCAAGACAGAAAATTCGGACAAAGAAGGATTCGTCCGAACAAGCCCACTGCTCCCACAGAAAGGAAGAACGCCTAAAGGTTAGTAATATAGTCATTATTGTTTTTATGAATGGGTCAATATCCGAGCCAAACGACACTGGAAATCTTTTATTATTTGTCCGTATCAAATAGAGATGTGTCGTCCGAACAATCTACCCTTGGGATAGAAAATGGAAATAGATCTGGTCTACAGTGATGCTAGTATGGATAACAAAAGGGGGTTAAGACTACATGAAATTTATTCTTAATTGGACCTTTTATACACGTCATTGTCCGAACAGATTTGTCTGTTCGGATGCAGGAGTTCTGATGCATGTGAAAAGAATCTGCTATTTTTCTTTCTTAACTGGAATAGTTACCTGGCACAAGTGTTAAGGGAACTGGCGAAACTTTGCCCTCCAGAAACCATGTTTAGGAGGTTAAAATGGCTAGCATAAAAACTACAATGAAAAAACAATAATAATAAAGATATAAAATATATTCGCTGAGGATAAAAAGAAAAAACTGTTAATTCTGACAAACACAATGCATACCGGTTAAATAAAAAATGCCAGTGTTTAGAGGCATCCAGCCCTTAAAGTAGGAATGAATAAAACAAAGCAAATTACAAAAAACTGAAGCTAAATAAAACTGAAGCTAAATCTAAGCGCCAGGAGCGGGAAAGTCTTCATTTGTCGGAGCAGCTGGAGGATTTTCATCTATGGCGGGAGCCGGAGGATTCTCTGTCACCACGAGGGTCGGGTCAATAGGTGCCAAGACAGCAATAGTGGGGGAGTCCTCGGCGGAAATAACGATGGGATCAATTGCCTGGTTTTCTGGAACATCCTCAATGACCTCGGCGCCCTCTTCCTCATCTTCATCTTCATCGCTATCCTCGTCCTCTTCATCCGACTCCCTTAGCCCGGCGTTCGGATATGGAAGAGGAGTGTTTTCCCTCAGAAGAAGGTCCGAGGAAGCCGGGGTGCCGACCTTCTTCAGGGCAGCCTTCCAACCGTCGCGGAAGCTTCTATTGTAGACTCCCTGGATCTGGTCCTTGATCTCGCCCCAAGCCTCTTGTTTTCCCTCCTTCTTGCCACTCTCCAAGGTCTTTCCTAGAGACCGAAGGTACTCGGCCTCGAGTGTCTTTATCTTCTCTAGTGACTGGGCGAGCTCGGATTCTAGTTTCACCTTTTGTTCGGACTCCGACCTCGCCCTGTCCTCAGCGTCCTTCATCAATGTAATAGTTTCGAAATGCTTCTTTTCCAAATCCCCGTAGTCGTTTTCAGCATTTTTCACCACGTCCGCCAGAATCTTCTCATGCTCGGCCTTCATCTTTTGCTTTTCTTCATAAAGGCCGTAGGCTCTAGCCTCAGCAGCCTGAACTCCCTGAGCGGCCTGAAAAACCAAATGTAAACACGAAAAGAATTTAGAAATATAGCAAAACAAACTCATAAACCAAAAGCTAGAAAGATAATACTTACTATCACCAGTCCTCGGGAGATGTGGCGAAATAGGCTGCCCGAAGGTATTTGCTCCCAGACCTGGTAGTCTCCTGGAAGGCAGGTTGCCCTTGTCAGGGCGTGGGCCACTCGAGCCGAAAAGTCGATGTCCGTCGTCTCGAACACCGTATGTTCGGTGGTGACCGGCTCACCCTGGACAGTGATCTTGGGAACCCACGGCTCACCCCGAGAAGAGGGACCTGCTGCCTCTGCCTGTTCGGCTGCCTTCCTGAGCCTCTTCGGCCTGCGACCCCCCTGTTCGGTCGGCCCTTCCACGTCTTCCACTATTTGTGGAAGACTGACCTGTTCGGCCATAGGCATTAGTTCCGGCTCTTCTGACCGGGTCGGCTGCTCAGCCTCTGGGGCTTGAAAAATAGCTTTCTTAGACCTCCTGGTCTGAACTCCCTCCTTAGCCTTACCACGGCCTTTTCCTTTTGAACTGGAGGCCCCCTTGTTCTTCTTCCCAATGACGTCGTAAATATCCACCGGAGGAGCCATCTCTAGCACTGCGCCGGTAGGGATGTGACTAGCCTGATCGGACTGGCTGGGGAAAGTAACGGGTTGAGCCACGTACAGAACCGCAGGCTCCACTGGTGTCTCTTGGGATCTAGGGATCGTTGGTCCTTCTAAGAAGTTCCCAATCAATGGTCGATACCCGAGCAGTACAGAAGCTGCCCGTGGATTTCCGAACTCGTCCACGCAGATATTGGAACGGAGCACCCTGTTTATCTCCTCTACTTTGGCCGCGTGGTCAGGAACGTTCAGCCGAGCAGCTACTGCAAAATTAAATAAAGTTAGAGTTCGGATAGACAAAACACCTCGTCCCTCGGACAAAATATATGTTTCGGACTACTCCTAAAAACCAAGGGTTAGACTGAAAATGTTGGTCTAACCTGGACGGCCGAATTGATTCCGGCAACGTGACTCTGAGAACCATTCACCAGAGACAACGAGCCAGTCGTTGTCGAAACCCTTGTTGGAACTAGGGAGTGCGGTAACGAGTTTCCTGTTTATGTTTTTGGCTCTAATATGGCACAAAGTGTCCGAATCCTTGCCGGGGCAAGTATAGGAATAAACGTACAGAATATCTCTGGCGTTGAGATCTGCTTCTAGTAGTCGGTTAAGGGCGACTACGCCCATAACCACGCGGAATACGTTTATAGACACTTGACTCGGACAAGCGTTCACTGTTCGGAGAAAATCTATTAATAGGGGATGAAGGGGGAATCTAATCCCACCTTCAACTATACCCATAACCGGAACGAGTATTTCGTCACCGTTCAATGGGGGAAGATCCCTAACGCTATAATACCGGAGCCTCACATCGTCCGGTATCAAATACCTACTCCTAAAACTCCTCATACCCTCGTCGGAGTCAACTAAGTGAGCTAGCCTATGTGAATCAGCCATTTCAGCGAAAAGAAAAATATGGAATTGAAGAAATTACTAGAAGCCAATGGAAGTTAAGGAGAGATTGTAGAAGAACTTACTGGGAAGGGGAGTTCTTGGCACGCGGGGTCGTTTTGGCTTCTGAGGACGTGAGAAAACAAGGGTACGAAACGGGAGAGGAAATAAAAATAAGTAAAAAAAGAGAGAGGCTCTGGGAGATTGAAACATTCAAAGAAAGCCCAAGTGTTTTCCCCCCAAAAAAAAACTTTATTAGAAAGTTGGCGGTTTGTTTCTTGGGAACGGAAACGCCGCTTCACAATAAATGAAAGGGAGCTGACATGACCGCTTCGGGAAGCGCATAAGTTGCCCTGATCCTTCCAAAAAGACAGGAAGGAGCAGGGCAAGGGGGTAATTGTAGGATAATTAATTTGAAAGTAACTGAAACAAAACTATAATTCGGAAATCTAAATGGAATCATATCACTCCCCTGTTCGGTCATAATACTGTACTTATATTTCTTCGGCTCTGTCCTAGATACATATTGTCCGGTCGAATACGTCGAAATATAGCTCGGCCAATACCTAGTCGTCTCACCAGAACTAATTGGTTTATACCAACGCTGATAATTCGTCCTTCGTCTTAAGTGTTAATAACGCGCAAAATTGTGTCGTTTATTTTAATTGAATCCAGCCCGAGCATCCCAGTTATCATTATCGCTCGGGCAAGCTTACAATAAATTGTGAACCAGCATTAAATGCCTGAAACGTCTGTGTCAGAAATCATCAAGTTGGTACCCACTTGGCCCTCCATTAATATCGGAAATATCTGGACAAAGGGTGTTGAATACGTTTCTGCTTCAAATCCAAGATTACTGGTGATTAGATATGGTAATGATCATTCATTAATAAACTGACAATGCCCACGTTCAAGGCTGAGGTATACTAAATCAGAGAGCTCAAATATCTCTGATTTCTGACAAGGTTAATTAATTGGGAAGAGGGAGTGGTAAATGTCATAAAAACCCCCGGTTACAAACAGGTATAAAACGGAGGAGTTTGGAAAAAAAGAGGTACGTGCTCTCATGCAATAAATCGGATTAACTCTTTGTCGATTATTTCCTTACTCTTTTTGGATCAGAAACTGACTAAATCTTCGGAGAGCCAAAGGCCAACCCCCACTGGGTTGACCGTGGTTTTAACGATTTGTTTTTGTGGTGTTGTTATTCTGTTCTGCAGGAGCCTCAGTCTGCTCGGACATACCTCTACGACATTCAGTTTCAATCTTCTAGTTAGTTTTCTTGTCTGTCATAATTTAAGTTCCTACAGATACCAAGGAATCTATAGCTGCTCAAGCCAACAGATCCCACATATTTTTACGTGCATATTACTTGCCATTCTTTGGAGTTGTTGGATGGGGTAACTGGGCTTTTTAGCAAATCTCGTGGTATTCAATTTGGTGCACTTTGGAGGATATAGGCATTGTGATCTTCTGGCTTGGTATCCTTCAGGTTCCAGTACGAGATCTCGTTCAGGAGGTTGCATCTCACCACATACAGATTTCACTCCAAGACACTCATTTAATTAGGAGGTTGCATACCACCACATGAAGGTATGATCTCATTCTTTTCATATGTGCTGCCATTAAATTAAATGCAATCCATGCCTATGTAATTTTGAAAGCATATTTAATATTTTAATCGGTTTGATCTTTCATAAATGCTTAGAATGATGTTAGGATAGATTAGAATTTGTGAAAACCTATAAAATATTATTGGAATCTAATTGATCTGAGAATGAAGTCCACCCCTTGGGAAAATTGAAACTTGAGTAGAGACTCTAATGCCGATTTAATCAAGCATCTCCATCTTGCAGAAAATATGATTTAATGCAGAGTTTTATCTTTTTTCTTGTTGTGATTATGTTATATATTAATCTTGATTGTGTGAAGATTAATCACGGTCTATTCTTATTTGCATGTATTATTTTGATGACATGAACTGTTGAGTTGTATGCGAGTTTAGTCGAATTGGTGAACTATTGCTTAATAGATCTTAATAACTTAGCCCCCGAACTTAATTGGATATGTCAGATTTGTAACCTTTATTACTTTTTTAGATGAATTTTAATTAGGAAACAACACCTTGTATATTTTCTGTTTAAATTGTAACTAGGATCAAAGTCTCTTTAACAATTTATTTATAAAAAAACTAAAAAATCAATTATACTATTTTCCACTTTAACAATTTATTTTAAAAAATAAAATAAAATCAATTGTACTATTTTTCTCAAATATCATTAAAAGAGGTATTTTAGATATTTTTCTTTGTTTTTGTTATATAATTAAGTGGTGAATCCATTATAAATTCCCTTAGAGTAAGGAGAATCAATATTATCAAGTCAAATCACCATTGTCAATTGAGAAATCATGGTTAGACATAATTTTTTGCATGTTTTGAGTCAAGGGTCATGGTTCTCAATTCTCACAATTAGCATTAGTGTTTGTGTCATAGTTTAGGTTGTGTTTTATTTTTATTTATTTATATTATTATTATTATTATTATTATTATTATTATTATTATTATTTTTGATTTTTTACACTTTTGCATCATTAATAAAATTTTTACACTTTACAAGCTTGAAAATTCAAAATTGGTCCATAAATTTAAAATCATATTTTAAGTAATCAAACTTGAATTAAGAATGAGATTGTATTTTTTGGGTTGGAAATCGGATAAAAAAACCAAGATTTTATTAAAGAAATAAATTTGATTGGTTGAAATGATATTTACCATAATCTCACATGCATAGGATTACTTGTTAATTAATTTGATTGGTCATCTGAATGATATTTACCATAATCTCACATGCATAGGATTACTTGTTAATTAATTTGATTGGTCATCTAAATGATATTTACCATAATCTCACATGCATATGATTACTTGTTAATTAATTTGATTGGTCATCTAAAGAATTAAATTAAAATCAATTAATAAACAATTACTATTGGTTTAGAACACCTTAAAATGATAACAAGATATTCATTAAAGGATAATTCTTAAATTGATTTATTATTATTATTTTTTTTAACTAATGGGATAATTATTTTGACCAATAATTATCATATTAATTATTAATAAAATTGATTAAAATCAAGGAATCTCGAATTCAGCCAAAAAATGACTTCTAAATCCAAAGGTGAAAAAACCTGGAATTCTTTAAAGCCCAATTCAGATTTAGATCCCAGTCTGTACACTAATTAGTATTTTGACCATAGCTTTTGACTCAATTATTTGATTGAGTTTATTCAAATTGGGTTAGAAATCTGACATAATGGGCTACAAATAATCATTTACAAAAATATCCAAATTCGAACGTTTAGAGAGTCAAAATGGGCCCACAATCAGGGCCTAAAAATCAGTCACAATTTTAGGATTTTTATGAAACAAATCTGATTTCTGAAACCCTAATGCACTCCCATAAGGTCCAGAATGTGGGTAGGTTCACTTTTTGCCTCTTGTATATATAAAATGTTCTCATTTCACCAGGAGGTGGGAATTTTCTTTATTGATAATCTTATACAAAATTCAAAAGAATTTTTGTGAATGATTAGAGTTTCTAATAAGAATACAAACTATTCTTATATTAAACTCTTGACATTACAAGAGGCCACCTCTTGTAATCTCGCTTCCAATATTTTAATTTTATTATCAATCTCATTTATTCAATTTGACAAAGCTTTCTCCAAGAATTGTTTTTTCAGGTTGGATCCAATCGAATCAAATCAAGGAGCTTCCTCCACAACACATACATGTACCTCTCTTTTCTTATTCTTTTGATTATTCATTTCTTTAAAACATGATTGTATGATTAGTTTTGTATGATTGTTTTAGGATAGTTTTTAATTCTTCTGCACATGTAATTTCTTTGATTAATTTTTTATAATTTAGGAACATGTTAGGATATAAAACTCGTCTTTTAAAATGTTAAAAATGACATAGAAGTCAATTTCCATGCATGGTAGAAAGTGAGTTTTCGAATTAAAACTCATTGGGTCTCCAGTTGTTACTGGAGTACTGATCGGGTCTCTTTAGGACCCGATCTAGCCAATTTGGGACCCGATCTAGGGGCTTCTGAGTACCGATTAGCATTATGGTTGAAGTTCTTTACTTTTTTGTAAAAAAATGTTTTTTTTTTTTTTTGCCTCTTCCGTCATCTTTCTAATTGACTTTGACCATAACATGCTTCCTTTATATTGTGTAGATATTTAATTAGGAATATCTTGTTTAGGCATATGTAAAAATATTGGTTGATTGTTCACTTTGTTTTATTTTTGGTGTTTGCATGTAAATCTTTTGATGCTATGTCAAATGCAAGTGATTTGAATGATAAGTCGTGAACTATAGTCTAAAGATCCTTAAAGACTGACCTAGGTTAGGTTGAGTGGGTGTCTAACACCTTCCCACTCAATCCTCTAGCCCCCGAACCCTAATCTTAGGGGAAATAGATTAGTTTATTGAAACACTTTACTTTCTTTTTGTTTTAGATTGTATTAAAACCAAATCCTTGTATTTTGTTTTCTTAGATTGTACCTAGGGCAAAATATTGTAATTTATTTTTTTTCCAAACCATTGTATTATTTATTCAATCAATAAAAGATGTACTTTTTTCTTAGCTTTTTTTTTTTAAATAAAAGTTAGGTGGTGACTCTATTGTAAATTCTCCTAAAGATTAGGATGGAAAACAGTGTAATCACAGTGTTGTAAGAACCACGACCCTAAAACTATCCCTTTTTAGATGAGGGTCTAAACATGATTTCCAAAATGAGGATTTTCACTATTTTCCATCCTAAATCACTAGGGGAAATTATACATGGAGTTACCACCTAACTTTTATACAAAAAGCTAAGAAAAACAATAATTCATATTTTATTGATTAAATAAATAATACAATGTCTCTAAAAAGAAACAAATTACAACATTTTTTCCCTAGATACAATCTAAGGAATTAAAATACAATCTAAAAAAAAAAGGTATAATAAACTAATCTATTTCCCCTAAGGTTAGGGTTTGGGGGCTAGGAGATTAAGTGGGAAGGTGTTAGGCACCCACTCAACCTAACGTAGGTCAGTCTATAAGGATTTTTAGACTATAGTTCACGACTAATATTGCAAAACAGTCGCATTTGACATAGCATCAAACATGTACATGCAAACACCAAAAATAAAACAAATTGATCAATCAACCAATATTTTTACATCTACCTAAAACAAGATATTCATTATTAAATATTTACACAATGTAAAGGAAGCATGTTATGGTCAAAGTCAATTAGAAACATCACAGAAGAGGCAAAGAAAAAACATTTTTGTACAAAAAAGTAAAGAACTTCAACCAGAATGCCAATCGGTACTCAAAACCCTAGATTGGGTCCCAAATTGGCCAGATCGGGTTCCAGAGAGACCCGATCGGTACTCCAATAACAATTGGAGACCCAATGTCTTTTAATTTGAAAACTCACTTACTTAGATGCATGGAAACTAACAAGATTTGTACCCTAACATGTTCCTAATTTATAAAAAAAATTAATCAAAGAAATTACATGTGAAATAGAATTAAAAACTATCCTAGAACAATCATACACAACTAATCATACAATCATATTTTAAAGAAATGAATAATCAAAAGAATAAAGAAAAGAGGTACCTGCATGTGTTGTGGAGGAAGCTCCTTGATTTGATTCGATTGGATCCAACCTGAAAAAACAATTCTTGGAGAAAGCTTTGTCAAATTGAATAAATGAGATTGATAATAAAACTAAAAGACTGGAATTGAGATTACAAGAGGTTCCAGAGTTTAATATAAGAATAATTTGTATTATTATTAGAAACCCTAATCCATCACAAAAATTCTTTTGAAGTTTGTTTAGGATTGTCAATAATGAAAATTCCAACCCCCTATTAAAATGAGAACATTTTCTATTTATACCAGAGACAAAAAGTGAACCTACCCACGTTTTGGACCTCATGGGAGTGCATTAGGGTTTTAGAAATTGGATTTGTTTCATGAAAATCCCGAAATTGTGATTGATTTTTAGGCCTGTTTTGGCCCTCTAATGTTCGAATTTGGACATTGTCGTGAATGCATATTTGTAACCCATCATGTTAGCTTTCCAATCCTATTTGAATCAGCTCAATCGAATAATTGAGTAAAAAGTTATGATCAAAATACCGAGCAATGTATAGGCTAGAATCCAAATCTGAATTGGCATTCAATATAGGTTTGGCTCAATTGAACAATGTCACAAACTAAAAAGTTTAGAATCGATCTGAAATTTAAGACGATTCAGATTTGCAGGGGAAAGGTGATCTCGTACCACTTGGTTCGAAGTCTATTGATTTTGATTTTTGAATCGCTTGCAACAGAACAGAGACAACTGTGCTGTAGCTCAAGTACTTTTTTTTTTTCTTCCCACTCTAACTTTATTTTTTCAATTATAAAAATGTGACTTTGTTACCTTACTTTTCTTATCATTTAAACATTTGAGAGTAGATTTCACTCACAAAATTAAACTTGGTATAATTGAATTTTCAAAAATGATATTCTCCCCCCAAATTCTCAAAATTATTGATACTCTTATATTATATGTATTATAGGGGTGTCAAAATTTACCCAAACTCATTAATCCACCCACTTATTACCCACCTATCTAACAAATGGGCTAAATGAGTATTGATCCAATTAGACCCAATTAAGATAAGTACTAAATGGGTTCAAATTGGGTTACTTATTGGGTACCCAACAAATTACATAAAATTTAGGACAAAGTACACTTAATCCACTTATGGTTTGGGTTATTTACAAGTTGTCTACCTGTGGTTTCAAAATTGACACTTACCCACCTAAGATATTATTTGTTAACACCCACATCTCACTGCCGTTAGCACTAAACAAAAGAAAATAAAAAACAATCGGCTTTTCTTCTCTCTCACGCTAGATGAACAAATAACAATCATCTCTCATTCTCTCCCTCACCAGATTGCCACCAGAATCTTGCTAGAGAGTAGTGGTGGTGGACAGTGGTTGTAGAAGAGAGCAACCCAAAACTAACCTCATCGGAACTCACCCAATTTCTGCTTGGCACTCACTGAATCCAAACTCATATCTATATACATACTTAATTCGTATTTGGTCATTTTTTAGATTTCAGGGGTATTTTTGGTATTTTGAAAGTTTTTGGTATATATAGTTGATAATATACATATATATATATATATATATACATAATTAGGTAAATGGGCAGATTAAATTTTAACTATAATAATTGGATTGGGCTGGGTTGGGCTAGGTTAGGTATGAGTACTAGCTAGATTGTTAGATGGGTAATAATTGGTTTTAAGCACCCAAACCATTTATGACTCACCTAAACCCACCCAATTGCCAGCCCTAAGTTACACAACCTTAACCCCATTCAAGTTAAACGGTGTTAATTCTTACTATGAAATATTCCTTTGAAAATGAATATTCCGAATAAAACAAAACCCAAACATCTCAAACACTTTATATGTAACCAAATGTTGCAGCAACCTATTTCACACTCCTCTAACCTAGTTCGTGACACATTTAGTAGAGCTTGATCTCAATTTGATACTTTAATGATGCATCATGTGTGCAATTATAGACAAAAAGATCCTAGACAGTCTTAGTGTCCCTAAGTTTTAGAAAGAAGTGGTTGATGGAGGGAACTTAGACTCACATTTTTTTTTCTGCACAGGTAAAGAAATTTCACCAAAGACATAGCACTACATTTTTTCTACCTTTAAGAAACACACCCATATTTTGTACCCACAAATTGTAATTGGGTCCATCCCATACTATAGTAACTAAACAATAGCTCGTGCAATGCATAAGATAAACTATTTAAATACTTCTTTGCCTTGTTTTTAATTCTATAGAAAAAAAAAAAAAAAAAATTTAATTGACATTTTTCGTTCAAAATAAAAGCTGAAATTTTTCTACATGAGCTTTCAAGAATTGAAATTACAAATACAGCTTTGTGTAGTTAAAAATTGTTAGAATATTTTGCTGAATATTTCTGGTATATTTTCTTCTCTCTAGGAAGTAGATTATATAGGGTACAATCAATCTAAATTTGCTGACTCCTACAATTACTCCTACAATTATGCTTACACAATTGACTCCTATAATTATGCTAATCAGATCTAATTACACTTCCTATAATTATGCTAATCACATCTAATTACACAATCAACTCCTTCAATTACGTTATACTGACAACACTCCCCCTCAAGCTGGAGAGTAGATATCAATGACTCCCAGCTTGCTACAAATAGAATCAATGGCATTCTTAGGAAGAGCTTTAGTGAAGATGTCTGCTAGTTGACTTCCAGAAGGTACAAACGGTGTGATGATGTCTTTCGATTCTACTTTAGAACGAACAAAGTGACAATCAACTTCGATATGCTTGGTTCTTTCATGGAAAACTGGATTACTAGCAATATGAATGGCTGCTTGATTGTCACAGTAAAGAGGTGTCGGACCTTGTGTTAAGAGTCCGAATTCTTGAAGAACTGTTCTCAACCAGGTTAACTCACAAGTGGAATGGGCCATGGCACGGTACTCTGCTTCAGCACTAGAGCGAGCCACAACTGACTGCTTCTTACTTCTCCAAGTGACAAGATTGCCTCCTATGAAGGTGCAATAACCAGTGGTAGATTTTCGATCTGAAGGTGACCCTGCCCAGTCAGCATCAGTATAACCTTCAATGCGGAGATGACCAGATGATCGATAAAAGAGGCCACGACCTGGAGCATTTTTCAGATACTTCAGGATGCGTATGACTGCATTCATATGAGGAACTCGAGGGTTGGTCATAAATTGACTCACAACACTAACTGCATAAGAAATATCAGGTCGAGTAATGGTTAGATAAATAAGTTTACCCACAAGTCTGCGATAGGTGTCTGGATCATCAATAAATTCACCCTCATCTGGCATCAATTTCAAATTGGACTCCATTGGTGTAGCAACAGGTTTGGAGCCAAGATAGCCTGTGTCTTGCAATATATCAAGGGTATATTTTCTCTGGGATAAGCTTATTCCTGCTTTTGACCTAGCGACCTCAATACCAAGAAAATAACGAAGCTTACCCAAGTATTTAGTGAGAAAACTTGAGCTGAGATGATTTATCAAGATCTGAATACCTTCCTTGTCACTCCCAGTAATAACGATATCATCCACATAAACCACAAGTATCACAATACCCGTTTTTGTCTTTTTAAAGAAAACAGAGTGATCAGCTTGGCTCCGAGTCATACCATGAGAAACTACTGCCTTACTGAATTTGTCAAACCAAGCACGGGGAGATTGTTTGAGGCCATAGATAGATTTCTTCAGATGACACACATACTCCCCCTTGGACTCAAACCCAGGTGGTTGAGCCATGTACACTGTCTCATTAAGATCACCATGTAGAAAGGCATTTTTGACATCAAGTTGGTGAAGTGGCCAATCAAGATTAGCAGCCAGAGATATAATGATGCGAATAGAGTTCAGTTTGGCAACAGGAGAAAATGTCTCAGTGTAATCAAGACCATAAGTCTGAGTAAAGCCCTTAGCTACAAGACGAGCTTTCAGACGATCAACACTGCCATTAGGATTTTGTTTAACTGTAAAAACCCAACGACAGCCAACAATAGATGTACCTGCAGGTTTATGAACGAGATCCCAAGTATGATTCAAGTCTAAAGCATGCATCTCTTCTTCCATGGCCTTACGCCAACCAGGGTGAGAAAGTGCTTCCCTGTAGGACTTGGGAACAACAATAGATGAGACGGACAAAGAGAATGCTTTAAAAGAAGAAGATAAGTGATCAAAGGAAACAAAGTTAGAGATAGGATGGTCGGTACAAGTCCGCTTACTCTTACGAAGGGCAATAGGAAGATCAAGATCTGAGGTAGACTGAGGAAGAGGTGGATCTGCAGACGTCGAGGCGGATGAGGGAGGCAATGGAGGGGACTCTACGTTGTGGTGGAACTAGAGGTGCATCTTGATGTCGACGACGAACATAAACCTGAGAGATAGGTGGAGCCTGTGGAGCAAAGGGAATAGGTGTAGGAATAACAGGACTAGATAGGATAGATTCCTGTAACTGTCCTCCCTGAGGAGAATAATAAGGAACATCCTCAAAAAATGTCACATCAGCACTAACAAAATGTTTCTGTAAGGAAGGACTGTAACACCGATAACCTTTCTGAGTGCGAGAATAACCGAGAAAGATGCACTTGTGTGCACGAGGATCAAGTTTGTCTCGACTAGGATTGAGATTATGGACAAAAGAAACACAACCAAAGACTTTAAGGGGAACAGAGAAAGGACTCTTATCAGCAAATAAAATCTCAAAGGGAGACTTACCTTTGAGAACACGAGAGGGCATTCTATTCAAAAGATATGTAGCAGTAAGAACTGCATCTGCCCAAAAAGATTTAGGAACATGCATTTGGAGCATAAGAGCACGAGCAATAGCTAGAATGGGCCCATTTTTACGTTCAGCAATGCCGTTTTGTTGAGGAGTACGAACACAAGATGTTTGATGAATAATACCCCTAGACGTAAGAAATTCTTGAAATGAACTTTCTGTATATTCACGAGCATTGTCAGTGCGGAAAGCAAGAAGTTTGGCATTAAATTGATTAGAGATTTCAGCATAAAAAGATTGAAAAGTTGCAAACAATTGAGATCTATCTTTAAGCACATACACCCACGTTAAACGAGAATGATCATCAATAAAAGTAACAAAATAACGTGCACCACATAAACCAGTAGTGCGAGCTGGTCCCCAAACATCAGAATGGACCAACTCAAAAGGATGTAAACATGGCTCATCATTACGAAGTTTAAAAGTAGCTCTATGATGTTTACTCAGTTCACAAGTTTCACAATTAAAGCTAGAAAAATCAGATAAAGATGGAACTAATTTTTGAAGATTGAGGAACGAGGGGTGTCCAAGACGGCAATGCCACTGATATGGAGAGACTGAGGAACGTAGAGCAGATGGAATCGAGGTGTGAAACGGTCGAAAGTAGTAGAGTCCATCCTTCTCAAAGCCCCCACCAATCGTCCTCTTCGTCTTTAGATCCTGAAAGACACAATAAGATGGAAAGAAGGCAATAGAACAATGTAAGGCAACGGTAAGCTTGTGAACAGATAATAAATTAAAAGGAAACTCAGGTAAGTATAAGACATTGGAAAATGTGAGATTAGGAGTGCTAACAGTACCTATCCCTTGGACAGGGGTTTTAGTGCCATTAGCAACCGTGACAGAAAAAGGAGAACACGGATCCGAAATATTTGAAAGAAGTGAAGAATTACCAGTCATATGATCAGAGGCTCCCGAGTCAATGACCCAAGAAGAATTAGAGGATGAATGAAGACAGGTGTTACCTGAGGCGACCATGGAGGAAGGATGAGGCACGTTGGAGAATTGAATCATACTCAGCCTTGCTTATAAGAACCTGCTCCTCAGAAGGGGTGGAGTTATTCCCCATCAACAGTAGCATGATTAGCCCAAGCTGGTTTGCCATGAAGCTTCCAACAGAAATCAACTGTGTGGTTAGTGCGACCACAATGAGTACATTTCTTTGGGCCGCGGCCACCACCCCCACTACGACCACCTCGGCCACCACGACCATTATGGGTACCCCGGCGAGAGCTATGATCACCACGCTCCCCCTGAGGAGTATCATAATGCCCAACAAGAGCAGATCGCTCGTCTTTGACACCAGAAGATGAGATAGCTGCTCTTCTAACTCGAGCATAAGTCTCACGAACAGTAGGTATGTCCTTTCCAGATAGGATCTGAGAGCGTAATGGGATCAAGGTCTGGCTTAAGACCAGATAAAAACTTAGCAACTCGAAATTCTTCTCCGATACTTTTGCTGTTTCTGCAAGTCAGTGGACAATGGCTTGATACACATTAAGTTCATCCCACATACCTTGGAGAAGAGAGAAATATTCCTCAATTGAGCGATCACCCTGCTGGAGAGAGAACATATCTTGATAAAGCTCATGAATTCGAGTAATATTTTCTTCAGAAGAATACATGAGATGCAGTGTATCCCAAATATCCTTAGAAGATTCCAAGTACGACACATTGTTGAATACATCGGGTTCCAGGCTGTTCCATAACCAAGTCATAATCTGTGCATCCTCTTTGATCCACGTTAGAAATTTTGGTGGCATCAGTGGGTTTGGTAGTCGTTAGATACGATTCTTTGCCACGACCAGTCAAGAAAACCAAGAACAGCACGTGACCACTGAAGATAATTGGAGCCCTTTAATTTGGTACTAGTCATAGAACCAAAGAAAAGAGAATCCTGCAAATCTTTAGTGTCACCCATAATAAGAGAATAAAATAAAGTAGAATAACTTTTTTTTTTTTTTTTTTTTTTTTTTTTTTTTTCTTATCTGCAAGAGTGGGTTATACCAAAAAAAAAAGAAAAGAAAAACAAAAATAACAAACTATCGTGAAGGTGAGAGCACTGAGAGATTGAGAGGCACGGTGAGGCCTGGCGGTGCTGGAGGAGCAACCGAGACCCACTGGCGGCGCAAGACAGAGAGCTGGAGTTCGAGATCGAGATCGAGATGCCGAGAACGAGGTGGAGATCGAGAGACCGAGATCGAGATGCCGAGAACGAGGTGGAGATCGAGAGGCCGAGATCGAGTTCTCAAGGAGAACCAAGAGCCACCGAGAGCTGGCGGAGCAAGGGGAGAGGCCGAGATGCCGAGATCGAGGTCTGGCGGTGCTGGAGGAGCAACCGAGACCCACCGAGGCTTGTGATGCGAGGGGAAGCCGAGATGGTGAAAGCCGAGAAGCCAAGAGGCCGAGGGGATGCCGAGATCGTCACCGGCGGCGCCTGGAGAGCCGATACGGTGCGAGAAGAAGTCGAGATGGTCACCGGCGACGCCTGGTGAGCCAATAAAGTCCGAGGAGACCACGGTGGTGCCTGGTGGTCTGAGAAAGGATACCGAAGAGGAGGACCTGGCGGCGCCGGAATCCAAGAAAGAACAAACTAAACCCTAATTTTTTTCAAAAAAGAACAGGTAACCTGCTCTGATACCATGTTAGAATATTTTGCTGAATATTTCGGTATATTTTCTTCTCTCTAGGAGGTAGATTATATAGGGTACAATAAATCTAAATTTGCTGACTCCTACAATTACTCCTACAATTATGCTTACACAATTGACTCCTATAATTATGCTAATCAGATCTAATTACACCTCCTATAATTATGCTAATCACATCTAATTACACAATCAACTCCTTCAATTACGTTATACTGACAACACAATAGAGTGTTTGTTGAAATTACAAATACATAAAAGTAATCTGCAAAAATGATTTCAAACAATTTGGGTTGTTTTTTATTCAATTTGGTACAAGCGAAATTACGAATTCAAAGTCGTCCCTTCAACGGCCTAGAAAAGAGGAAGAGTGAAAAAATAGGGGGAGAAAGAGAGTCCGAGGCAATGTAAAACGTTGAACCAAGAAGAAAAAATATTTGGCATGTTTTGTTTAGTATGAAACAACTAAAACGAAATCGTTTTGGACATAACAAAAGTGCTTAAAACAACATCTTTTGGAGTTGTTTATGTGTATATATAATTTGTAATATAAAAGGAACGGCAATTTTTTTTTTAAAAAAAAAAAATAGCGTAAAGTGGTGTAACCAGAAAAATGTAAAATCATTAATAGCTCCTCCAAATTGAAACTAACATTTTAATTTTTAACTCACACACACGTATATTTGGGGATCCCGGGATCGAAACCCACCCCTTCATAGAGGAGTGAGACTTTTTGAGGACAAGATTACCACTGAGCCGAATGTCTAAGTGGTATATTTATTGGGCTAAAAGAAATGTATAACATCATGTGGCATTATTGGCAATTTCAAAGCCATGGAATCTATATCTATATCTATATATATATATATATATAATAGCAGACGTCGTTGTCATCTATCTGCCATGTGACATGTATGGCAACGTCTTCTGCTTGACACGTGACATCAATTTTGGATGTGTATTAGTCTTATTGGTACTTATTTGTGTCATCTCAATAATAAATACACATTATTAATTATTCATAATAAAATATATTTAGATTATTTATTAATTAAAACTACTGATTTAATGCATCGTCATTATCTCCTTTAATAATTCTTATAAGTATTAACTTTAAATTTCTTATTTGCAAATCAGTTTTCCAAACCATTGATATTCCATGACTTTGAAATTGCCAAGAATATAATATATTAAAGTAGAAGACATTGTCATCTATCTGCTATGTGGCATGTATGACAACGTCATCTGCTTGACATGTGACATCAATGTTGGACATGTATTAGTCTTAGGCCAAATTACATAATCACCCCTTGGGGTTTGGGTCAGTTG
>OU015761.1:55054960-55132884 GCA_907173295.1 Fagus sylvatica | reverse complement strand
AGGTCCAAATCCTTACGCAGATGATCTTCATTGGTTTGGACGTCAAATTCTGTTGTTCGAGTGGTCGGAAGTCCGATCTCCAGTGGAATAACTGCCTCCTATACCAAAAGCGAGTGCGAATGGTGTCTCATTAGTAGATCTCCTTGCCTGTTGTTCTGTAGGTCCATAATATGCTGGGGAGTTCCTCCACCCATTTTCCTTTTGCTGCTTCCAACTTTCTTTTGATTCCATTCATTATGACCTTGTTTGATGCTTCAGCCTGACCATTCGATTGAGGATAACCAGGAGAAGAAAAGAAGTTCCTGATGCCGAGGTCCGAGCAAAATCCTTTAAAGAGCTTGCTATCGAACTGCGTGCCGTTATCCGAAATGGCAGCCCAAGGGATACCGAAACGCGTGATGACATTCTTCCATAAAAAACGTTTTGTGTCCACATCTCGGATGTTTGAAAGCGGTTCGGCCTCGACCCATTTAGTGAAATAATCCGTGGCTGCAATCAAGAACCTTTTGTTTCCCTGGTGCCCGAGGAAGAGGCCCCACAATATCTAATCCCCACTGGGCAAACGGCCAAGGGCTGGACAGGGGATTAAGTTCTCCGGCTGGTTGGTGGATCATAGGAGCAAACCTTTGACACTTATCACACTCCTGAACATACTTAAGAGCATCAGCTTGCATGTATGGCCACCAATATCCTTGTGAAATAGCCCTATGCGCCAAGGATCTTCCACCAGTATGACTTCCGCAGATTCCTTCATGTATTTCAAAAAGGAAATCTCTTACCTTATTTGGGTGTACACATAACAGATATGGCCCTGTGAAGGACCGTCTGTACAATAACCCGTCTTTGGAAACCCAAAATCTTGGGAGCCTTTTGCTTGATCATCTTGGCTTTCTTTCTTGTCTTCCGGCAATTTGTTATCCCTGAGATAGCTCAATATTGGGATCCATCCAGCTCGGCTGGGTGCTGATGGAAGAAACAGACGCCTCCTGGTTCTGGAAGCTCGGCTGATCCAGCGTTTCTATACAGACCGTCCTCTGTAGATCTGATTCCAATGCCGTGGCCAGCCTAGCCAAAATATCTGCATGGGAGTTGTGTTCCCTCCCAATTTGGGCGACCATGAGTGGAATCGAATTCGGACAACAAACTCCGAGCAATTGTTAGATAAGCCGCCATTCTGTCATCCCTGGCCTGATACTCCCCTGAGATTTGGTTTGCCACGAGCTGGGAATCACAGAATATTTGCAAGTGATCAGCTCCGAGCTTCTTTGCAGTTCTGAGGCCGATCAACATCGCCTCATACTCGGCTTCATTGTTTGATGCCGTGAATTTTAACCGAACCGCTTGTTCGAGAGTCAAACCCTCCTGGAGATATCAAAACGATTCCCAGCCCCTGAACCTTTGGAATTGGAAGCCCCATCAACAAATAATTCCCATTTCTTGGTGCCCAAATCGAGCTGAGTATTGATTGGGACAAGCACAGATGGGTTGCTCGGATCATGTTGGAATTCGGCTAGAAATTCTGCCAAGATTTGCCCTTTGATTGCTGTTCGGGGTTTGTACTCTACCCCCAATGATCCCAGATATACTCCCCACCGAGTGATCCTCCCCGTGAAATCTGACCTTTGGAGGAGCATTTTTAGGGGAAGATCACTTAACACCGTGACAGTGCTGGACTGGAAATAATGGGGCAGTTTCTTGGCTGCGTGAAGTAGTGCCAATGCAGCCTTCTCAAGAGGAAGATATCTTAGTTCGGTCTCATCCATTGCTTTGCTGACGAAGAAGATTGGCCTTTGCTCATGCACCAACTCTCGAACCAGTACGGCACTCACAGCATGGTCGGAGACTGCCAGATATAAGAAAAGTGGTTCCCCTGGATCAGGTATCGAAAGACATGGAGGGGTCGATAAGTAAGTCTTTATCCCCTGAAATGCGGCTGAGCACTCTTCATCCCAAACAAAACTACTTCTTTTGCCCAGAAGTCGGAAAAAAGGCCTTGCACTTATCGGCCGACCTTGAGATGAAACGCCCAAGCGCTGCGATCATTCCGGTTAAAGCGTTGTACTTGTTTAAGGTTTCTGGGCTCCGCCAGATTTATAAGAGCTGTAACCTGATCCGGGATTAGCCTCTATCCCTTTTCTGCTTACCACATGGCCCAAAAACTTACCGGACCCCACACCAAATGTACATTTGGATGCATTGAGGCGTAAGTTATTCTTCCTCAGTATGTTGAAGACTTGCAGCAGATCGGCGAGATGGCTTTCTTCTCTGAGACTTTTAACGAGCATATCGTCAATATAAGACCTCAACCGTGTTTCCTATCATATGCCCGAACATTTTGGTAACCATTCTCTGATAGGTTGAACCTGCATTCTTCAGACCGAATGGCATCACCCTGTAACAATACGTTCCCCTAGGTGTGATAAAAGCGGTCTTCTCTTGGTCGGCAGGGTTCATCGGGATCTGGTGATAGCCCTTGGAAGGCGTCCAGGAAGCTTAGCCGAGCATGTCTTGCTGCCGAGTCTACCAACTGATCTATCCGAGGGAGTGGAAAAGGATCTTTCGGACATGCCTTTATTCAAGTCAGTAAAGTCGATACACACTCTCCATTTTCCATTTTTCTTTTGCACCACCACCGTATTCGAGAGCCAAGCGGGGTATTGAATTTCTCGGATCGCTCCGGACGCCAGAAGGCGTTCTACTTCTTCCAAGACTATCATGGCTCTTTCTGGGGCCAATTTCCGTCGCTTCTGTACCACAGGACGGTGCTCGGGCCCAATGTTCAGTGAATGACATGCTAAGGTCGGAGATACACCCGGAGCATCATAAACCGACCAAGCAAAAACATCCTGGTTGTCGATCAAGATTTGCAGCAATTGCTCTCTATCCGTGGAAGGCAGCTTCGAACCAATCAAAAAGAACTTTTCAGGATTAGAGGGATCGAAGAATACCTTTTCTGGTTGCTCGGACATTATTGCTTCTCCATCCTCTAATTCCTGGGACTGTAATTGTCACAAGTTCGCCGTATCCCTTATTTCTGAAGCAGCCTTCCTTTTTGTTGCGGCCAACACGCATTGTTTTGCGGCGACCTGATCCCCGTTCAACTCCATGACCCCGTCCGCTGTAGGAAACCTCAGTTTTTGATGGAGGGTAGACGGGACTGCCTTCATTCGGTGCAGCCAGTCTCGCCCCATTATGGCGTTATACGGGGACGAAGCTTTAACCACTATAAACTCCGTCTGGAGGTTGACCGGACCTGCTAACACAGGCAACACAGTTTTTCCCAATGGCACTACAGGTTCCCCCGAAAAGCCGAATATGGGAGTGGTGAAGCCAGATAAATCGACCTCTGATAGGCCGAGCTTCTCGTAGAGGTCCTGATACATTATCTCTGCAAAACTCCCTTGATCTATCAGTATTCTTTGAACATCATAATTTCCTATCCTCAAAGTAACCACCAAGGGGTCGTTGTGGGGCAACTGGACGTCCCTTAGGTCCCTGTCCGGAGAACGAGATCACCTGCTCCGCCTCTCCTCGGCTAACCGAATACACTGGGGCCAGATGAACAGAATCCGGAATGGAGAAGGATTTTCTGAGGTGGGCTGCCTTCTGCATCTTGTATCTGTAAGAAGCTGAAGATACCGCAGAGCATATAGGATTGTGTATAACATGGATGATCCCAGCTGACGGCGTACCCGAAGAGTGAGGTTGCCGAACTTCCTGACGCGACTCCTTCCTAACAGACAAATCTGCGTTTATGAATCGGTCAAGGTGTCCTTCCGATGCCAACTTCTCCAAGATGCACCTTTAACAGGATGACAGTTTTCGGTCATATGACCCTTCTCTCTGTGATAGGAGCAGTAGAGGTTTCCATCCTTCAAAGCTGGGTTTCCAAGCATCTTTGGGGGCCAGACAAAGAAAGGTTCCTTCTTAATCTTCTCCATAACTTTGTAGATAGGCTCTTTGAAAACAGTTTCAAAAGCTCGGAAAGTTGGAGCCACGAAGTTTTTCGGGGCAGATAAGTTTTTGGGGGTATTCCCCATCCGAACTACCGGCTTTGTTATAGTGGCTTTAGGCTGAGCCATGATTTGAGCCGGAGGGGTCCCTCGACCATCTTCCTCAATCCGGACGAATTGATCTATCTTGTGCATCAGCTTTCCCAAATCCCTGGGGGGATGTTTGACAAGAGACTGGCGCAAACCAGAATTCGACGGGCAGCCCCGCCTTAAAAGGTTTGAATCGCCACTTCCTCTCCACAATGCCTCTATGTCGTTATAAGTTCTCCCAGAATCTGATGGAGTAGTCTTTCAGAGTCTCACTATCTTCCAGCTTCATGGTAAGGAGGGTACTCATTTCTTTCCTCTTTCGGCTGTTCGTAATGAACCGTGCCACGAACGCCTCCGCCATTTGATCCCAGGAATAAATTGTTCGCGTCCCCAACTGGTTGAACCATCTCATCGCGACTTCTCCCAAACTGGACGGGAAAAGTCGGCACATGAGGGGATCATTATTCCTGGATAAGGCCATACTCTGTTGATATCGGCCAATATGGGTGACAGGGTCTGTTCGGCCGTTATATATCTCCAAGCGCGGGACCGGGAACCTCTCGGGCATTTTGGCTTTCTCAATTTCCTTCGAGAAGGGAGAGGAAGATATCAGGTCAAGCGCTTTCCACACGGCATTCTGTCCTCCCGGGCGGGCAGTTCTTCTGGTTGAATGTTTCTTAGTTGGGGAATTTTTTCTGCCATAGAGGGGGGGACGAGACCGCGAAGGCTCTCCTATATGCAGTGATTTCCTCTGGTTCTTCGGAGGTGTGGGTGACCTTGACTCCGTCGGGGAGCTAGAGGTTTCAGACAAGTTCTTCATATCGTGATTTGCGAGAATGGGCGGGTTGGTCTTGTTCCCCGCGCTGTGAGGCGTGTGTCCTTTTTGGTAGGCCTCCCTTTTGTATGAACTTGGCCCCGGGCTTTTTGCCTCTTTGATTCTTGTTTCAGGTTCTGAATCTCTTCGCGTAGCTCGGCAATAAGTTTTTGGCTGTCTTGGGTTTGGGATGATTTGGTGGAATAAACCAGGCTTCGCCGAGCACCCCCTCTATTTCGCTGTTCGGAACCGAGCCTTCTGGATGTGGCTCCCTCATCTGCCCTACTAACTGGCCCCTGGCTAGGGTTGGTATGTCGTGAAGGGGCGGTTTCTGTGGAGGATTTGGTTGTAGTGGTGGGTTGGTTGTAGTGGTGGAGTTGGTTGTAGTGGTGGAGTTGGTTGTAGTGGTGGAGTTGGTATCACTGATGTCCCTCCTATCACCGCTTCATTAGTATTCTCCCGGGACTCCTTCCGCGTCCCTAGAGGGCCTATATGATGTTCCAGAAGAGACTCTGGATGAACTTGCATCCTCCACCACCACGGAAGGTGGGCGTCGTGAGGTTGATGGCCAGCCCAGACATTCCGACATGAACCTCTCAAGTCTTCAGATGTCAATCCTGGAGAAAGCTTTCTTCCCACAGACGGCGCCAATTGTAGGAACTTAAATTATGACAGGACAAGAAAACTAACTAGAAGATCGAAACCGAATGTCGAAGAGGGTATGTCCGAGCAGACTGAGAAACCTGCAGAACAGAATAACAACACCACAAGAACAAATCGTTAAAACCACGGTCAACCCAGTGGGGGTTGGCCTTTGGCTCTCCGAAGATTTAGTCAGTTTCTGATCAAAAAAGAGTAGAACACTAATTGACAAAGAAGTTAATCCGATTTATTGCATGAGAGCCCGTACCTCTTTTTTTCCAAACTCCTTCCTTTTATACCTGTATGTGACTGGGGGTTTTTATGACATTTACCACTCCCTCTTCCCAATTAATTAACCTTGTCAGAAATCAGAGATATTTTGAAGCTCGCTGATCTAGCATACCTCAGCCTTGAATGTGGGATACTGTCAGTTTATTAATGAATGATCATTACCATATCTAATCACCAGTAATCTTGGATTTGAAGCAGAAACGTATTCAACACCCTTTGTCCAGATATTTCTGGATAGTTAATGGAGGGCCAAGTGGGTACCAACTTGACGATTTCTGACACAGACGTCTCAGGCATTTAATGCTGGTTCACAGTTTATTGTAAGCTTGCCCGAGCAGAGTAATAATGACTGGGGTGCTCGGGTTGGATTCAATTAAAACAAACGCCACAATTTTACGCGTTACAAACACTTAAGACGAAGGACGTATTTATCAGCGCTGGTATAAACCAATTAGTTCTAGTGAGACGACTAGGTATTGGCCGAGCTATATTTCGACGTATTCGACCGGACAATATGTATCTAGGACAGAGCCGAAGAAATATAAGTACAGTATTATGACCGAACAGGGGAGTGATATGATTCCATTTAGATTTCCGAATTATAGTTTTGTTTCAGTTACTTTCAAATTAATTATCCTACAGTATCTAACTCCCATAGTCATTAAGGTGCTCCAGTTCATGAAGCTAATTACTCCATGAAAATTCTTTAGCTAAAGACTTGAATCGATCTAATTTTCCTTGGCTCACCAATATTATTTGTCCGACGAGAAAATCTACAATGCCCATGGACTAAATATTGTCTTCACTCAAAGCATCCATGATAAGACTAATTCATTATAATCATATCTCATGGCAAAGATGACAATCATATCTCACAATCATATCTCGTAATTAAGCCGCAAGTGCTTGTGATCCAATATGCGCGCTGTTCCAACGTGCTGGTATGCGAGATCAAGAGTGCGGAAGGATCTAAGTCCAATGGAAGAAAGAGACCAACAGATAAGGATCATTGCATGCATGCACTATACCTGTTGTTGGAGAAAAAATTTGGTGAATGAAACAAATTAGTCAATATAGAAAAGTTGAGAACAAGAAAACCATCCAAGTTCTAGTCATCGAAGCAGTGGTGAGAGAACAAGAAACTCTGACCCTTTCCTTTAGGAGGTGGTATCCCAGGGACCTCTATGAAGGAGGCGTAAGCCAACTAGGGTTTCAACTTCTACTCATCGATCCTCACATCCTTGATATTGTAGAAAAGCATAAACAATAGAAATCTAAATAATGTAAAGGAGATGTAGTAGAGAAACATAAAAGAGATTGAAGGACATGCAGTAGGGTTTCACGTTGTCCGACACTATGGCTTTTGTTTATAGGATGAAGGTTACATCTTACAATAACAATACTAAAACACTTCTAAACAATATGAGATTCTAAACAATATTCCTTAACAAGTATTGGTTAGCCAATATTTACCAATCTTAAGAGAGTTGTTGCCAATGAAATTCTTTTTTTCTTATACAACTCCCCGTAGGTTTCATCATCAAGTCCTTTGTGAGGACTCCACTACCTTTTCTTGTATCAAATATCGATCTTAACAATTTTTATTTTATTTTATTTTATTTTATTTTTTAATTTTTTTTTTCAACCCGTGAGGAGTAGTTGCTTTCCAATATGAATCTTGAGCAATCTTATCCTACATCAATATTGCGTCTAGGCTAGAACTACCCACGACTCCAGTAGCGTTCAGAAATAAGCTATGAGAGGGTCGGCCAAAAGGAGTTGTGAACTTTTTGAGGACTCCTTTCCTGATTAGGTTTCAATCACTTAAATTAAAATGAAGTAATTATTTAAATAAATTAATAATTTTTAGTAATTATCTCATGCCATAATCTCCACCAGATTTAAATGTTTTAACCAATAGGAATTAATCATTAATTAATTTAATTTTAATCTTTTAAATGACCAATTAAATTAATCTAAAATAATTCTACACATGTGAGTTGATGGTGAAATTAATTTATGACCAATCAAAAAAATCATATTAACATTTTTTCTTTCTTAATTCAATTTTGACCAATTAAAATGTGGGTTTTAATCTTCAAATTACTTTTGGAATTTTTGTGAAAATTAATAAGTTATAAAATAGGGTGTTTACAAATAGCTCCAATCGCATAATCATTTACAAACAGCTCCAATTTAGTGGTTGCATGATACGTGCAGTGGTGAGCATGCCTTTTAGCTTGTGAAAAGCTTCTTGGAAAGCTTGGGTCCAATCAAAGGGAGTGTCATTTTTTAGAAGGTTACACATAAGTCTAGATATGAAACGAAAGTCTTTATGAACCTCCTATAAAACCCGACATGCCCTAGGATTAACCTCACATTGACAATCTTAGGGTATGGGCAACTTAGAAATTAATTCAATTTTTGCTTTATCCAACTCTATGCTTTTAGAAGAAATAATGTGGCCTAACACAATCCCTTTTGGACACCATGAAATAGCACTTTTCCCAATTTAGCAATAAATTCTTCTCTTCGCACCTAGTTAGGACTGATTGCAAGTTGGAAAGAGATTCATCAAAATAGTCCCTAAAAACAGAAAATTCATCCATGAAAAGCTCCAATTAATGCTCTACCATATCACTGAAAATACTCAACATTCATCTTTGCAAAGTGGCAGGTGAATTACATAAACTAGAAATGCATCCTTCTAAATGCAAAGGTACCAGAATGACAAGTGAATATGGTTTTCTTTAGATCTTCAGGTGCAGTTTCAATTTGATAGTATCCTGAATACCCATCTAAAGAACAGTAATACTCATGACTCGCTACTCACTCTAAAATTTGATCCAAGAAAGGAAAAGGGAAGTGATATTTCCTAATGACTGCATTCATTTTCCTATAGTCAATACACATGCGCCAACCCGTGGTGATAGGAGTCGGGATCAACTCATTATTCTCATTTCACTATAGTTATTCCAAATTTCTTAAGCACAAATTGAGTAGGACTTACCCATTTACTATTCGTGATGGGGTATGTATATGATACTCACATCAAACAATTTAAGCACTTTAGTCCTAACTACCTCTTTCATGATTGGGTTTAACCTATATGCATCTCCCTAGATGATTTAGCATTATCCTCTAAATAGATCCTATGAGTACAAACCAAAGGGATAATTCCCTTGATGTCAGTTATGTTCCATTCTATGGCACCTTTGTGATTTCTCAAAACATTCAATAGCTTACTCTCTTGCAAAGAATCAAGTTTAGAAGATATCACCACAAGAAAAGTCTCCTCAGGGCCTAAAAAAGCATACTTGAGCTCAAATGGCAAGGGCTTCACTCCAATTTGGGCACTTGCTCACTTGATGGAAACAAATTGATCTCACATGCCAACAACTCCTCAAATTTCAATGTCCAATTGTTCACCTCCAATTTTTGTGCAAATTCTAAGAGATAATGAATGTATGCAATTTAAGAATTCTCATTAAAATCAAAATCACATGAATTGACTAGACAAGATTCTAATGGATCTGAAAAACATGTTTTGTTAAATTCGTCTTGAACAAGTGTTTAACCTCATGAAAATCCTCTTCATCCCTAGGTTGCTTACAAGTATTAAAAATATTGAGCTCTAGGGTCATATTGCCGAAGGATAATTTTAAGATGTCATTCCTATCAAAACATTAAAATTTGCAAGAAATGGTAGTCCCAAAATTACAGATATTTGAGAACTAGAATTTGAAACAGGGTGCATGTCCAAGATAATAAAATCAACAAGGAAATAAAATTTGTCCAATTGGACCAATACATCCTCAACAACACCTTAAAGATCTATCACAGATCAATCTGCAAGTTGCAAAATTATGGAAGTTGGTTTTAACTTGCCTAGACCTAACTGTTCAGATACCAAATATGGCAAAAGATTCACACTAGCCCCAAGATCAAGCAAAGCTTTATCTATTTTAGAATCGTCAGTCATACTTGAAAAAATGGGACTACTTGCATCTTTATACTCATGTGTTGTTTCGAATGATTGGACTTACTTGTTCAGTAAAAACGCCTTCCTTTGTATGTTAAGCTTACGGTTAGCTGTACACAAATATTTCAAAATTTTAGCATACGAAGGAATTTGCTTTATGGCATCCAAAAGGGGAATGTTCACTTTAACTTACTTTAGTACTTCAAACATTTTAGCATTTTGATTCACTTTTTTAGGAGGAATTAACCTTTGGTTCACTTTTTTAAGGGGAATTAACCTGTTGGGAAAAGGAGCATAGGACACTTCTCAATGGTTACGAAGTAGGGGTGGCAATTGGGTGTGTTATAAATGGATTGGGTGCTTACTCATTTATCATTTTAATACTTATTTAACAATTTTGCTATTACCTATACCCAACTTAACTTAATTATTATAGTTAAAATCGAATCTGCTTATTTACCCAATTATGTATATATATATTATTAATTATACCCAAAACTTTCAAAATGACCAAAAATACCCCTCAAATCTAAAAAATGTCCAACATACCAATTATGATGTATATAGATATGAGTTTGAATAAATTTTATTTAATTTTTTGGGTACCTAATAAGTAACCCAATTTAATTTGGATCTAATTGTGTTTGTACGCATTTTGTCTATTTTGTAGATAGATGGGTTTAGATGAGTTAATGAGTTCTAGTAAATTTGTCACCCCTATAATACGGATATTATAGTGTCAATTATTTTGAGAATATGGGGATAATATCATAGGAATATACCAAGTATAATTTTGTGAGTGAAATTTACTCTTAAATGTTAAAACAATTAGAAAAAGGACAGAGTTTATCTCCAATTCGATTTAGAGGAATCCTCCTTCAACCCACTGCGTGACAAGCAAATAGACCATCCACATGTGTATTTTAAAAAGTCACATAACTCATTAAAAATGTCATCTAACTAAAAGTATACGTGGATGGTTTATTTACTTAGCACGTAATGGGTTAGTGAAAAAATAGTAATGGGTAAGGATTTTTTCAAATTGAACTAAAGGTAAACTATTTTATTAGAAAAGTAAGGTAACAAAGTTACATTATTATTATTATTGTTATTATTATTATTATAATTAAAAAAAATAAAGAAAGAGTTAGAGTGGAAAAAGAAAAAGAAAAAAAAAAAAGGGTACTTGAGCTACAGCAGAGATGTCTATGTTCTGTTGCAAGCGATTCAAAAATCAAAATCAAATCAAAAGACTTCGAACCAAGCGGTACGAGCGGGACCATATCAGCTACAATTGCAGAATATGCAATCCCTGCAATGTGCTGAAGTGGTCCAATAAAAAAATTGCTAGCTAATTAAAAATAACACATTATCATGGACTTGACAAAACCCAAATATTAGCTATAATATTCAGAATGTAATTTTTGTGTTTGTGTTTTATTTTTGATAATGAAAAATAACACATTACCAAGAAAAAAGGAATTCTCATGGTGGCCAAATCCGAGGAGGGGTGGGGACTTGATCCTAAAAAAATGTGTTTGTGTTTTATTTTTTCATACAGTCTCAAATAATTTGTGTTTCTTACAAAAGTATCAAAAAAGAAAAAAAAGAAAGGAATTGATTTGATTCTCAAATCTGTGTTTTTTTATGTTGCATTGTGTTTTGTTTTTAACGGTAACTCTAGGTGGGTTACAAAAGTTAATGGAGTAAACTACGGGTAGGTAAAGTATTAGTTTTCAAACCACGGGTAAGTAACATGTAATCGCCCCATACGACAGGTGAGTAAAGCGTACTTTTCCCTTAAAAATAACACATTATCGTGGACTTGACAAAACCCAAACAACCTAACAAATATTAGCTATTCCTACATCCAAACATCCTCAAACCTCCACCACTGCCGCCGCTGGAAACCTCCACCACTGCCGCCGCTGGAAACCTCTCACCGTCGCCTCTCTTTTACTTTGCTGTTGGTTAGCAACCTGCGAGATCACCACGCCACCGACGTCCTCCACTGCGAGAAGTATAGAGAGATAGAGAGAGATTTAGAGGAAGAGAAAGAGCCGAGATTGCAAATCTGGGGTTGTCTTCGGTGGCAAAACCATCGGCGTTGCCTTCGGAGCTGCTCTCATCCACCACGAGAACAAGATCCCCCGGCATCGGTCCCTCACCACTGGAACCAGAGCCAGCATCATCACTGCCATGTTTGCCAATTAGAGATCACCTTTCCCCTGAAAATCTGAATCTCTCAAATTTGAGATCGATTCCACACTTTTAAGATACCCATCTTTGTTAATTGTTCAAATTGAGCCAAACCTATATTGAAAGCCAAAAGTCAGTTCAATTTCGATAGATTGTGTTGACATGGATCCAGAGGCTGCACGAACGGCCAGGGAGTCACTCGACCTGGCATTCCACATGTCCAACATTCTAGACACTGGACTCGATCGCCACACCCTCTCTATCCTCGTCGCTCTCTGCGACCTCGGTCTCAACCCCGAGTCACTCGCTGCCGTCGTCAAAGAACTCCGAAGAGAGCCTCCACCCTCTTCCGCAACCCCAACATCCACTACTCCATCTTCTCTTTCCTAATCAGGTTAGGGATCCATTACCTTGCATTAATTTTAAGGTTTCCATCTGTGTTCTGTAAGTGTTTGTTGAAATGCCTAGGAAACCACTTAACCTATTTGTGAACATTCTTTTTGTTGTAGGGAAAATGCAGTGTTCCATTGGGTATTTGGGTGTAGTAAGTATGTTTAGTTCATGATGGCATGTACATTTGTGTTGGAAGTTTCAGGTTGATTAACTTTTGTTGAATCAAAGGACCCAATTATGGTTGGCATAATTGTAACTATTTTGACATTGGGATAGCTTGTCTATTGCATGATTTGTGAAACTCTAATTGGTCTAATTCTTAGTTTGTGAAAGAAATGCTGGATAACCCAATTAGGATAAGAGACTACATTAGTTAGTGTTTCTGTCAACAGCTTTCGTGTTGGTTAGAATATACCAGCAACTTTGATGATTTACATTATCTATTTGTTGGTAGAGATCAGATTGTGTAGAATTACATGAGCAATGTGTGATACCATAGTTGTAAAAATCATGAGTGTTCTTCATGTGCTGATTGATGATTGAAATCAGTATTTTTTCTTTAATGAACGAGATTTTATTCAAAACATGTAGCATTGCTATAAAAAACTAACTACAATTTTACAGCACAGTAGAACATACGTACTTAAACCATCAAAGAAAGACAACTTAACTACTAAAGTTCTGCGGCAGGGGATTGGCAGCCACCAAATGAACCAGAGGACTTTATTTTGAATTGAGCTCTTGATTTTCTTCTTATGCAGCAATCTATATGTGACATTATTCATAAGTCTTTTCAGGATTTCGTCACTATTTTTCCTCCCACCATGGACTTTTTTATTCCTTTCTCTTCATATATTATACGGAGTAGTTGCCCAAGCTAGTTTAATGATAATGCTCTCGAGGCTTCCTCCTTCCCGTTTATTAATAGCCCATTGAACTTCAACATCCCTGTTCCAAATCTTCTTGGAACACAAGCATATCTTTAGGGCTTCTACCGTATCCCTTTTGTGAAGAAGCGATCAAAGAACAAGTAATCTGGAAATTCAATTTGCTCATGTTAGAGAAGTATTTAGAAAAGAACTGAATGAGAAGATTTAAAAAGAGGATCTAAATATCTTATCTAGCCCTCATCCACTATATTCCATTTGTTACAAAGAATAGGGAATATTCTTGATAATGACATCTGGTGCAGGACACCTCACCACTAGAATTTTCTAGACTCTTCTAGAAGGGTTCAACATAATTATTCTAGAAGATAACCATGCGATGGTACTACCCATACAATATTGATGCTCTTAACATTCCCCTTCAAACTAGAGTGTATATGTATATATATATATATATCATATAAGAGTGTATATATATGCTCTTGGAATTTATATACTCTTAACTTGTATATAATGATTTTTTTAAGATATCCACAAGTGGATATTCAGACTTCACAAATGGTATAGTGATTTCTCCATTTAGCAACTTGTCCCATACAAAATGGCAATCTACTTCAATATGCTTGGTCCTCATGGAACACAGGATTAGGAGCAATGTGTATAGCAGTTTGGTTATCACACGATAGTGTAATATGAGTAGGTATTGAGAAGCCTAACTCCTGAAGGAAGTGTTGTAAGCAAGCAAGCTCTCTTGCAGCATGTGCCATTGTTTTATATTTTGCTTCAACACTTGACCAAGCAATTACATTCTTTTTCTTACTTTCCCAAGTCACAAGGTTTCCTCCAAAAAAGGTGCAGTATCCAGTGTTAGACCTTCTATTTGAAGGTGATCTAGGCCAATCTGCATTATTGAAGCCTTCTATTATGAAATGAACATTCTTTTAAAATAATATGCTTAACTTGGAGCTCTCTTCGGGTATCAAACAATCAACATCACAAGATTCTTGGGGCTTTAAAGAACTGACTAATCACACTAACTGCAAATGGGACATTTGGTCTTGTGATGGCGAGATAATTGAATTTTCCCACCAATGGACGTTAACGCCTAGGATCTGAAAACAAGTCTCCTTCATCTTGCAAGATTTTTTTATTTGTATCCAATGGTGTGTCAACGGGCCAAGAGCCTAGCATTCTAGTCTCCTCAAGGATATCAAGTTCATACTTACTCTAAGATAAATTGTTACCTTACTTGGATCTTGCCACTTTAATTCCCAAAAAGTATGAGTTTGCCAAGATCTTTAGTGTAAAAGTGCTATTCCAAGAATTGTTTCAATCTGACGATGTGTCTGGAATTGTTCACAGGAATCACTATTCCTTCTTCATAGATAACTAGTATGTATTTAGTATCAGTGTGCAAGTGGAACACTAAATGATGCACCTGATAGCGATGTAGACAAAAACCCATCACAATCTTAGAAAACTTTCGAACATACAATGCTTTCTTTAGCTTGCAAACACAATCTCGATACTCCCCTTGACCAATAAAGGTGGTTGCTCCATATATATCTCCTTAAGGAGAATACAATTAAAAATCACATTCTTGACATCCAATTGATAGAGAGGCCAGTTAATATTGGCGACAGGGGATATAACTTATAAGACTTATACATAAGAGATCTTGGTCATATGAGAGAATGTCTCATCATAATCAATATCATTGGTCCAGGTATAGCCCTTGGCAACTATCTAGCTTTGTGGTGGCCAACAAACCCATTAGAATGAAAATGTAGCGGTATATTTTGTTTGTAAGGTGGTAAAGGAACAAGATGAAATTTAACGATATATTACGTTTGCAAGGCTAGCAACAGTCCCTTCAAGGGAAATGTTTGACATCCAAATATCCAATAATAGTACGTTTGCAAGGCAGAAGGAAAGTGGTAGGGCACCTGTACCTGTGTCTGCTTATGAAATGGCTAGAGAATTGCCTGATTAGCTCAACGAATGAGCCTATAGAGCCAAGCCACAGCTTACTAAACTAGACTTAGGTCGTGCCCTTTAGTGTAGTTGGGAACGCTCTACACAAAATATCGTCGGGAATGTCTTGTAAATGCATTAGCTTCTCATAAGTGTTCAAATGCTCTAGAGGGATTTTGGTGCCAACAAACACTTCTAATTGAGGTATCTTGAACTTCGGGGGTAGCAGATAGTCAGATACCACATAATCTGATCATTAAAGAGGAGTTTGGTCTTCATCACGAGTTCTTCCACCACTAAGGGGGCCTTCCCCCTTTAAGACCTCCATGACTCTATCCAGCTTCAATTTCATCTCCTTGAGTTGCTCATCTACTCGACTTGCTTTAGACTCCTCGACCTACTTTTTTTTTCCTGTTGATAGTTCCCTTCGGCTCGATTTCCCATCTCACTCACAACTTCCTCAGTTGTCAAAAAGGTATATTGTTATTGAGATCCCTTTGATCTAAAGGGTTCTATTTCCTTTGAAAAAGGACGTGCCACATTAGATCTCTATTCTACTGGTGCATGTTTTGGCTCAAACATGCATCAGTCACCCTAAGGCTGATATTTGTTAGTTATTGGATCAAATGAGCATCCTAAGGCTCCTCGATTAGTAAAGGTTATTTGGAGTGAGCTGGTAAACACTGACAAGGAACTCTCTAATACTTAATTCAGCAAAGGTATTGTTTATACTATATTCTTAAAAAGTGACGGTTACAAGTTTTTTCTTTTTTTCTTTTTGTTTATACCTTAGATCGATGTCAATGTGGCCCTTCTATTGTGTGTGTAATGGTTGATCGCCAAAGAAAATCAAGCACCTTGAGATTTGGATGCAATTAGGATTCAAATTAGGGTGAGATTCACGAGGATAGGGATTTAAAAGTCAATCTTGGCACCTAGAACCACACTGCCACTGCTGCCTTTCGGGCATGCCAAGCAAGGAAGAGGTCCTCTTTTCCTTCCCTAATTTCTAGGTGTTCCGCCCTTCTTTTTGAAATGAAGCCTTAACTAAAATGAGAGTCTCACCTTCCATCAGGGTATCTCGCAATGCTTACGAGACAAACAACAAAAACGCGAGCAAAAGGAGTCCATAGGTCAGGATCAAACTGAAGAATGGGTGGGAGGTGGTTGTTCTACTACACCGATGTATCGCACTTTATTTCCTAAAATTTTGTTAGACCCAGTTACACAGGTTTTTTTCGTACCCTCCATCTCAGAAGGAACAAGGCAAGCGCAGTTCTACCCATCAACCCTAGTCGTCTGACTTTATTTCAGGGGTGCCATAGCTTCGAGGAGGCTCATCCGTTATAAATCGTTCCTTCTTTTGGTAGTTGAAGGCATAAGAACATTAACACGTGAAGTAAAAATAAGAAAAGATCTTGATAAATAGATTATTACCATACCAGGAAACCAAGGCCTGAATGCTAGACTTGACAAGTGAGCCCACAATACGAATTGTAGGTATCTCTTAGACTCGGCAAACGAATCAGCTCAAGCGGGTTCGGGTTCGACACAACAAGATACAAGTAAAAACTGTTTCAAAATAGAATGGGTTGCAAAACCTATGACTATGACCTAGTCGTTGACGGGTCGGTCAACCCGATATGACCTGTTCTTTATTCACATAAAATAAGAATGATTGAGAAAAGTGAAAAGAAAAAACTAAGAAAGTGAGAATCAGAGAGAAAGATTTGAAATTCTGAAATTGTGAAACAAACAAAACTAAATCCGAATAAGAAAAATGGATTTTTTTTTTTTTTCAAAATAAAAAAGAAAAGAAAAGAAAAGTTCAACCCATGGGTCAACCTAACCTAACCTGTTGTTACAACAAATCGGGTTAGGTTTACCCGTTTTCATGTGTTCAAAAATATCTTATACATACTTCTTTTTATCCTCTAGATTCAAGTGGGTAAATGGGTTCAATTCCAAATTTTACGAGGCCTACTTAATATCTGAACACAAGAAAAGAAAGATAGAGTAGCTTAAAAAGGCCAAATAGATCTATACTACTAAAATGCTATAAAAAAAAAAGGTGAGATAACCGAGCCTACTTGTCAAATGAATTGTACATGGGCCATCCAAATAAATAAATAAATTTTTGAGTAAATTTTAAATTTGTTGAGATTTTACGAAATGACACACTCTATACATTTCAAGAAATGACCTCCCACTTGAAGTTTTTATAAATGCAACAGATAAATCAATACTTTGACTTCCCTAACATAATTTATTTTTAAAAATGATTCATACTCATTTATACAAACCTAGGGAGGGAGTATCATGTATCCATAAACCTCAAGGAAATAGTGTCATGTTGTCCATTATTTGGGTAAGAATCTTTTTTAAAAAATGAATATTTTGTTAAGAAATTCACAATGTGAGAGGATATAGACTTATTTCTTACATTTATATAAACTTAAAAAGTGGAAGGGATATTTCTTGAAACCTTTATCGAGGGAGGAGGGGAAAGTGTCATTTCGTGAAACCTAAAGGGAAGTTGGTGTAACTTTCCCTAAAATTGTTCTCTTGGCCGAAGAATAGCACTAGAGGACAAAGAAGAGAAAAGGAAAAAGAAAACAATAAAAATGAGTAATAAAACCCCAACATATTTAAATGGAATCACATACTTTAGGATTTTATATGTGTAAATAGTTTAATTTATTACATTTTGAAGTTTTAGGGATTAATTTATTACTTTTGAAACTATAAATTTAATTTGTTACACCATCTAAACTATAATATTCAGAATGTAATTTTTCTTACAAGATTTTAGTTGTTACTTATTATGGTGATGGTGATTTGACCAAGAAGAGACAATATTACCGAATAATAAAACTAAATGACCGAATTTGATATAGACTAGTGTTCATTTGGCACCATCTTAGTTAGCTTTTTCCTAATTGTAATTTACTAAAAGTTGTCTATAATATACTTATACAGTTATACTTAGAAAAGTAAGTAAGGGTTTTCTTCTTTTTCGATCGGTAATAAAAGTTTTATTCAAATAAAAAAATGGAGCCTCGGTACACAGGGAGTGTACACGGAAAGCTCAAAGAATACAATAGTCTAAGAAAATTATGAGTTACGATAGCCTAAGAAATCAATAGTAGAAGATTGAGGTACAAGGCCTGAGGCAGCTAGCCACTCCTTGATGGTCTGTTTGGATGGGGTGGATTTGGGCTCATGGATTTGGATTTGAGAGCCTAAATCCAAATTCTTTGTTTGGATGACTTAAAATCATTAGGATTTGGATTTGGGTCAAATCTATCTAGGATTTTAAAAGCCCAAATCTATGGATTTCAAATGACTTCTTAAGGTAGGAATTTCATAAATCTTCTCATTGGATGCCAACACTTAAAATAACTAAAATATCATTGGACCCTCTAAAATACATCTAAAGGCTCTAAAATGACCAAAATGCCCCAAAAATACCAAATGACCAAAAAAACCTCCAAAATGACCAAAATACTCACAAAACTACGAAAATGATAAAAAAAATACTCATTGAATCATCAAAGCGACCCAAATACTCCTAAAATGACCGAAATAAACTAAAATATTGCTAAAATAATCCCCAAAATACACTCAAAACACCTAAAATAACCAAAATAACCCAGAAAACTCTAAAATGACCAAAATGACCCTGGAAACACCATTATGACCAAAATAATACCGAACCCCTAAAATGACCAAAATAACCCCGAAAACTCTAATATGACCAAATTCACCCCAGAAAATACCATAATAACCAAAATACACTCAAAACTCCTAAAACGACCAAAATATCAGTGAACCACCAAAATAACCTCGAAAAATCCAATGTGACCAAAATAACACCATGTGAATTGTGATGTAGTACCAGTACGTACCTTAGAGAAATAGATTATCTTATTGACGTGATTAATTGTCGTTTTCATTACAAAGATTTTTATCCAAATTGATAGTTCATCAAGTTGTTTAACTCGATCGTATGTTTCCTGTCATATATACTAGTAGTATTTAGTACTCACATCGTACCTACAACATTATTATTATTTTTTATCTCCAAGTCAATGTGGAAAATGTAACACGCACTTGGTTGACAAATGAGTAATAGTCTGAAGTTTGACTTTATCGTGGCAATAACACGCCAATTGAGTGTTGTTCTCTTCAAAAAGAAGTAAAAGTCCAACAAGTTGTAGTGACACATATTGCTATAAAAGGGTTGATGTCTCAGCAACTACTCGGAATTTCATTAGCCAAGTCTTAAAAGAATAATCAATGTTTGAACCACCCCATGCTTGACCATCTAACTTTCTTCTTGCTTATGGAAACAATGCTACAGACATTTATTTCCACCATCATATGCTTTAAGTTGTGGAACTATAGTACATTAACAAAATTAATTAGTTTAGAGAAATAGTTTAAAAAGGAAAAGCTCAATATCCCATCTGATTTTAAAACCTTTAATTTCCGGCAGACCATTCAATTGTCCTTGGTCTTCTCACTGCAAGGATTGATCTTAATTTCTTGCAAATTGAAAGCTCATCAAATTGTTTAAATTCATTTGCTCTTGTCATCTCTAAAAGGGCGGAACCCAGATTTTTTATTTTGGGTGCCAAAACATGAAAAGAATTTGACCATTTTAAAAATATGAAATATAATGAAATTCAAAATTAAATTAGCATATGAAAATAATTTTGGAGTTGAGAACATAGAAGTTGCTGCACCAACCTACCTCAATATATTTATTGTTGTAGTTTTACTCCCAAATTGGATATTCATGGATTGAAGAGATTTACATGATAAAGCCATAGAGGAGTTCAACAAGGGTGTTAAAGCATCGTGGCATTACGAAAGTAAGTAACAACTTTAGGATTATGTATATTCTTTGTTGTGTAATTCTTTAATTCTATTCTAGTGGTTTCTTTAGAAGGTTATCAATAAATTTTTGTAGAATTTTTTCCTATTGGGTTTCTCTTCATAACCATATCATTACGCTGCTTTATTTAAGTGTGATATTGGTATTGTAATTTTTTTAACTAAATTCAATTTGACCAAGCATAATTGATTAACTAATCACTTGGATTAATTTGGTTAAAACCTACCCCAGCCAGTGTCTAAATATCTCACAAACTTATTCAATTATCTTCGTTGATTTATTTATTTTTACTTGCAGCTTGTTTGGTCCAAATTGTAGAACTTAGAAAATGAAATATAATATTAACAACTTACTCAATTGTCTTTGTGGATTTTTTTTTCTTTTGTCCAAAAAGTAGGACTTACTCAATTTTCTTTTGTCTAAATTGGATGAGAAAGAGATGCCTTACTCAATTTTCTTTTGTCCAAAATGGATGAGAAAGAGATGCATAGGATCATAGAAAAAGTCATGGGTCATCATCAAATTATTGACTATAAATTACAACAAGATGCTTCCTATATATGTTTGTGATCAAAAATACGTGACAGGCCAGACATCAGTGTGAGACATAAGATCAAATTAGATGATTATTATTATTTTTTTTTAATTGTTACGATAGAATTTCAATCTATAACGTCCGTTACATGATAATTGTTTTTACCATCAAACCAAGACATCAATTGGATTTTTGTGTAGGTGGGATTTGAACTCAAGTCCCTTACTTGACGACAAGACATTTACCAGTTGAACTAATAGAAACACACAAATTAGACACTTGTTAATTTTGGTTTGATGCTTTATTTATTTATTTATATTTTTAGAAGAAATGTGGTTGATGCTGACTGAAACAGCCATAACCTGGATGGATGGATGCTTGAGTATTTTTTATATTGTTTCCAACAAGGTTTTTCCTCTAATGCATTTGCTTAAAGGATCATTCTATGCCTATGGTACCCACATATTTTTTATGGGTACTGTAATATAACCTGGTCCAAAAAAACAAACCAGGGGGCTTTATTTTTACGATCAACTAATTAGTAATTTTTACAGTGTGAGTTAGTAATATATATACTCTAGATTAGAAACTCTAGCCGCCATAAAACCTATTACTTGTTTCTGACTCAAAAATCATAGAGAGAATGTTGCTTAAGGATTTTAAAGAGATGATGCTAGCAAATTTTTGAGGTTGGAATTGTAGATCTTTAGAAGAAGGAAAGGTTTAGAGAGAGATTTTGAAATTTTGTAAGTTTACTTGAGGTAAGTAACTTTTTCCGTAACTAATTATTTTGCTAAAACTTCCCCATGTTATTTATTAAATTTTTTTTTTCTTATAGATTATTATTTTAATTATTTTAGATACATTGATTTAAAGAAAATAATTAGAGTTTCTTCTTTTTGAAATATTATAAATATATTTGATTTAGTTGGTTATTTAGAAAATTTTGTTTCCTCAACTTTGATCAAGCATTTTTGAATTTTGCGAAAAGAACCATATATATGTTGGTGATTTTAGGGGTATTTTTTACTTTTCAGGATTGTTTTGACTATCTTGGTGATTTTAGGGGTATTTTGGTCATTTTTATAGGTTTTGGGATTATTTTGTCATTTTAGAGGTTTCGTAGTTATTTTGGTTATTTTATGTATTTTGGTCAATTTATAGGTATTTTGGTGATTTTAGAGGCATGCATTTTGATAAATAAATAAATAAAAAAAGTTTAGGGGGTATTTTGGTTGTTTTAGAGGTTTAATATTATTTTGATGATTTTAGGGGTATTTTGGTCATCATGGCGTTTTTGGGATATTTTGGTCATTTTTTACGTTTCGGGGTTGTTTTGGGAATTTTAGTGGTTTTAGGGGTATTTTGGTCATTTTAGAGGCTTTAGAGATTTTTTTTTTTTTAAAGGTTTTTGGGTTATTTTGGTCATTTTTGTAATTTTATGTATTTTGGTCAATTTATAGGTTTCAAAATTCTAAATTTCAAATCTTCCTTTGTATAAATAGATCCAAACAAAAAATTTTAAAATCAATGGATTTTGAATTAAGGCATTTCAAATCTATTGATTTAAAATCCAAATCCAAATCCAAATCCAAGTATCCAAAACCTGATGGAGTGAATCAGCTAGCTTTTAATCTCAAGCATGTTCTTCTCCTTACCCTTAAAGCATCTACCATTTCTCTTCTCCCATATGTACCAGAAGACAAAAAGTAAGGTTTTAAAAAAATTAATATAAATAAAATAAGCTGAAAATTATACGAAAAAGCTTGTGACTTTGTCAAAGAAACCACTCCCCACCCCTCCCTTCAAAAAAAAAAAAAAAACCTTTATCATGTCATCCTTAGACTTCATATCATGATAGTTATGTGACCAATTAATTGCATTATTTGTTGCTTCCAATTAAACATTTATTTTTATAATAATCATTTGAAATTTTTCATGAATATAATAATGATTCACCGATCACGTTCCCTATTCTAGCGTTGAAGAAATCTTCCATTTGATATGTCCACGCAAGTGAGAGAGATAGTCAGAACTTTGTTTTCAGACTCCCACTTGCATATTGTACTCCCATATATCATGGATAGTTACGTGAATAACTTGCATTATTTGTTGCTTCACAAACATCTCCATCTATAATAACAATTTGATATCCTCACCCAAGGGATAACTAATCAGAAGTTGTTTTCAGACCCTCACATGCATATTGTACTCCAATCAAAGGTTTGACTTTGACTATGAGTTTATAAAAGAGGCCAATTTAAGGAAGAAAACCATAAGTGCAGCCACTCAAAGAAGGAGAAGATGGAGACGGAAATGAAGATTGAAATCATCTCAAGAAAGACCATTAAACCATTAATTCCAACTCCTCAGCAGCTTAGAACCTTTAGGCTCTCCCTTTTGGACCAATTATGTCCCCCGATATATAGTGCTTTCATTTTCTTCTACACCTCAAACCCCAATCAAAAAGGCAGTATCACCTCTCAAGTCCTCGAGCGATCTTGTCGCTTACAAAACTCACTATCAAAAACCTTAGTTCACTTCTATCCATTGGCTGGCCGTCTCAAAGATGCTGCCTCTATTGAGTGCAATGACCAAGGGGCTTATTTTGTGGAAGCTCAAATTAGCTGCCAACTTGTGGACTTCCTTATCCAACCTGATATTGAGTTACTAAATCGTATTAGTCCCATCACTGATCCTAAAAGCACTCAATTAACCTCAGATTCTATCTTGCTTATTCAACTCACTGCCTTCAGCTGTGGTGGAATTGCCATATCCGTATGCCCTTCACACAAGATCATCGATGGATCATCTCTTTCCACATTTCTCCAAAGTTGGACGGCTACTACTCGTGGAAATGGTGAAGTAGTGCTCCCAGAATTGTTGATTGGAGGGTCTTCGTTTCCGCCTAGAGATTTGCCCATCCTGCCCAAGCCCAAGGTGAACCTCCTAACTCAAAAATGCACCACAAGGAGGTTTGTCTTTGATACCTCAAAGATCGCTATCCTCAAAGCCAAAATTGCCATTGCAATTGGACAGGGACCCCCCACAAATGTAGAGATAGTGTTGGCACTCATTTTCAAATGTGCTATGGCTGCTTCCATGTCAAAATCACGGTGTTCAGTGCCATCGGTATTGTCCCAAACAGTGAACTTGCGCAAAAGAATGGTGCCACCTTTGCCAGAAAACAGTATAGGGAATTTCCTCTGGAAATTTCTAGTGTTTTCTAAAGACAGTGAGATAGAATTGCATGAGTTAGTTGCTAAGATGAGAAAAGGTTTGATAGAATTTTGCAATGAAAATGCGAACAAATTCAAAGGCGATGAAGGTTTTCAAATGGTTTCTGACTTACTGAAGGAGCAAAGTGAATTAATGAACAGAATGGACATCAACATTTATAGGTGTTCAAGCTTGTGCAAGTTTCCATTATATGAAACGGATTTTGGATGGGGAAAGCCCATATGGATCACAAATTATTCAAGGAATTACAACAAGAACTTAATTGTCTTGCTGGATACAAAAGGTGGTGGGATAGAAGCTTGGGTGACTTTGGAGGAAGGAGAGATGGAAATATTTCAACATAGTGAGGAGCTCCTTGAACTTGCTTCCATCAATCCTAGTGTTTTTGTGAATCATGGAAGCATTTGATAAATCATTCTAAGCACAAAATTCTTGTTTGTGATTGTTATTGTTATTATTGTCCATTATCGAAGTTGTTGTTTTTGTTGTTTATATGTAGCGTGAAGATGGATTCGATCGTGATAAAGGAGGAAAATAAAGATAAAGATGGCTAGTGATACGGATCGTAAGGAAAGAGTTAGAGTTTGAACTCATTAGGAGTTATCACAATAAATCTTTACTGTGTTGGAGATTAGATTAGAGTCTGTTGCTATTTGATTATTATCTGTTGTTATTTCCTATATTTGAATTGTTTGTTCCTTTAATTGTTTAAAGGATATATGGGAGAATAATGAAAAGACTATCTGAAATTAAACCCAAATTCGCTCTTAATCTCTCTCTCTCTCTCTCTTAACACCTATGTTATTATTATTATTATGTTTTTTTTTGAAATTTTACTTCTGATTCAATATGAAAATATGATCATGATGAAGAATTCAAAATCGAAATTCTCTATGGAAAGAATTGGATAGTGTCATTAAGTCATAGTACTCTTGAAGTTAAATGATTGATTTATAAATTATACAACTAGTAATTATGCAAATGTGCTTGCTCAAATATACGGATTCTATCAACTTCACACATACTTTTTTTCTAACCTAAATTTTGAAAATTTTGAAGAAATGTGAATTGATAAACGTTGATTTTTTTTTTTTAAACAATCTTCTTCAAGTCAAATCCCTAAAAGGTGTTACTCGATTGGTCCTAATACCATTTGTCACGACACAAGAAAGCACTAACCGTGTTTGCATTATATCCAAAAGGATTTATCAAGTTATAATATGGACTCATCATAATTGTTTATATAAAGTAGATAAACTTAGGAAACATTCAATGTGAGACTCCCCATATGTTCACACAACACCTTCAAAATTCAAATTCAAATCGACACACAAATAAAATAATGAGAGTATCACAAATGTATTGCTTCATATGTAAGCAGGCTTACAAGGCAACTTTATTGCAATTTTTAATTAAGACCAAGACCCTAATATTGAACAATTAATGAAGTATGTGAAAATTCATTAAAAAATCCATTTTATGTTACTCTTGATGGTATCTTGGTAGAAAGTTACCTGAAAATCCTTTTTTTATCTCTGGATGCTTTTAAAAATTCAAGCTTGAACTCCTCCATGAATAAATGCTAACGACATAATTGTGGAAATATTTGAATCTGATATATTGGTATATTATTTTTTTAATGCAGTTGCATACATTCCTTTGCAAGTCAAATTACAATGACTTCGGATTTTTTTTTTTAATTGTTTATCATGTTAGACAAAAATTCCTAATTTATTCCCAATCTAATCTATATTATAATGTAAAACCAAAGTTTTTTTACTTTTGATTGACCTCATAATATTACGTCACATAAGCTTTTGAGTTCTCATAATTTTACACCTCATTATTTTAATATATAATTAAACATTTCATTAGAATCTTGGCATATTATATTTTCTTTAATAGAAATAATATATTATTCCATATATATAAACACAATCATAATAAATGCCTAATACTATAATATATTTTATATATAAACACAATAATAATAAATGTCTTTTAATAATTATCAATTTTCATATTTAGATAAAATATAAAAGACAATAAAAATCATAGTTAGACCAATAATTTTTTAGATTTAATTTTAATTCATTTTCTGTGTATCGCACATATTTGCGACTAGTTTATATGAAAAGATGGAACTCACACCATCATAGAGAATGAATCAATTAGAGGAGGGGGGACACTATGGGAACAAATACTCAGTAGATTAATAATACTAAAAATATAAATTTTTTGGGTAAATTACATTGACACCCATTTCTTTTGAGAAAACTAGACTTGCTACTCCTATTTTAGGAAAATGATACTCCGCTCCCAAATTTTCAAAATAATTAACACTCTGCCCCTTTTTTTTTGTTTATTTTTTATTAATTTTTTTAACCAATACCTAACTAACCAGAGTTTAAAAAAAATTATATTTCAATTATTTTAAGTTTAAGTGGAAAATATTCCTTTAAAATTTGGGGAAAAGGGGGCAGAGTGTTAATTATTTTGCAAATTTGGGAGATGAGTGTCATGTCCCTAAAATAGGGTGTAGCGAGTCTAGTATTTTTCCCAAAAGAACGGGATGTCAATGTAATTTACTCAAAATTTTATTTATGAGAACCATGACCCTCAACCCAAATTAAAATTGGTAGTCTATACATGGCTCTCGAATTACAATGGTAATTCAATATAGTTGATATTGATTCCGCCCTATTGTAAGGTGATTTACATGGAGTCGCCACTTAATTTTATAAAGACAAACTAAGAAAAACATAAGGAAAAATCTATTTTATTAATAATAATGATTGTACAATTATAATTTTTTAAATAAAAAGTTACAAGACTTTGTACCTAGTTACAATCTAAAATGGAAAATTTACAATACTCTGTGTCCTAATTACGATCTATCTAAGAAAGTTAAAGGTTACATAATCAATCTATCATCCCCAAAGAGTAGGTTTGGGGCCTAATTTATTGGATAGGAATGTGTTAGACAATTATCCAATATGACCCAAATCTATCAAGCTCTTAGACCTAATTGACTATAATTTCACCAACACAGCTAAACAGTTCACATCATGAAGTAGTACATGCAAATAAAATGATAATGATTAATTTTCAAGCAATCATACATTAGAAAAATACATATTTAGTAAAGCAAGACGTTCATCTTCTGTGGAATCAATCACATCATCATGCCACAATATCAGAAAATCAGATTTCCAACAAATAAAACATGGAAAACTGTGCATCAGGATACTATATATATATCCATGCAAGCTTAGGATCTGAGTTCTGATCAGCACTCAAAGTGCCCAATTTTGCACTCAGGTCCTATTCAAGTGCTGATTTGGCTAGAAACTAGTTTTCTCAATTTTCTTTTCAAACAAACTTAATGTAAAGGATACTTAAAACTTCTTCACAGTATTTATACTATTCTAACATGTTTCTAAGCATACGTTTAGAGTAAGTTTTTGTTAGGTAAATTTCTTCATCCGGTCACCCCTCGCTCAAAACCCCTACGTTTTGTTAGGTAAATCAGTTAACTGTTATGATTAGGGTTTGACAATGTTGCAAATCGAAATTGTAAAATGGATTTTGGCTATTTGAACTTGTGGAGTTGTAAAATAAAATATTTATATGAATTTTGGGTATAGATCATACATACGTATATTGTCATGTCATATTTGTTGACATCTAAGAAATAATCCTATAAAATATTTATAGCGTGAGATCTGAATGTCAACAATAAGTCTTAACTTTGTTTAATTCATTGATTGAAGCTTTGAAATCAAATAAATCATACTTGATATCCATTCGGTTAATTAGCCCTAAATGGATACTTTTGGCTATACCCGTGTATATAGTAGTATGCTTGATTTTCAGCATTTGACTATTTAGGTTATGTTATGTCTAGACTCAAATATTTAGAATTGGCCTTTTCAACTCAGTTCATTTACTTTACTTTCTTATATATTTAACTTGGTGGATTTCTAATTTTACGTTCTATCTTAAAGGTGAAATATTTAGAAGAATTTGTATCTAACTGATAGTAATGATGCTGTAATTCATGTGCATCTATATAAGAAAGGTTGCTGTAATTCAGTTTAGAGATAACTCTATTTCTTTTTTAAACTTATTGTAGTATGCTTATGTCATTAGTTTTTAACTTCAACTCCAAGCCTTGAACTTTGTTTTTAAAGATTACTTTAAGGGGATGACTACTGGAAATGGTTTTCAGGTAACTTGGCTTATGAAACCTCCAGAAGGCCTTGAACGATGCTCGAACCCTTCTTGCAAATGATGCCAAGGCTGCAAAGAAGGGAGGAGAGAGGAAATTCATTGGCTTGATCAATGTCTACAAGAAGACTTTCCAATTAGATGGTATTGTTGGCCTTTACAATTGCTTCAACATTTCTTGTGTACAGTGGTTTATACTTTAAATATATGACTCATTGAATAGTTGCAGGTTAGTGGATTACTTATTTATTCATTTTATTTATACTTGTGATGGGATGATGCAATTTGTGATTTTACTACTTACCTGGCATGGCTACATCAAGATGCCCATGATTGACATTAACGCTGAGCATTTAGACTAAATGACATGTTTATAAAATTTTTGGAATTAAGAATTATTTGAGGTATTTTTTTAGGTTTAGTTCTGTTTGTATTATGTCTAAACTACCAATGCAATGCATATGCGCAATGATAGAATTGAAGAAAAACCCTAGGAAGAGGAAAAAATGTTTATTTAAGACTTTGAGAAGCAATGTTCAGTACTACGACTCTTTTACCATAGAGGAATCTTGATTTTCTATCTCTTGATTATCAATTAATTGATATTTGGCATTATCCTGATATGCATTCAGCACAAGCTCACTATGAATGGTTATTAGATTTGTGGTGAGAATTTCATTCATATATTTTCTGGATGATTTCAGGAAAGTTTCGTTGCTAGCTTCGCTTTTGGTTGGCTTATCACAAATGGTACTGGCCTTGGTGAAGAGTTTCTCAGTATTACAGAAACAAGAAGAATTATAGAGAAGAGAAGAGAAAAGAGTTGTAGAGAGACATGAATTGTATTCAATGGCTTAATCCTGCAATAGGTACAAACTAGCTATTTATAGGACTAATATGAGTAAAACTAATCAAGACTCACTAAGAGTAAATAGCTCCTAACCAACTAAACCAGATTCTGTTATAAGATGTACCAGAATTGGTTATTACAGATAATCATTAGCTGTACAAACTAATTAATCCTAGCTAGCTCTATTATCCCCCCTCAAGCTAATGGTCTGGAACAGAGAACATGAGCTTGGAAGTTAGCTGATTAAAACGCTGTGTGGTAAGGGGCTTTGTAAACAGATCAGCTAGCTGATCCTCTGTGGAGATAAAATGAAGATGAAGGTCGCCACGTACAACACGCTCACGAACGAAGTGGTAGTCAACCTCAATATGTTTGGTACGGCTATGAAAAACAGGATTAGAGGCAAGTGCAATAGCACTAGTGTTATCACACCACATAGTAGGAGCAGTAGGCAGGTAAACACCAAGGTCACACAAAACTTGACGTAACCATGCAAGCTCAGCAGCGCCGGTGGCAAGGGCACGGTACTCGGCTTCAGTGGAAGACCGAGAGACGGTGTGCTGTTTCTTTGAAACCCAAGTGATAGGGTTATTTCCAAGAAAAACAGTGATGCCAGTGGTGGAGCGGCGATCATACGGATCTCCAGCCCAGTCGGAGTCCGTAAAGGCAGTCAGGGAAGAAGAACCAGACTGAAAACGAATGCCCAAATGAAGAGTGCCCTGTAAATACCGAAGAATGCGCTTGGCAGCAACGAGATGAGTCGAATTGGGCTTGTGCATGTATTGACATACTTGATTCACAGCATAGGTGATGTCAGGACGTGTGAAAGTGGCATACTGTAAGGCACCAACGAGACTGCGATATTGGGTAGGATCAGGTAACACATCATCAGTGGAAGGCTGAAGTTTCTGACTAATCGAAAAAGGGGTGGAAGCCGGTTTGCAATTAGTCATGTTGAACTTGAGCAACAAATCAGAAATATATTTCCTTTGATGAACAAACAGACCAGTACGATTGTAGTCAATCTGAAGACCAAGAAAGAAACGCAAAGGACCAAGATCCTTGAGCTCAAAAGTTTCTGCAAGCTGAGCAATCAGAGAGGCAACAGCAGAGGAACTATTACCAGTCAAGATAATATCATCAACATACAAGAGGAGATAGAGAACTGTAGAACCAGTGCGCAGTACAAAGAGAGAAGGATCAGCAGTGGAGGCAACAAACCCAATAGTAAGAAGATGGGAAGTAAACCGTTCGAACCAAGCGCGGGGAGCTTGTTTCAAGCCGTATAATGACTTCTGTAACTTGCACACATGATCAGGGTGAGTTGGATCAACAAAGCCAGGAGGTTGAATCATATACACATCTTCCTTCAGAAACCCATGTAAAAAAGCATTACTAATGTCAAGTTGCCGAAGTGGCCATTGATGTTGGGCAGCGAGTGAGAGAACAATACGAACTGTTGGGGGCTTGACAACGGGGCTGAATGTTTCATCAAAGTCCAAACCAGCCTGTTGGTGAAAGCCCTTAGCAACCAGCCGTGCTTTGTAGCGAGAAATGGACCCATCAGAATTGTGCTTCAGCTTATATACCCAACGGCAGCCAATGATGTTCTGACTAGATGGCGGTGGCACTAAGGACCAAGTACGTTGACGCTGTAAAGCATCAAATTCGGACTGCATAGCTTCGGTCCATTCACGAATCTGAGAAGCAATCTTGATATTAGGAGGCTCAGTGTGAAGATAATCAACCTGGGGTTTGGTGGTCCGAACATGGAAGACTTTCTTTTTGCTGATACCAGCTTTGGAGCGAGTGAGCATGGGATGTATGTTGGTGGATACGGGGAGGAGAGGAGCATCTGGGTGAAGATAAGAAGAAGAAGGAGCTGGCGGCACAACAGAGTCTGTATCTGGTGGCACAACAGATGAGGAAGGAGATAGTGAATCGGGTAGGGTGAGTTCGGGTATAGGTGGTGGGTTAGTGGGCTCGGGTAAAGTATATGGGTGAGTGGGCTCAGGTATAGTGTTTGGGAGAGTGGGCTCAGGTATAGTGGGCTGTGTGATATGTGGAGCACTTAAATGGGGAAGGAAAGAGGGACTATGGGTATGGGTTTGGGCCAAAGGGAAAACCGAAGTGGGTATGGGGCCCAAAATTGATGGAGAGTGAGTAGAGGGATGAGGCCCTAAAATAGAAGTATGAGAGCATGCTTGAAAAAAAAGAAGATTACTTAACCAAGGATTAGACTTTGTGGAGGATGGAGGAGATGAAGTGGAATGGGAAGATTTAGAAAATGGAAAAGTGGTTTCGTCAAAAACAACATGACGAGACGTATATAAACGAGAGGAAATTGGATCAAGACAAAGATAGCCCTTAGCATTAGTGGCGTAACCAAGAAAAACACATTGAGTAGACCGAAGAGAAAATTTATGGGAGGAATATGGGCGTAAAAGAGGGTAACAAGCACAACCAAAAATCTTGAAAGATTTGTAGTATGGATTATTACCAAATAAAAGTTGCCAAGGAGAAACATAATTCCGTATAACGGAGGGAAGACGATTAATAAGAAAAACGGCGGTGGAGAATGCATATGGCCAATATGTGAAAGGTAAGGAAGAATGACTAATAAGGGATAAGGCCATATCAACAATGTGACGGTGTTTTCGTTCAGAAACACCGTTTTGTTGAGAGGTATGGGGGCAAGTAAATTGATGAAGTATACCATGTGAAGAACAAAGAGATTGAAAATCATTCTTAGAATATTCACCACCACAATCAGTGCGAAAAATTTTAATAGAAGTGCCAAGAAGATTTTCCATGGTATTTTTGAAGTGAATGAATGAAGAGAATACTTGAGATTTATGTTTTAGTGGGAAAAACCAAGTAAAACGGCTATAAGAGTCAATAAAAGACACATAGTAACGAAAACCATTTATTGAAGTAATGGGTGCAGGACCCCAAACATCACTGTACACAATTTGTAAGGGAAAATCAGCTGATGTATTAGATGAATGAAAGGGCAATTGGGTCATCTTGCCTTGAATACAATGTTTACAAAATTTAGTAGCACTAGAATTGGAGGGTGAACTAAACTGGGGAAGAAGATGCCGTAATACCCGATGTTGGGGGTGGCCAAGCCGAGCATGCCACAAGTCAGCATCAGAGACCTTTGAACAAACAGATTGAAGGCAAGTAGGACTTGAAGAAGACACCGAAGATAGAGAAGAGTTGGATCGGAGTGGAAGTGAAAGACCATGTACAGGATACAAGCCATCTCTACTGAGACCTTTGTAGAGAGGCTTCCCCGAAAGTCGATCCTGGATAGAAAAAAGATCAGAATCGAAATAGAAAGAATAACTATTATCACGGCAAAATTTATTGACAGAGAGAAGGTTAGAAGCCATTGAAGGAACACGTAAGATATTTTTCAGCTTAAAAAGATATGAAGAAGTGTATAATTGGGCATTACCGATATGGGAGATGGGGAGTTGCTGGCCATTACCAACTGATACAAGCTGTGAATCATTGTAGAGAGAAGAGTCTGGAAGATTGGCCAAATCTGGGGTGAAGTGGTCAGTAGCACCAGTATCGGAAATCCAGTAATTGGGTGAAGGTGAGGGAGCGGCAGAAGCCATGGCAGCGAGCTTGGCTGGTGGGTGACGGCCTTGGTAGGTATAGTTCATGCGATTGTAGCAATCGATGGCTGTGTGACCGGGTTTATAGCAGATTTGGCAAGTGGGGCGGTTAGGGTTAGGTTGAGGGAAATTGGGATTGGATTGGGGAGAAAAGCCACTGGTATTCGGGGAAAAAGTGCCTTGATGATTCGGATTATAACCACCTCTTGGAGAGAAGCCACCTCTGTTATTGCCACGGCCACGATTGTTGAATCCACCACGACCTCGATTCTGAAAACCTCCTCTGTTTTGGGCATTATTGTTGTTGAATTGGGCATTGGGATTGTTGTTGAATTGAGGACCTCGGTTGGCTGCCATAGCCATGACTGTGTTCTCTTTAGAGTTTTCTTGAGAGCTTTTGAGAAGCTCTTCTTGAGTGAGCATCAAAACATGTAACTCTTCAAAAGGAACAGATTCACTTTTAGTGAGCATGGCAGAAGAAAAAGACTCATACTCAGAGGGCAGTCCTTTAAGGACTATATGAAGCAGATCTTCATCATCAACAATGGTTCCCACAGCTGCAAGTTTGTCTCGGGCCTCTTTAATTTTTTGTAAGTATTGACTCACAGAATCAGTGTTTTTCTTGACATTATGCAACTGCTTTTTCAGATTCATGATGTTTGATCGAGATACAGAAGTATACCTTTTTAGAAGAACACTCCACATGCCGTGAGCAGAAGATTGACCAATGATCAAGGAGTGTGCAGAAGGTGAGAGAGTTGCACTGATGAGAGACATGAGAGCCTTGTCTCGAGCAATCCATTGCAGATACGCTGGGTCAATCTGTTCTTGATCACTGTCAAGAAATTTCGAAGGGCAAGAACTAGAACATTCTACATACTCCAGCAGAGAATATGCTTGCAAAATGTGAGTAATCTGAAACTTCCATGTTAGAAAGTTGCTGTGGTCAAGTTTGACTGTGACATAGGTTGAGATATTGGATAGAAGAAAAATTGGTGTTTGCAATGGTGAATTTGTGAGAGGTGAGGTAGAAGGAGAAGAAGGCATGTTTAGAGGTTTTAGGTATGGATCCTCACTGCTCTGATACCATGAAGAGTTTCTCAGTATTACAGAAACAAGAAGAATTATAGAGAAGAGAAGAGAAAAGAGTTGTAGAGAGACATGAATTGTATTCAACGGCTTAATCCTGCAATAGGTACAAACTAGCTATTTATAGGACTATATGAGTAAAACTAATCAAGACTCACTAAGAGTAAATAGCTCCTAACCAACTAAACCAGATTCTGTTATAAGATGTACCAGAATTGGTTATTACAGATAATCATTAGCTGTACAAACTAATTAATCCTAGCTAGCTCTATTACTTGGCTCCTATCCAATTAATACCTTCAGAAGAATAATAAGAGCTCCATTTGATGCACTCTCTCAAATCTTAAGAATGAGGGTCCCAAATCCATATTCAAAGGAGCTGGTACAAAATCCTTTGTTCTATTGCCTGTGCTCGTGTGCTTGCAGGATATGACAAGTTTCAATTGATTGTGTTTGGTAAGAAATGTGATTGTGATGAGGGATTCAAATCAAAATTCTGTATCGAAAGAAGTGTGAAGGAAAAAATAGGAATACACTCAACGCATTAACCTATCGAGTTTTAGTGTGTTGCCTCTTGGGTTTTGTGACGATACCTCTTTAGCAGCGAAATGATCGTTCCAAGTCTCTTCCCATGTGCTCTTGTGCCCAATGCCAACGCTCCATGCATCCTCATCTATTTTTTTTTTGGTCAATGTGAAGATGCCACAATATTGAGCACTTCACGTAAATCCACGAACCAAGTCCTAGGATTTGTTAATAGAAGCCTAGGACAATGAGAGCTGATCAGAGAGCATGATGATTCCATGCCTTTACTTTATTTATGCAACTTTATATTGCATACTATGAGAATCCTAAGGTTAGGGTTTTGTCTTGATGGGTTGTCCATATGCGCGCCTAATTGGGCCAACCCAAAAAATTCCAATAGACTCCCAAATTAAAATTCTTTTCCTTTCACTCCAAGAAAAGCCAATATGGAATCCAAACGCAAATAGGAATTTGAGACAATTTCTAATAAATCTCCACCTTGACTCAAATTCCATAAAAAAAATCTTCATTCTTTCAACAAAAGGTCCACCTTAATCCAAACAAGCTTTCCTTGAAACAAGTTAATCTTGCACACAAATCTACCTTGAACCAATGTCGAAGGTGTACTAGACATAATCGTCTCTTGAATTTCACCAAGATCAAACCTTGAGTTTTGATGCCAATTTGTTGTGATTCGGGCTAGCGGAAGTGCATTCCCATGAACAATAACATAAAACATTCGCACAAGACAGCAATATTTAACATGGTTAGACAACATTAATCCTTCATCCACGGGCAACACCAACTAAAATCCACTATCAACAATAGGATTACATCCGCTCTCACAAACTCACACAAACAACACTTACACACCTCACAAACACAAAACTAGACCAAACCTCACATAAACACAAACTCACTACCTCACTACCTCACACACAAAGCACCAATACACCTAATAACTCTCTCACACTAACAAAACAGAAAAACTCTTAACACACAAATACAAGTAATCTTTCAACCCCAAAATCTACGAAATTACTCTTCGAAGAAATTCACTCATATTCTTCTAGGAGTCTTCCCTTCTCCCCATGTGGGAGGAACCATGGGCCAAAGCCACCAAACCCTTCTAAACAATGCCTATTTATAAGGCTCCAATTGTATTCCTTGAAGGACAAGGAATACCCAATACCAAGAAAAGATCTTTTCTTCTGTACCAAGTAAAACTCTTTTCCTTTCACTCCAGGAAAACCCAATAAAGATTCCAAATCCAAACAGGAATATGAGACAATTTCTAACAGTTTTCTTCAGCGTATATGTGTTAATACTGATCTAAACAATTTAGGCCAAGAATAGCGTTCGGCCAAATAAAAAAGGGGCCCAAAACATTGGCCCAAGATTGATATTAATTTGATTGGTTAAAGGCCCAAATGAAGTGGTGTGATCCGATCATTTTTAATAATGGTTACTTCAATTACAGTAGTGGAGCAATTACAAAAGCATGGGATGCAGTTCCAAGCAGTTTGGAACTGCATTCGTGAAAAACTCTATGGCAATGAATGATGAACCCTCACATGCATTCGTAAAAAGCTCCAACTATCATTTTTTTTTTTCTTAAGGTTTTTATATATATTCTATTTTTGTCTTGTTTATTCCAGTATGAGTCTATAAAGATGCCAAAATTGAGGTAGAAGCCCTCTCAAAGAAGGGAATAAGCTGGAGAAAAAAATGAAGGTCCAAATCATCTCAAGAAAGACCATAAAACCATCAATTCCAACTCCTCGGCAACATAGAAACTTTAGCCTCTCCCTTTTTGGACCAAATCTTTCCCCCGTTATATAGTGCAACCAGTTTCTTCTACCCCTCCAATTTCATTCAAAAAGGCAGTATTACCCGTCAAGTCATAGAGCGATCTAGTGGCCAACAAAACTCACTATCAAAAACCTTAGTTCACCTCTATCGTTCCAATGGACAGTCGTCTCAAAAGATGCTGCCTCGATTGAGTGCAATGACCAGGGGGCTTAATATGCGGAAGCTTAAGTTAGCTGCCAACTTGTGGACTTCCTTATCCAACATGATATTGAGTTACTACGTCATCTTAGTCCCATCACTGATCCTTACACAACTCCATTAGCCTCAAATTCTATCTTCCTTATTCAATTCACAGCCTTTAGCTGTGGTGGAATTGCCATAGCTGTATGCCCTTAACACAAGGTCATCGATGCATCATCTCTCTCCATATTTCTCCAAATGCATGTCATGTGGCATTTATGGTAACGTCTTCTCATTAACACGTGACATATTAATAGGCACATGTGACTATATTATGACACTTGTTTGAATCTTATTTGCACATCTTTAAAGTTTACCACGTGTCATTAATAGTTATACATATACATGTCAAAGGTGACAGAGCTAGTTGATATGGATCATGAATGCTGGAATGACACGGTTGTCGACCGTACCTTTGATGTTCATAGTGCTGGTATGGTAAAACAAGTACCGCTATGGAATGTGAGATTGAAGGATCAGCTTTGGTGGAACTCATCTCCAAATGGGATTTTTTCTATTCGATCGACATATTCTTATGCCTACTGCAAGGTCTAGACTCCACTGAAGCTAAATCGTCTTCTACGCCTAGTCATCGCATCTTTTGGAAGAAACTATGGAAATGCCGAGTTTCGAGAAAGGTGAAACATTTGGTGTGGAGGGCTTGCAACAATTTCCTTCCCACCCGGCCACCCGTATTACTCTTTCCACCAATGGATTCGAAGTGCATGGTGTGTTATCATGAGGAAGAGAATACTACACGTGTTATGGAACTTCCCATATGCTCGGGATGTCTGGGTCCTTACCACCCCGCGCCTACCAAAATCAACCTCCACAGATGAAGACTTTTGCTACCTAGGCCGCTCTCTGTTCTGGCGTTTGGACATTGATGATAGGGAGTGGTGGCTAGCCATTACTTGGTCCCTCTGGTCAGCTCGTAACAAATATATCTTCGATGGAATTCTCACACCACCTACCAAGGTTGTGGTAGTGGGTACTAATCTATGGAAAGCTTTTGCGTGGTTTTACGTTGTTTGAGCCACTTGCAGGCTTATGATTATTTATGTTGTGTGCCAGGGCTGGTAGTTTGCCATTGGTCACCTCCTTTTACACATGTATTCTTCATACAATTCAATATTATCAATAAAGTTCTACCTTCTTTCTTTAAAAAAAATAAAATAAATAAATAGATAAATAAAAATAAATGTTCACTATTAATACCAAGTTGTTTAATTGTAGATTACTTTATCGTGTTATTAAATTAAATCTTAATAAAAATAATAATAAAAACTAATATTTACATTGTTAAAAAAAAAAAAAAAAAGAAAAGAAAAAAGAAAGAAACTAAACTAAAACCAAATGGAATAGTCTTTAAAACCCAAATGCAGACAAAAAGAATAAAATTAATTAATAATTTAAGAAAAAAAAGTGTGAAAACTACATAGGTAAAATCTTAAATAAATTTAAAAAATAAAAATAAAAATGTAGATAAACCCAAAAATAAAACTTACCCCACAGAATACAAAAATATCTAAATATGGATTTTATTTAATTGATAACCAGTAACAGTACTCAGAATACTAAAATGTCCCAAAAAGGAAAAACAATTAAAAAGAATTTAATGTACCTAAAACGCAATCTACATAGGTCAAATCTTAAATATATATTTTTTATTTTATTTTATTTTTTAAATTATAAATGAGTTCAACGCAAAAATAAAACGTACACCTCATAAATTCATAATACAGAAATATCCAAATATGGATTCTATTTAATTGATAACCTGTAAGAGACCTCAGAATACTAAAAGATCCCAAAAAAGAAAAATAAAATAAAATAGAAGTTATTCTTCAACAATTTTTTAGTGATCCATGTGGTGGATTGGTACTTTTGACTCTGTTTGTTTCTTGGGAAAATTTTGAGCAAGACTATCTAGGATGGTTATCATTTGCAAATAGAGGAAGTTGCGCCTCTGCGCAAAATGCAGTCCAAGGTCGAGAAGGAAATGGGCGCTGTTCAAGGTTCTAAATTCTCTATTTGCTTTTCCGATCTAGTTTTCTGTGCAATCTATGATTGTTTGCTGAGAAAAGAATGTGTTCCTTGTTGTTTTTTACTCGAATTGCTATGATTTGAATATTAGTGGCAGTGTTTGAGATTGAGCTATAGCTTTGAAATGTTTGTGGTGCTTCAAGTCATCAACCATGGCTTTGATGGGGTCAAACATAGGATTGGTGGAGGTAGCCTTTTTGTCAAATCTTCTATGTGGGAGAAGGATCAATATTTCCTTATTTTCTACTATATTTGGTTTCAGACTTGCAGCCAGTTGACATTTGGAAAGTGCTCTGCATGTTTTAGAGTTGTCTTGACAAGTTCATATTTGGTAAGGCATGCATCAATCTGTGACAGATCTGAAAACTAGTTGGGACATATTATATAAATTTGTAGTTTTGCTTGAGCATAAGTATAAAATTTAGGTAATTGTTTGAAGGCATTGGGATAGATTATATAATCTTTCACTTTGTTGAGCTCTAATTTAACACAGGATTGGATTGCATCTTATACCTTACAATGAAGCATATTGACCAAATTTTGGGGTTACATTATGGTGTGAGGAGGCAAAAGCTAGATCTTGGTGGTAATGGTAGAAGCTAGATCTTGATGGTAATGAAGATGTAGATATGTGTTATTGGGGTGAAACTTATTTAGCAACCATAAAGGATGCCACAGCTGAATTCCATGAAGTTTTTTCACAAACTTCAATCCAGGAAAAAGGCAATGCTTTCTCTGAACATTTGCGTGCAGATCAAATCACAATTGTGTGCAAAATCTAGGATGGGTTCCAATACTTGTCTTATGTAGTCTTTTGCTTGAAAACTTCGCATCCTCTGTGACACCCTAATTGTTTTTATTTGTTCTATTTGTAAATAGTTATAGTTTAGAGTGGGTTTGACCCCTGATCTCATTTAAAAATTTATGCTATAAGATTCATATTGAAATAATTCATGAATAGAAGATACATTCTATTTTGTTGTGTTGATTTTTTCTTTTCTTTTTTCCTCTCATCATCTCTATTAATTTTTATTTGATTGAGAAAAAAACATTAGGTGATAGAAACATGGAAAAAAAAAAAAAAAAAAAAAAAAGATTTTTTATTTTTGTGTCAACGTTTAATGTTGACGCAAAAGGATGTTATATAGGTTTTTAGCATTAACAAAATGTTGACGCAAAAAATATTATATAGGTTTTTGGCGTCAATAAAATGTTGACATAAAAAATGTCATATAGGTTTTTCGGGTCAACAAAATGTTGATGCATAACATGTTATATATGTTTTTGGCGTCAACAAAATGTTGGTGCGAAAAGATTTTAGTTGCCGCAAAAAAGGATTTACTTTTCACGTCAACTCTTTGTTGACGTTAAGATTTTAAGTGACACAATTTACTGTATCACTATGCGGCAACCTTTTGGTTGACACAAAAAAAAATGTAAAAATATTTTTTGTGACAACCTTTTCATTGACCCAAAAAATGTTTTTTTCGGTAACTTATTATTTTTAATGTCAACAAAAGATGACGCTGAAAATCATTTTTCTTGTAGTGATAGAGTTTGAAATGTAATTTTCCCAAAAGAACATTATTGTTACTTTGGATGGTGATTTGACCAAGAAGAGACAATATGAGCGAAAAAAAAAAAAAAATTCGGAGCCTATGGTTAATATAACGATGATTTTTCTTAAGGATATACTCTTAATGGAGAATTCTGCAATACAATTTTTTTCAACATATGGATCACTAATTATCCAAGCAATTACTACAAGAACTTAATTGTCTTGCTGGATACAAAAGGTAGTGGTATAGAAGCTTGGCTGACATTGGAGGAATGAGCGATGAAAATATTTCAACATAGCGAAGAGCTCCTTGAATTTGCTTCCTTCAATCCTAGTGTTTTTGTGAATCATATCTACATTTGACAAATCATTCTACTAAGCAAAAAATTCTTGTTTGTGTTTGTTGTTATTATTGTCCACTATCCAAGTTGTTATTTTATCATTAACATTAGTAACAGCAATTGTGCAATGTAAATGGTTCGGGTAGGAACAACCGAACAAAATCTTCCCTTTAGGCACAAATCTAACATATTTTCAATACAGGCCAACTCGAATTAATTTTCACATTTATACTTTGAACACGCCGAGAACATTTTTTGTTAGGGGAAGTCAAGCTCATCCAAATAGGGGAGCCGGCAGGTTCCAAATTTACCCAATTTTAGGGAGAGAGTGGAGCTCAAGGTGTCAATAAAACAAGAGGGCTTTTGGCTAAATATGTAGAGAATATGTCAAATGTTTGAAATTTTTGAGGGGAGAATGTTATATAATATGTTAAAAGGGATAAAAGGTGTCAATGATATATAAAGCAAACGTGCAGCCAACAAATTCAAATAACATTGGATTACCATCTCATTCAAATGACAAGGATATGATAGAGTTGCCATCAGCTAGTTCTTAGGAGAATTTCTCTGTACTACTATTGTTGCTTAACTCAAACTGTACTCTCTGTGATAGTTATCTACAAATGTAAATTGTATTTACATTTTTCTATATACAACAGCCTCAACCAACGTTAGGTAAGGCAAAACAAAATTTGCTCTAAGTCTTTATTTTTCCTTACATGGTATCAGAGCTATTGGAGACTAAATGTCCATACCTTTTTAGCTTTAATTTGTTCTTCTCACAAGCAAATCATTAAACACCTTAGCCACAATGTCATCTTCTTCTTCCACCACTACTACCTCTACAACTTCAACCACCTTTGGCTACTCCACAAAACATCTAATGTAACAAGCTAGTTCGGCTAAGATTTAGTTCTACAATAGCAGGGAGTTGTACTAGAGAAGCAAGACCATTGGACACGCATAAGAAACTAAAATGCGACTTGATTAACGTACGTGTGACTACTAACCAAGGAAAAGATTATATATATACACAGCAACCCTAGCTAGGGTTTAGGCCAACTTACAACAATAACCCTAGTTAATATCTTTATTGTCTAATTAACCCCTCTAAAATAAATAACTCTTATTTAAATTCTTTTCTTTAATATCCAATCCAATTTAGCCCACTATTGGGTCTATTTAAGAATTAAATGAAGGCCAAATTACATAATCACCCCTTAGGGTTTGAGTCAGTTGCAAACAGACCCCTGGGGTTTTGATTTTGTAATATAACCACCTAGGGCTTTTTAATTGGTGAAATTGACTCCTCTAAGTACATTTTTTTGTTCATTTTGCTAGCAGAAATTTGTCACGTGCATTACATGTGACTACTTTATAATAAAAAATTCATTATTATAAACTCAAGTGCAATGCATGTGATAAATTTTGTTAGCAAAATTGACAAAATATGTACTTAGAGGGGTCAATTTCACCAATTAAAAAACCTTAGGTAGTTATATTGCAAAATTGAAACCCCAAGGGGTCAGTTTGCAAATGACCCAAATCCAAGAGGGTGATTATGCAATTTAGCCTTAAATGAAATCATCTTATACAACTTTTAAATTTTCATTTTACTATGTGTTGAAACTTAACCAGTTGAAAAATACTAATTATATTAAAAAAAAAATTGGGCGTTATATGCTTCTCCCCTTCAAAGAAATTTTGTCCTCAAAATTATACGTACCTCCATTTTGGAATAAATGGGGATATTTGGATTTCATTTCATCCTCATGCTCCCAAAAGGCTTCTTTCGTGGAATGATTCCTCTATAAGACCTTCACCAAGCGTATAGTCATGTTACGTAATACATGGTCTTTGCAATCCAAAATTCCCATTAGCATTTCTTCATAGGACAGGTCCTCTTGAACTTGGAGTGGCTCATAACTCAGTATATGCGAGGGGTCAAAAACATACCTCCTCAACATGGATATATGGAACACGTTATTTATCCTAGACAAAGCCGGTGGTAAAGCAAGCTTATAAGCCATAGGGCCAACCCTTTCCAAGATCTCAAACGGTCCCACGTACCTAGGGCTTAACTAACCCTTTTTACCAAACCTCATAACTCCTTTCATTGGTGCCACTCGTATGAAAACCATGTCTCCCATTTCAAACTCCAAGTCTATTCTTTGTGTATGAGAATAACTCTTTTGTCTACTTTGAGCTACTTTCAATCTTTCCCAAATTAATCTATTTTTTCACAAGTCCTTAGAACAATCTCAAGGCTCAATATTTTCTGCTCACCAACCTTATCCCAACAAATTGGAGACCTACACCTTCTCCCATATAAAGCCTTATAAGTGCCATCCCAATACTTGCTTGATAGCTATTATTATAATTATAAGCAAACTCCACTAGGCTCAAATGATCAATCCAACTACCTATGAAATCTAGGACACAAGCTCTTAAAATATCTTCTAAGAGTTGGATAGTCCTCTCAGATTGTACGTCAGTTTGAGGGTGGAAAGCAGTACTAAAGTTCAAATTAGTACCTAGTGCCTTTTGCAAGCTACCCCAGAACCGTGAAGTAAATCTCGAATCTCTATCTGAGACAACAGAAACTAGCATCCCATGCAACCTCACAATCTCGTTAATATAAAGCTCTGCTAGCTTGTCAAAAGAGTAGTTCATTTGGATTTAGTGAACCGATCCACCACCACCCAAATAGCATCATGGTTCTTAGATCTCCTTGGTAACCCACACACAAAGTCCATAGAGATATTTTCCCACTTCCACTTAGGTATAGGCAATGGTTGCAATAACCCTGAGGGCCTTTGGTATTCCACTTTAACTTGTTGGCAGGTCAAGCATTGCTCCACGAAATGAGCTATTTCTCTTTTCATGTTATTCCACCAATAAATTTCTCAAAGATCACGATACATCTTAGTACTACTCGGATGAACTGTGTAAGGAGAATGGTGTGCTTCCTCCAAAATCTCCATTATGATCGCTAAATCCTTAGGCACACAAAGTCTGTTGCCAAAACTCAAAGCACCATCATTGGAGATATTAAATTCAAGCATGTTTCTGCCACGCACTTCTTCCATTATTTTCTCAATTAAAGTTGGTTGTACACTCAAACTAGCCAAATAAGATTGGGAGCCACCGATCACAACCTCAACTCAAATCTTTCTAGATCAATAATGATATGCTTCTGAGTAGTTAATAATGTGGATAGGAGTTTCGACTGAGTGCATCTACTACAACATTGGCCTTACCAGGATGATAACTAATTGAGCAGTCATAATCCTTAATCAACTCAAGCCATCTCCTTTGTGTCTCATATTCAACTCCTTCTGGGTGGAGATGTACTTCAGGCTCTTATGGTCTGTGTATATTTCACACCTCTATCCATACAAACAATGCCTCCATATTTTTAATACAAAAACAACAGTAGCCAATTCTAGATCATGTGTTGGATAATTCTGTTCATAACTCTTTAATTGTTGGGAAGCATAAGCAACAACCTTGCCATGTTGCATTAGTACACAACCAAGTCCCTTGTGGAACTCATCACTATATATGATAAAACCACTAGAACTCGAAGGAATAGTCAATACCAGAGTGGAAACCAACCGTTGCTTCAACTCCTAGAAACTCCTTTCACATTCATCTGTCCACTCAAACTTTGCATTTTTCCAAGTCAAAGGAGTTGCAATACGGGAAAATCCTTCCACAAACCGTCTGTAATAACCTGTAAGACCCAAGAAACTCCTGACCTCACTCACATTAGTTGCAATACGGGAAAATCCCACCCCCTCATAATTTGTTGTGCTATGGATTATCAATTGTTTGGAAAATTGATTTGCGAATGAGAAATTTGAAGTTAATGCTCAGAAACATTATTAAAGGAGATAATGATGCATTAAATCAGTAGTTTTAATTAATTAATAATCTAAATATATATTATTTAGGAATAATTAATAACGTGTATTTATTATTGACATGACACAAATAAGTAGCCAATAGACTAAGGCTAAATTGCGTTATCACCTCCTAGGGTTTGGGTCATTTGCAAACTAACCCCTTAGGTTTCAATTTTGCAATACAACCACTTGAGATTTTTTAATTGGTGACATTGGCCCCTTTAAGTACATTTTTTGTCAATTTTGCTAACAAAATTTGTCACATGCATTGCACTCAAGGTTATAATAATGAATTTTTTTATTATAAAGTGGTCATATGTAATACACGTGACAAATTTCTACCAGCAAAATCGACAAAAAAATGTACTTAGAGGGGTCAATTACACCAATTTAAAAACATCAGGTGGTTATATTGCAAAATCAAAATCTCAGGGGGTTTGTTTACAACTAATCCAAACCTCAGGGGGTGATTATGTAATTTGGCCTAAGACTAATACACGTCCAACATTGATGTCACGTGTCAAGCAGATGACGTTGTCATACATGCCACATAGCAGATAGATGACAACGTCTTCTACTTTAATATATTATATTCTTAGCAATTTCAAAGTCATGGAATATCAATGGTTTGGAAAACTGATTTGCAAATGAGAAATTTAAAGTTAATGCTTATAAGAATTATTAAAGGAGATAATGACGATGCATTAAATCAGTAGTTTTAATTAATAAATAATCTAAATATATTTTATTTATGAATAATTAATAATGTGTATTTATTATTGAGATGACACAAATAAGTAACCGATAAGACTAATACACGTCCAACATTGATGCCACGTGTCAAGCAGAAGACGTTGCCATACATGTCACATGGCAGATAGATGACAACGACGTCTGCTTTAATATTATATATATATATATAGATATAGATATAGATATAGATTCCATAGCTTTGAAATTGCCAATAATGCCACATGACGTTATACATTTCTTTTAGCCCAATAAATATACCACTTAGACATTCGGCTCAGTTGTAATCTTGTCCTCAAAAAGTCTCACTCCTCTATGAAGGGGTGGGTTCGATCCGCGGGATCCCCAAATATACGTGTGTGAGTTAAAAATTAAAATGTTAGTTTCAATTTGGAGAAGCTATTAATGATTTTACATTTTTCTAGTTACACCACTTTACGCTATTTTAAAAAAAAAAAATTGCCGTTCCTTTTATATTACAAATTATATATACACATAAACAACTCCAAAAGATGTTGTTTTAAGCACTTTTGTTATGTCCAAAACGATTTCGTTTTAGTTGTTTCATACTAAACAAAACATGCCAAATATTTTTTCTTCTTGGTTCAACGTTTTACATTGCCTCGGACTCTCTTTCTCCCCCTATTTTTTCACTCTTCCTCTTTTCTAGGCCGTTGAAGGGATGACTTTGAATTCGTAATTTCTCTTTTACCAAATTGAATCAGAAACAACCCAAATTGTTTGAAATCATTTTTGCAGATTAATTTTATGTATTTGTAATTTCAACAAACACTCGATCGATTTTTAACTACACAAAATTGTATTTGTAATTTCAATTCTTGAAAGCTCATGTAGAAAAATTTCAACTTTTATTTTGGACGAAAAATGTCAATTAAATTTTTTTATTTTTTTTTATTTTTTATAGAATTAAAAACAAGGCAAAGAAGTATTTAAATAGTTTATCTTATGCATTGCACGAGCTATTGTTTAGTTACTATAGTATGGGATGGACCCAATTACAATTTGTGGGTACAAAATATGGGTGTGTTTCTTAAAGGTAGAAAAAATGTAGTGCAATGTCTTTGGTGAAATTTCTTTACCTGTGTAGAAAAAAAAATGTGAGTCTAAGTTCCCTCCATCAACCACTTCTTTCTAAAACTTAGGGACACTAAGACTGTCTAGGATCTTTTTGTCTATAATTGCACACATGATGCATCATTAAAGTATCAAATTGAGATCAAGCTCTACTAAATGTGTCAAGAACTAGGTTAGTGGGTGTGAAATAGGTTGCTGCAACATTTGGTTACATATAAAGTGTTTGAGATGTTTGGGTTTTGTTTTATTCGGAATATTCATTTTCAAAGGAATATTTCATAGTAAGAGTTAACACCGTTTAACTTGAATGGGGTTAAGGTTGCGTAACTTAGGGCTGGCAGTTGGGTGGGTTTAGGTGAGTCATAAATGGATTGGGTGCTTAAAACCCAATTATTACCCATCTAACAATCTAGCTAGTACTCATACCCAACCTAGCCCAGCCCAGCTCAATCCAATTATTATAGTTAAAATTTAATCTGCCCATTTACCTAATTATGTATATATATATATATATATATGTATATTATCAACTATATATACCAAAAACTTTCAAAATACCAAAAATACCCCTGAAATCTAAAAAATGACCAAATACGAATTAAGTATGTATATAGATATGAGTTTGGATTCAGTGAGTGCCAAGCAGAAATTGGGTGAGTTCCGATGAGGTTAGTTTTGGGTTGCTCTCTTCTACAACCACTGTCCACCACCACTACTCTCTAGCAAGATTCTGGTGGCAATCTGGTGAGGGAGAGAATGAGAGATGATTGTTATTTGTTCATCTAGCGTGAGAGAGAAGAAAAGCCGATTGTTTTTTATTTTCTTTTGTTTAGTGCTAACGGCAGTGAGATGTGGGTGTTAACAAATAATATCTTAGGTGGGTAAGTGTCAATTTTGAAACCACAGGTAGACAACTTGTAAATAACCCAAACCATAAGTGGATTAAGTGTACTTTGTCCTAAATTTTATGTAATTTGTTGGGTACCCAATAAGTAACCCAATTTGAACCCATTTAGTACTTATCTTAATTGGGTCTAATTGGATCAATACTCATTTAGCCCATTTGTTAGATAGGTGGGTAATAAGTGGGTGGATTAATGAGTTTGGGTAAATTTTGACACCCCTATAATACATATAATATAAGAGTATCAATAATTTTGAGAATTTGGGGGGAGAATATCATTTTTGAAAATTCAATTATACCAAGTTTAATTTTGTGAGTGAAATCTACTCTCAAATGTTTAAATGATAAGAAAAGTAAGGTAACAAAGTCACATTTTTATAATTGAAAAAATAAAGTTAGAGTGGGAAGAAAAAAAAAAGTACTTGAGCTACAGCACAGTTGTCTCTGTTCTGTTGCAAGCGATTCAAAAATCAAAATCAATAGACTTCGAACCAAGTGGTACGAGATCACCTTTCCCCTGCAAATCTGAATCGTCTTAAATTTCAGATCGATTCTAAACTTTTTAGTTTGTGACATTGTTCAATTGAGCCAAACCTATATTGAATGCCAATTCAGATTTGGATTCTAGCCTATACATTGCTCGGTATTTTGATCATAACTTTTTACTCAATTATTCGATTGAGCTGATTCAAATAGGATTGGAAAGCTAACATGATGGGTTACAAATATGCATTCACGACAATGTCCAAATTCGAACATTAGAGGGCCAAAACAGGCCTAAAAATCAAGTCACAATTTCGGGATTTTCATGAAACAAATCCAATTTCTAAAACCCTAATGCACTCTCATGAGGTCCAAAATGTGGGTAGGTTCACTTTTTGCCTCTGGTATAAATAGAAAATGTTCTCATTTTAATAGGGGGTTGGAATTTTCATTATTGACAATCCTAAACAAACTTCAAAATAATTTTTGCGATGGATTAAGGTTTCTAATAAGAATACAAACTATTCTTACATTAAACTCTGGAACCTCTTGTAATCTCACTTCCAATCTTTTAATTTTATTATCAATCTCATTTATTCAATTTGACAAAGCTTTCTCCAAGAATTGTTTTTTCAGGTTGGATCCAATCGAATCAAATCAAGGAGCTTCCTCCACAACACATTCAGGTACCTCTTTTCTTTATTCTTTTGATTATTCATTTCTTTAAAATATGATTGTATGATTAGTTGTGTATGATTGTTCTAGGATAGTTTTTAATTCTTTTTCACATGTAATTTCTTTGATTAATTTTTTTTATAAATTAGGAACATGTTAGGGTACAATTCTTGTTAGTTTCCATGCATGGAAGTAAGTGAGTTTTCAAATTAAAAGACATTGGGTCTCCAGTTGTTATTGGAGTACCGATCGGGTCTCTCTGGAACCCAATCTGGCCAATTTGGGACTCGATCTAGGGTTTTGAGAACCGATTGGCATTCTGGTTGAAGTTCTTTCTTTTTTGTACAAAAATGTTTTTTCTTTGCCTTTTTTGTGATGTTTCTGATTGACTTTGACCATAACATGCTTCCTTTGACCATAAATCTTAAAAAAGGCATACATTAGGCAACGAAAATATTTTTGTCACCTAAATGTTAAAGAAGTTATTCATTCTTGGCGACGAAAATATTTCTCGCCAAAAGTTTTTGATATTAGGCGACAAAAATGTTTCATCGCCGAATTGTTTCTAACATTGGGCGCGAAATTTGATTTTCTCGCCTTCTTAAAAAAGGCATACATTAGGCGACAAAAAAAGTTATTCGTCGCCCAATGTAATCTATGTTTTGGAATGTAGCGATGAAATATAAATTTCGTCGCCTAAGATTTATATTTGGCGACAAATAAAATATTTTGTCGCCTAAGATAGATATTGGGCGACAAAAAAAAAAATTGGTCGCTAGATTTCGTCACCAAATAATCATCTTGTTGTAGTGACATTGTGTAAATATTTAATTAGGAATATCTTGTTTTAGCTAGATGTAAAAATATTGGTTGATTGATCAGTTTGTTTTATTTTTGGTGGTGTTTGCATGTACATGTTTGATGCTATGTCAAATGCGACTGTCTTGCATGATTAGTCATGAACTATAGTCTAAAAATCCTTATAGACTGACCTATGTCAGATTGAGTGGGTGCCTAACACCTTCCCACTTAATCCCCTAGCCCCCAAATCCTAACCTTAGGGGAAATAGATTAGTTTATTATACCTTTTTTTTTTAGATTGTATTTTAATTTCTTAGATTGTATCTAGGGAAAAAATGTTGTAATTTGTTTCTTTTTCAAGACATTGTATTATTTATTTAATCAATAAAAGATGAATTATTGTTTTTCTTAGCTTTTTCTATAAAAGTTAGGTGGCAACTCCATGTATAATTTCCCCTAGTGATTTAGGATGGAAAATAGTGAAAATCCTCATTTTGGGAACCATGTTTAGACCCTCATCTAAAAAGGGATAGTTTTAGGGTCATGGTTCTCACAACAATGTGATTACACTGTTTTCCTTCCTAATCTTTAGGAGAATTTACAATGGAGTCGCCACTTAACTTTTATAAAAAAAGCTAAGAAAAAAGTACATCTTTTATTGATTGAATAAATAATACAATGGTTTGGAAAAAAAATAAATTACAATATTTTGCCCTAGGTACAATCTAAGAAAACAAGATACAAGGATTTGGTTTTAATACAATCTAAAACAAAAAGAAAGTAAAGCATTTCAATAAACTAATCTATTTCCCCTAAGATTAGGGTTTGGGAGCTAGAGGATTGAGTGGGAAGGTGTTAGACACCCACTCAACCTAACCTAGGTCAGTCTTTAAGGATCTTTAGACTATAGTTCACGACTTATCATTCAAACCACTTGCATTTGACATAGCATCAAAACATGTACATGCAAACACCAAAAATAAAACAAAGTGAACAATCTACCAATATTTTTACATCTGCCTAAACAAGATATTCCTAATTAAATATCTACACGATGTAAAGGAAGCATGTTATGGTCAAAGTCAATTGGAAACATCACGGAAGAGGCAAAAAATAACAAAACATTTTTGTACAAAAAAGTAAAGAACTTCAACCAGAATGCCTAATCGGTACTCAGAAGCCCCTAGATCGGGTCCCAAATTGGCCTAGATCGGGTCCTAAAGAGACCCGATCTGTACTCCAGTAACAACCGGAGACCCAATGAGTTTTAATTCGAAAACTCACTTACTACCATGCATGGAAACTAACTTCTATGTCATTTTTAACATTTTAAAAGACGAGTTTTATATCCTAACATGTTCCTAAATTATAAAAAATTAATCAAAGAAATTACATGTGAAAAAGAATTAAAAACTATCCTAAAACAATCATACAAAACTAATCATACAATCATGTTTTAAAGAAATGAATAATCAAAAGAATAAGAAAAGAGAGGTACATGTATGTGTTGTGGAGGAAGCTCCTTGATTTGATTCGATTGGATCCAACCTGAAAAAACAATTCTTGGAGAAAGCTTTGTCAAATTGAATAAATGAGATTGATAATAAAATTAAAATATTGGAAGCGAGATTACAAGAGGTGGCCTCTTGTAATGTCAAGAGTTTAATATAAGAATAGTTTGTATTCTTATTAGAAACTCTAATCATTCATAAAAATTCTTTTGAATTTTGTATAAGATTATCAATAATCAAAATTCCCACCTCCTGGTGAAATGAGAACATTTTATATATACAAGAGGCAAAAAGTGAACCTACCCACGTTCTGGACCTTATGGAAGTGCATTAGGGTTTCAAAAATCGGATTTGTTTCATAAAAATCCTAAAATTGTGACTGATTTTTAGGCCCTGATTGTGGGCTTATTTTGATCCTTTAAACGTTCAAATTTGGATATTGTACCCACGTTCTGGACCTTATGGGAGTACATTAGGGTTTTAGAAATCGGATTTGTTTCATAAAACTCCTAAAATTGTGACTAATTTTTAGGCACTGATTGTGGGCCCATTTTGACCCTCTAAACGTTAGAATTTGGATATTTTTGTAAATGAATATTTGTAGCCCATTATGTCAGCTTTCTAACCCAATTTGAATAAACTCAATCAGAAAATTGAGTCAAAAGCTATGGTCAAAATACTAATTCAGTGTACAGACTGGGATCTAAATCTGAATTAAGGGCTTTAATTGGAGAATATCCAGGTTTTTTCACCTTTGACCAATCAAATTAATTAACAAGATTTAGAAGTCATTTCTTTGGCTGAATTCGATTTTGATTTTTCACTTGATTTTAATCAATTTATTAATAATTAACTATGACACAAACACTAATAATTGAGAATGAGAACCATGACCCTTGACTCAAAAATGCAAAAAATTATGTCTAACCATGATCTCAATTGACAATGGTGATTTGACTTGATAATATTGATTCTCCTTACTCTAAGGGAATTTATAATGGATTCACCACTTAATTATATAACAAAAACAAAGAAAAATATCTAAAATACCTCTTTTAATGATATTTGAGAAAAATAGTACAATTGATTTTATTTTATTTTTTAAAATAAATTGTTAAAGTGGAAAATAGTATAATTGATTTTTTAGTTTTTTTATAAATAAATTGTTAAAGAGACTTTGATCCTAGTTACAATTTAAACAGAAAATATACAAGGTGTTGTTTCCTAATTAAAATTCATCTAAGAAAGTAATAAAGGTTACAAATCTGACATATCCAATTAAGTTCGGGGGCTAAGTTATTAAGATTTATTAAGCAATAGTTCACCAATTCGACTAAACTCGCATACAACTCAACAGTTCATGTCATCAAAACAATACATGCAAATAAGAATAGATCGTGATTAATCTTCACGCAATCAAGATTAATATATAACATAATCACAAGAAGAAAAAAAGATGAAACTCTGCATTAAATCATATTTTCTGCAAGATGGAGATGCTTGATTAATTCGGCATTATAGTCTCTACTCAAGTTTCAATTTTCCCAAGGGGCGGACTTCATTCTCAGATCAATTAGATTCCAATAATATTTTATAGGTTTTCACAAATTCTAATCTATCCTAACATCATTCTAAGCATTTATGAAAGATCAAACCGATTAAAATATTAAATATGCTTTCACAATTACATAGGCATGGATTGCATTTAATTTAATGGCAGCACATATGAAAAGAATGAGATCATACCTTCATGTGGTGGTATACAACCTCCTAATTAATGAGTGTCTTGGATTGAAATCTGTATGTGGTGAGATGAAACCTCCTGAACGAGATCCCGTACTGGAAAGATACCAAGGCAGAAGATCACAATGCCTATATCCTCCAAAGTGCACCAAATTGAATACCATGAGATTTGCTAAAAAGCCCAGTTACCCCATCCAACAACTCCAAAGAATGGCAAGTAATATGCACGTAAAAAGATGTGGGATCTGTTGGCTTGAGCAGCTATAGATTCCTTGGTATCTAACTCCCATAGTCATTAAGGTGCTCCAGTTCATGAAGCTAATTACTCCATGAAAATTCTTTAGCTAAAGACTTGAATCGATCTAATTTTCCTTGGCTCACCAATATTATTTGTCCGACGAGAAAATCTACAATGCCCATGGACTAAATATTGTCTTCACTCAAAGCATCCATGACAAGACTAATTCATTATAATCATATCTCATGGCAAAGATGACAATCATATCTCGTAATTAAGCCGCAAGTGCTTGTGATCCAATATGCGCGCTGTTCCCACGTGCTGGTATGCGAGATCAAGAGTGCGGAAGGATCCAAGTCCAATGGAAGAAAGAGACCAACAGATAAGGATCATTGCATGCATGCACTATACCTGTTGTTGGAGAAAAAATTTGGTAAATGAAACAAATTAGTCAATATAGAAAAGTTGAGAACAAGAAAACCATCCAAGTTCTAGTCATCGAAGCAGTGATGAGAGAACAAGAAACTCTGACCCTTTCCTTTAGGAGGTGGTATCCCAGGGACCTCTACGAAGGAGGCGTAAGCCAATTAGGGTTTCAACTTCTACTCATCGATCCTCACATCCTTGATATTGTAGAAAAGCATAAACAATAGAAATCTAAATAATGTAAAGGAGATGTAGTAGAGAAACATAAAAGAGATTGAAGGAGATGCAGTAGGGTTTCACGTAGTCCAGCACTATGGCCTACGTTTATAGGATGAAGGTTACATCTTACAATAATAATAATAAAACACTTCTAAACAATGTGAGATTCTAAACAATATTCCTTAACAAGTATTGGTTAGCCAATATTTACTAATCTTAAGAGAGTTGTTGCCAATGAAATTCTTTTTTTCTTATACAACTCCCCGTAAGTTTCATCATCAAGTACTCCACTACCTTTTCTCGTATCAAATATCGATCTTAACAATTTTTTTTTATTTTTTTTTATTTTTCAACCCATGAGGAGTAGTTGCTTTCCAATATGAATCTTGAGCAATCTTATCCTACATCAATATTGCGTCTAGGCTAGAACTACCCACGACTCCAGTAGCGTTCAGAAATAAGCTATGAGAGGGTCGGCCAAAAGGAGTTGTGAACTTTTTGAGGACTCCTTTCCTGATTAGGTTTCAATCACTTAAATTAAAATGAAGTAATTATTTAAATAAATTAATAATTTTTAGTAATTATCTCATGCCATAATCTCCACCAGATTTAAATGTTTTAACCAATAGGAATTAATCATTAATTAATTTAATTTTAATCTTTTAAATGACCAATTAAATTAATCTAAAATAATTCTACACATGTGAGTTGATGGTGAAATTAATTTATGACCAATCAAAAAAATCATATTAACATTTTTTCTTTCTTAATTCAATTTTGACCAATTAAAATGTGGGTTTTAATCTTCAAATTACTTTTGGAATTTTTGTGAAAATTAATAAGTTATAAAATAGGGTGTTTACAAATAGCTCCAATCGCATAATCATTTACAAACAGCTCCAATTTAGTGGTTGCATGATACGTGCAGTGGTGAGCATGCCTTTTAGCTTGTGAAAAGCTTCTTGGAAAGCTTGGGTCCAATCAAAGGGAGTGTCATTTTTTAGAAGGTTACACATAAGTCTAGATATGAAACGAAAGTCTTTATGAACCTCCTATAAAACCCGACATGCCCTAGGATTAACCTCACATTGACAATCTTAGGGTATGGGCAACTTAGAAATTAATTCAATTTTTGCTTTATCCAACTCTATGCTTTTAGAAGAAACAATGTGGCCTAACACAATCCCTTTTGGAGACCATGAACTAGCACTTTTCCCAATTTAACAATAAATTCTTCTCTTCGCACCTAGTTAAGACTGATTGCAAGTTGGAAAGAGATTCATCAAAATAGTCCCAAAACACAGAAAATTCATCCATGAAAAGCTCCAATTAATGCTCTACCATATCACTGAAAATACTCAACATTCATCTTTGCAAAGTGGCAGGTGAATTACATAAACTAGAAATGCATCCTTCTAAATGCAAAGGTACCAAAATGACAAGTGAATGTGGTTTTCTTTTGATCTTTAGGTGTAGTTTCAATTTGATAATATCCTGAATACCCATCTAAAGAACAATAATACTCATGACTCGCTACTCACTCTAAAATTTGATCCAAGAAAGGAAAAGGGAAGTGATATTTCCTAGTGACTGCATTCATTTTCCTATAGTCAATACACATGCGCCAACTTGTGGTGACAAGAGTTGGGATCAACTCATTATTCTCATTTTCACTATAGTTATTCCAAATTTCTTAAGCACAAATTGAGTAGGGCTTACTCATTTACTATTCGTGATGGGGTACATGATACTCACATCAAACAATTTAAGCACATTAGTCCTAACTACCTCTTTCATGGTTGGGTTTAACCTATATGCATCTCCCTAGATGATTTAGCATTGTCCTCTAAATAGATCCTATGAGTACAAACCAAAGGGATAATTCCCTTGATGTCAGTTATGTTCCATTCTATGGCACGTTTGTGATTTCTCAATACATTCAATAGCTTACTCTCTTGCAAAGAATCAAGTTTAGAAGATATTACCACAAGAAAAGTCTCCTCAGGGCCTAAAAAAGCATACTTGAGCTCAAATGGCAAGGGCTTCACTCCAATTTGGGTACTTGCTCACTTGATGGAAACAAATTGATCTCACATGCCAACAACTCCTCAATTTTCAATGTCCAATTGTTCACCTCCAATTTTTGTGCAAATTCTAAGAGATAATGAATGTATGCAATTTAAGAATTCTCATTAAAATCAAAATCACATGAATTGACTAGACAAGATTCTAATGGATCTGAAAAACATGTTTTGTTAAATTCGTCTTGAACAAGTGTTTAACCTAATGAAAATCCTCTTCATCCCTAGGTTGCTTACAAGTATTAAACATATTGAGCCCTAGGGTCATATTGCCGAAGGATAATTTTAAGATGTCATTCCTACAATTTATCAAAACATTAAAATTTGCAAGAAATGGTAGTCCCAAAATTACAGATATTTGAGAACTAGAATTTGAAACAGGGTGCATGTCCAAGATAATAAAATCAACAAGGAAATAAAATTTGTCCAATTGGACTAATACATCCTCAACAACACCTTAAAGAACTATCATAGATCAATCTGCAAGTTGCAAAATTATGGAAGTTGGTTTTAACTTGCCTAGACCTAACTGTTCACATACCGAATATGGCAAAAGATTCACACTAGCCCCAAGATCAAGCAAAGCTTTATCTATTTTAGAATCACCAGTCATACATGAAAAAATGGGATTGCTTGCATCTTTATACTCATGTGTTGTTTCGAATGATTGGACTTACTTGTTCAGTAAAAACGCCTTCCTTTGTATGTTAAGCTTACGGTTAGCTGTACACAAATATTTCAAAATTTTAGCATATGAAGGAATTTGCTTTATGGCATCCAAAAGGGGAATGTTCACTTTAACTTACTTGAGTACTTCAAACATTTTAGCATTTTGATTCACTTTTTTAGGAGGAATTAACCTTTGATTCACTTTTTTAGGGGGAATTAACCTGTTGGGAAAAGGAGCATAGGACACTTCTCAATGGTTACTAAGTAGGGGTAGCAATTGGATGTGTCATAAATGGATTGGGTGCTTACTCATTTATCATTTTATTACTTATTTAACAATTTAGCTATTACCTATACCCAACCTAACTTAATTATTATAGTTAAAATCGAATCTGCTCATTTACCCAATTATGTATATATATATTATTAATTATACCCAAAACTTTCAAAATGACCAAAAATACCCCTCAAATCTAAAAAATGTCCAACATACCAATTATGATGTATATAGATATGAGTTTGAATAAATTTTATTTAATTTTTTGGGTACCTAATAAGTAACCCAATTTAATTTGGATCTAATTGTGTCTGTACGCATTTTGTCCATTTTGTAGATAGATGGGTTTGGGTGGGTTAATGAGTTCTAGTAAATTTGTCACCCCTATAATACGGATATTATAGTGTCAATTATTTTGAGAATATGGGGATAATATCATAGGAATATACCAAGTTTAATTTTGTGAGTGAAATTTACTCTTAAATGTTAAAACAATTAGAAAAAGGACAGAGTTTACCTCCAATTCGATTTGGAGGAATCCTCCTTCAACCCACTGCGTGACAAGCAAATAGACCATCCACATGTGTATTTTAAAAAGTCACATGACTCATTAAAAATGTCATCTAACTAAAAGTATACGTGGATGGTTTATTTACTTAGCACGTAATGGGTTAGATGAAAAAATAGTAATGGGTAAGGATTTTTTCAAATTGAACTAAAGGTAAACTATTTTATTAGAAAAGTAAGGTAACAAAGTTACATTATTATTATTATTATTATTATTATTATAATTAAAAAAAATAAAGAAAGAGTTAGAGTGGAAAAAGAAAAAGAAAAAAAAAAGGGTACTTGAGCTACAGCAGAGATGTCTATGTTCTGTTGCAAGCGATTCAAAAATCAAAATCAAATCAAAAGACTTCGAACCAAGCGGTACGAGCGGGACCATATCAGCTACAATTGCAGAATATGCAATCCCTGCAATGTGCTGAAGTGGTCCAATAATACAATTGCAGAATATGCAATCCCTGCAATGTGCTGAAGTGGTCCAATAAAAAAATTGCTAGCTAATTAAAAATAACACATTATCATGGACTTGACAAAACCCAAACAACCTAACAAATATTAGCTATTCCTACATCCAAACATCCTCAAACCTCCACCACTGCCGCCGCTGGAAACCTCTCACCGTCGCCTCTCTTTTACTTTGCTGTTGGTTAGCAACCTGCGAGATCACCACGCCACCGACGTCCTCCACTGCGAGAAGTATAGAGAGATAGAGAGAGATTTAGAGGAAGAGAAAGAGCCGAGATTGCAAATCTGGGGTTGTCTTCGGTGGCAAAACCATCGGCGTTGCCTTCGGAGCTGCTCTCATCCACCACGAGAACAAGATCCCCCGGCATCGGTCCCTCACCACTGGAACCAGAGCCAGCATCATCACTGCCATGTTTGCCGATTAGAGATCACCTTTCCCCTGAAAATCTGAATCTCTCAAATTTGAGATCGATTCCACACTTTTTAGATACCCATCTTTGTTAATTGTTCAAATTGAGCCAAACCTATATTGAAAGCCAAAAGTCAGTCCAATTTCAATAGATTGTGTTGACATGGATCCAGAGGCTGCACGAACGGCCAGGGAGTCACTCGACCTGGCATTCCACATGTCCAACATTCTAGACACTGGACTCGATCGCCACACCCTCTCTGTCCTCATCGCTCTCTGCGACCTCGGTCTCAACCCCGAGTCACTCGCTGCCGTCGTCAAAGAACTCCGAAGAGAGCCTCCACCCTCTTCCGCAACCCCAACATCCACTACTCCATCTTCTCTTTCCTAATCAGGTTAGGGATCCATTACCTTGCATTAATTTTAAGGTTTCCATCTGTGTTCTGTAAGTGTTTGTTGAAATGCCTAGGAAACCACTTAACCTATTTGTGAACATTCTTTTTGTTGTAGGGAAAATGCAGTGTTCCATTGGGTATTTGGGTGTAGTAAGTATGTTTAGTTCATGATGGCATGTACATTTGTGTTGGAAGTTTCAGGTTGATTAACTTTTGTTGAATCAAAGGACCCAATTATGGTTGGCATAATTGTAACTATTTTGACATTGGGATAGCTTGTCTATTGCATGATTTGTGAAACTCTAATTGGTCTAATTCTTAGTTTGTGAAAGAAATGCTGGATAACCCAATTAGGATAAGAGACTACATTAGTTAGTGTTTCTGTCAACAGCTTTCGTGTTGGTTAGAATATACCAGCAACTTTGATGATTTACATTATCTATTTGTTGGTAGAGATCAGATTGTGTAGAATTACATGAGCAATGTGTGATACCATAGTTGTAAAAATCATGAGTGTTCTTCATGTGCTGATTGATGATTGAAATCAGTATTTTTTCTTTAATGAACGAGATTTTATTCAAAACATGTAGCATTGCTATAAAAAACTAACTACAATTTTACAGCACAGTAGAACATACGTACTTAAACCATCAAAGAAAGACAACTTAACTACTAAAGTTCTGCGGCAGGGGATTGGCAGCCACCAAATGAACCAGAGGACTTTATTTTGAATTGAGCTCTTGATTTTCTTCTTATGCAGCAATCTATATGTGACATTATTCATAAGTCTTTTCAGGATTTCGTCACTATTTTTCCTCCCACCATGGACTTTTTTATTCCTTTCTCTTCATATATTATACGGAGTAGTTGCCCAAGCTAGTTTAATGATAATGCTCTCGAGGCTTCCTCCTTCCCGTTTATTAATAGCCCATTGAACTTCAACATCCCTGTTCCAAATCTTCTTGGAACACAAGCATATCTTTAGGGCTTCTACCGTATCCCTTTTGTGAAGAAGCAATCAAAGAACAAGTAATCTGGAAATTCAATTTGCTCATGTTAGAGAAGTATTTAGAAAAGAACTGAATGAGAAGATTTAAAAAGAGGATCTAAATATCTTATCTAGCCCTCATCCACTATATTCCATTTGTTACAAAGAATAGGGAATATTCTTGATAATGACATCTGGTGCAGGACACCTCACCACTAGAATTTTCTAGACTCTTCTAGAAGGGTTCAACATAATTATTCTAGAAGATAACCATGCGATGGTACTACCCATACAATATTGATGCTCTTAACATTCCCCTTCAAACTAGAGTGTATATGTATATATATATATATATATATATCATATAAGAGTGTATATATATGCTCTTGGAATTTATATACTCTTAACTTGTATATAATGATTTTTTTAAGATATCCACAAGTGGATATTCAGACTTCACAAATGGTATAGTGATTTCTCCATTTAGCAACTTGTCCCATACAAAATGGCAATCTACTTCAATATGCTTGGTCCTCATGGAACACAGGATTAGGAGCAATGTGTATAGCAGTTTGGTTATCACACGATAGTGTAATATGAGTAGGTATTGAGAAGCCTAACTCCTGAAGGAAGTGTTGTAAGCAAGCAAGCTCTCTTGCAGCATGTGCCATTGTTTTATATTTTGCTTCAACACTTGACCAAGCAATTACATTCTTTTTCTTACTTTCCCAAGTCACAAGGTTTCCTCCAAAAAAGGTGCAGTATCCAGTGTTAGACCTTCTATTTGAAGGTGATCTAGGCCAATCTGCATTATTGAAGCCTTCTATTATGAAATGAACATTCTTTTAAAATAATATGCTTAACTTGGAGCTCTCTTCGGGTATCAAACAATCAACATCACAAGATTCTTGGGGCTTTAAAGAACTGACTAATCACACTAACTGCAAATGGGACATTTGGTCTTGTGATGGCGAGATAATTGAATTTTCCCACCAATGGACGTTAACGCCTAGGATCTGAAAACAAGTCTCCTTCATCTTGCAAGAGTTTTTTTATTTGTATCCATAGGTGTGTCAACGGGCCAAGAGCCTAGCATTCTAGTCTCCTCAAGGATATCAAGTTCATACTTACTCTAAGATAAATTGTTACCTTACTTGGATCTTGCCACTTTAATTCCCAAAAAGTATGAGTTTGCCAAGATCTTTAGTGTAAAAGTGCTATTCCAAGAATTGTTTCAATCTGACGATGTGTCTGGAATTGTTCACAGGAATCACTATTCCTTCTTCATAGATAACTAGTATGTATTTAGTATCAGTGTGCAAGTGGAACACTAAATGATGCACCTGATAGCGATGTAGACAAAAACCCATCACAATCTTAGAAAACTTTCGAACATACAATGCTTTCTTTAGCTTGCAAACACAATCTCGATACTCCCCTTGACCAATAAAGGTGGTTGCTCCATATATATCTCCTTAAGGAGAATACAATTAAAAATCACATTCTTGACATCCAATTGATAGAGAGGCCAGTTAATATTGGCGACAGGGGATATAACTTATAAGACTTATACATAAGAGATCTTGGTCATATGAGAGAATGTCTCATCATAATCAATATCATTGGTCCGGGTATAGCCCTTGGCAACTATCTAGCTTTGTGGTGGCCAACAAACCCATTAGAATGAAAATGTTTGATATATTTTGTTTGTAAGGTGGTAAAGGAACAAGATGAAATTTAACGATATATTACGTTTGCAAGGCGATCAACAGTCCCTTCAAGGGAAATGTTTGACATCAAATAATAGTACGTTTGCAAGGCAGTAAAGGAACATCTTTGTTTGATATTTAGAAGGAAAGTGGTAGGGCACCTGTACCTCTGTCTGCTTATGAAATGCTAGAGAATTGCCTGATTAGCTCGACGAATGAGCCTATAGAGCCAAGCCACAGCTTACTAAACTAGACTTAGGTCGTGCCCTTTAGTGTAGTTGGGAACGCTCTACACAAAATATCGTCGGGAATGTCTTGTAAATGCATTAGCTTCTCATAAGTGTTCAAATGCTCTAGAGGGATTTTGGTGCCAAAAACACTTCTAATTGAGGTATCTTGAACTTCGGGGTAGCAGATAGTCAGATACCACACAATCTGATCATTAAAGAGGAGTTTGGTCTTCATCACGAGTTCGTTCTTCCACCACTAAGGGGGCCTTCCCCCTTTAAGACCTCCATGACTCTATCCAGCTTCAATTTCATCTCCTTGAGTTGCTCATCTACTCAACTTGCTTTAGACTCCTCGACCTACTTTTTTTTTCCTGTTGATAGTTCCCTTCGGCTCGATTTCCCATCTCACTCACAACTTCCTCAGTTGTCAAAAAGGTATATTGTTATCGAGATCCCTTTGATCTAAAGGGTTCTATGTCCTTTGAAAAAGGACGTGCCACATTAGATCTCTATTCTACTGGCGCATGTTTTGGCTCAAACATGCATCAGTCACCCTAATGCTGCTATTTGTTAGTTATTTGGATCAAATGAGCATCCTAAGGCTCCTCGATTAGTAAAGGTTATTTGGAGTAAGCTGGTAAACACTGACAAGGAACTCTCTCATACTTAATTCAACAAAGTTATTGTTTATGCTATATTCTTAAAAAGTGACGGTTACGGGATTTTTTCTTTTTTCTTTTTGTTTATACCTTATATCATGTTTCTATTGGGCGTGTAATGGTTGATCCCCAAAGCAAATCAAGCACCTTGAGATTTGGATGCAATTAGGATTCAAATTGGGGAGAGATTCACGAGGATATGGATTTAAAAGTCAATCTTGGCACCTAGAACCACACTGTTGTTGCTGCCTTTCGAGTATGCCAAGCAAGGAAGAAGTCCTCTTCTCCTCTTCTCCTTTCCTAATTTCTAGGTGTTCAACCCGTCTTCCTTGAAATGAAGCCTTGACTTAAATGAGAGTCTCACCTTCCATCAGGGTATCTCGAAATGCTTACAAGACAAACAACAAAAACGTGGGCAAAAGGAGTCTATAGGTCAAGATCAAACTGAAGAATGAGTGGGAGGTGGTTGTTCAACTGCACCGATGTATCGCACTTTATTTCCTAAAATTTTGTTAGACCCAGTTACACTGGGTTTTTTTCGTACCCTCCATCTCAGAGGGAACAAGGCAAGTGCAGTTCTACCCATCAACCCTAGTCTTCCAACTTTATTTTAGGGGTGCCATAGCTTCGAGGAGGCTCATTAGTTATAAATCGTTCCTTCTTTTGGTAGTTGAAGGCATAGGAACATTAACAAGTGAAGTAAAAAGAAGGATAGATCTTGATAAATAGATTATTACCATACCAGGAAACCAAGGCCTTGAATGCTAGACTTGACAAGTGAGCCCACGATACGAATTGTAGGTATCTCTTAGACTCAGCAAACGGATCAGCTCAAGCAGGTTCGGGTTCGACTCAACAAGATATGAGTAAAAAATATTGCAAAATAGAATGGGTTGCAAAACCTATGACTATTACCTGGTTGTTGACGGGTCGGTCAACCCAATATGACCTATTCTTTATTCACATAAAATAAGAATGATTGAGAAAAAGGAATAGAAGAAACTAAGAAAGTGAGAATCAGAGAGAAAGATTTGAAATTCGGAAATTGTGAAACAAACAATACTAGACCCGAATGAGAAAAATGGATTTTTTTTTTTTTTTTTTTTAAAAAAAGTTCAACCCGTGGGCCAACTTGACCTAACCCGTTGTTACAGCAAATCGGGTTGGGTTTATCCGTTTTCATGTGTTCAAAAATATCTTATCCATACTTCTTTTTATCTACTAGATTCAAGTTGGTTAATGGGTTCAATTCCAATTTTACCAGGCCTACTTAATATTTGAACACAAGAAAAGAAAGATAGAGTAGCTCAAAATTGTGAAACTGGATCCCAGCCACACTAAAAAGGCCAAATAGATCTATACTACTAAAGCGCTATAAAGAAAAGGTGAGATAATCGAGCCTACTTGTCAAATGAATTGTACATGGGCCATCCAAAAAAATAAATATTTTTTTGGGTAAATTCTAAATTCTTGAGATTTTATGAAATGACATACTCTATTGTTTCAAGAAATGACTCCCCTTGAAGTTTCTATAAATGTAACACATAAATCCATACTTTGACTTCCCTAACATAATTTATTTTTAAAAATGATTCATACTCATTTATACAAACCTAGGGAGGGAGTATCATGTATCCATAAACCTAAAGGAAATAGTGTCATTTTGTCCATTATTTGGGTAAGAATCTTTTTTAAAAAATGAATATTTTGTTAAGAAATTCACAATGTGAGAGGATATAGACTTATTTCTTACATTTATATAAACTTAAAAAGTGGAAGGGATATTTCTTGAAACCTTTATCGAGGGAGGAGGGGAAAGTGTCATTTCGTGAAACCTAAAGGGAAGTTGGTGTAACTTTCTCTAAAATTGTTCTCTTGGCCGAAGAATAGCACTAGAGGACAAAGAAGAGAAAAGGAAAAATAAAATAATAAAAATGAGTAATAAAACCCCAACCTATTTAAATGGAATCACATACTTTAGGGTTTTATATGTGTAAATAAGTGGATATTAATTAGTGGGGTATTAATACGTGGATTCCAAAACAATCAGGATATTAATTGGTGGAATAACGGAAAAATGCTGTTTCAATTATTTAAGAGGCCATTAAGGGAATTTGATGGATTAATCTAGATGAGAAGGAATTAAAATTGGAAACAAATTTGGAATGGCGTGGATTTTTATGGAGATAGAGAGTCAGATGTGGCAGGATTTGGAGGAGTCAAAAAAGTTTCTCTCTGCTCTGAGTTTTAGTTTAGATTGTAGATTATAGATATATTTCCTTTTTTGCAATAATAGGTGGATATATCATTCAATCACACTATAATTAAATTTCATTTGACTAATGGCATTCCAAAACAATCACTAATAGGTGGATATTAATTGGTGGGGTATTAATACGTGGATTCCAAAACAATCAAGATATTAATTGGTGGGGTGGGGATATTAATTGGTGGAATAACGAAAAATGCTGATTCAATTAGGAGGAGGAGAAAATTTAAGAGACCATTAAGGGAATGGGATGGATTAATCTAGATGAGAAGGAATTAAAATTGGAAACAAATTTGGAATGGCGTGAATTTTTATGGAGATAGAGAGTCTGATGTGGTAGGATTTGGAGGAGCCAAAAAAGTTTCTCTTCTCCGAGTTTTAGTTTAGATTGTAGATTCAATTAGGAGGAGGAGAAAATTTAAGAGGCCATTAAGGGAATGGGATGGATTAATCTAGAGAGTCTGATGTGGCAGGATTTGGAGGAGCCAAAAAAGTTTCTCTCTGTTCCGAGTTTTAGTTTAGATTATAGATTATAGATATATTTCCTTTTCTACAATATATCATTCAATCACACTATAATTAAATTTCATTTGACTAATGGCATTCCAAAACAATCACTAATAGGTGGATATTAATTGGTGGGGTATTAATACGTGGATTCCAAAACAATCAGGATATTAATTGGTGGAATAACGGAAAAATGCTGATTCAATTAGGAGGAGGAGAAAATTTAAGAGGTCATTAAGGGAATGGATGGATTAATCTAGAGAGTCTGATGTGGCAGGATTTGGAGGAGCCAAAAAAGTTTCTCTCTGCTCCGAGTTTTAGTTTAGATTGTAGATTATAGATATATTTCCTTTTCTACAATAATAGGTTCAATCACACTATAATTAAATTTCATTTGACTAATGGCATTCCAAAACAATCACAAATAGGTGGATATTAATTGGTGGGGTATTAATACGTGGATTCCAAAACAATCAGGATATTAATTGGTGGGGTATTAATTGGTGGAATAACGGAAAAATGCTGATTCAATTAGGAGGAGGAGAAAATTTAAGAAGTCATTAAGGGAATTGGATGGATTAATCTAGATGAGAAGGAATTAAAATTGGAAACAAATTTGGAATGGCGTGGATATGGAGATAGAGACTATGTGGCAATTGGAGGAGCCAAAAAAGTTTCTCTCTGCTCTGAGTTTTAGTTTAGATGTAGATTATAGATATATTTCATTTTCTGCAATAATAGGTGGATATATCATTCAATCACACTATAATTAAATTTCATTTGACTAATGGCATTCCAAAACAATCACTAATAGGTGGATATTAATTGGTGGAGTATTAATACGTGAATCCAAAACAATATATTAATTGGTGGGGTATAATGGAAAAATGGATTCAATTAGGAGGAGGGAAAATTTAAGAGGCCATTAAGGGAAATTAATAGTTGATTTCATTGAGGTGGAGGATATATCATTCAATCACACTATAATTAAATTTCATTTGACTAATGGTATTCCAAAACAATCACTAATAGGTGGATATTAATTGGTGGGGTATTAATATGGGATATTAATTGGTGGGGTATTAATTGGTGAATAACGGAAAAATGAGATCAATTAGGAAGAGGAGAAAATTTAAGAGGTCATTAAGGGAATGGGATGGATTAATTAGAGAGTCTGATGTGGCAGGATTTGGAGGAGGAAAAAAGTTTCTCTCTGCTCCAGTTTTAGTTTATACTAGACTATAACCCGCGCAATGCGGCTTTTTTCATTATTTTTCTAAAAATATGTTTCTAACAAAGCAACTTAACTAAGAAGAAGGAATAAATAATAAACAAAAAAAAAAAAAAAATAATAAAAAAAAAAAAAGTTAAAAAGAAAAATAAAATTAAAAAAAAGAAATGATCATTTTTATTATATCTATCAAATGTATTATACTGATTTTTATTATATTTCATCAAATGTATTATACTAAGTCTATAAAGATAACTACCAATAACTTTCTAGCCTAGTATTGATTCCTTTCAATGGGGGTTTATATCCGGGTTGTATTCACTTAGCAAAAAAAAAACTCACTTCACATCGTTTGTGAATTTCAATCACTTTGGTGAACCTCAATTGTTCCATATAGGGATTCTAAATGTTCAGAGGTTTTCATTTTTGTATATTTATCCCATCTTTACCTTTTTTTACTTTCTTTATTTCTCTTTTCATATTTTTTTGGGCAATTTATCACTTATAAATAATCACATAAACAATATCTGTGACCTTAGAAGTCCATCATATAACAAATTGGTCCACAGAAATAAAAATGATAATGTCATCTTAAGTCTAAAACGTATCTCTTAGGAAACTTTTTAGAAAAAAAAAATCTACACAATTGCCTCTTTTGGTTATCTCTAAAATGATGGTCCATTGATATCCTAAATCTCAAATAATTTGAATGTTGCCTCATCAATTCTAATTTGAGTATTGGAAAATAATTTATACTTAACACGTACCCCCAAAAAATATATTTTACAGATAGTTGTCAAGCTATTTAGCATATCCAATTGTATAAAAATAAAATGATCGAGTCAAACTATATTTTATATGCAGTTAGATAGTATCAGAAATTGTTAAAAAAACATTTTTGGTTGCAAAAAATAGAGGACTACAACTTAACCAAGCAAAAATACTTCGAATATATCTAATTGTATAAAAATAAAAAAATCAAGTCAAACTAAATTTTATATGCAGCAAAATATAAATTGAAAAAAAAAAAAAAAAAAAAAAGCATTATTGGTTGCAAAAAATAGAGGACTACAACTTAACCAAGCAAAAATACTTCGAATATATCCAATTGTATAAAAAAAAAAAAATCAAGTCAAACTAAATTTTATATGCAGTTAAATAGTATCAGAAATTGTAAAAAAAAAAATAATTAGTTGCAAAAAATAGAGGACTACAACTTAACCAAGCAAAAATACTTCGAATGTAAGATATACAATAAGTTATTGCTAGAAAAACTTATCCTAACTATATCCTCCACTCTCTTCAAGACCAACTCAGCTAATGCATCTGCATGAATCAATTGAGATTGCTAATAACAATGAGACACGTTTTACTCCACCCTTTAAGATCAATTCATGTATCTCATGACAACATTTTACATAATTAAAGCTAGAGATTAAGAATTTCACATAATAATTCAATGCTTTTCAGTCTTCACGAAGGTATATTGTCATACAATGACTAACATCATTGATTTAACTTTTAATGCAAAAAGGAAACGAAACTTTTATGGCCAAACAACATATATAGTAAAAGTATCATTTTTCGACGTATCTGCAAGTATTTATAGCTATTTAGCATTCAACTTGAAAAAAAACCTAACCTAATTGTAGCAGTTTATAATCTAAACAAATTTTTGCTCTTTAAATAAAGAAAATATAATTTTCAAATACTTAACCTGAGAAAAGACGAAAATGAAGGTAATACTTATGTAAACTTTATCTTGCCCAAACTCTTATTTCCACTTAAATATTAAATATTAGAAAATAAGAGGAATAAATTTGGGGATCCCAAGGATCGAACCCACGCCCTCACAAAGGGGTGAGACTTTTTGGGAGAGAGGAATGACCATTGGGACGAATACCCAAGTTGTAATTTAAATGCATATTTGAAGTAACATATATTGTGTTTAACAGATTTTGTTCGAATATATCTATTTATATCTGAATTAATTAATAAGACCATTTAATTGGAGCATATAATTGGGTAGTGGGTATTTAATTTATTAATGGTGTAGTTTTTATTATGGGGTAGTGGGTATTGAATTTAGTTTATTTAATTCATGTGCCACCTAAGATGCTACGTGTCAAGCAGAAGACGTTGCCTTAGATGCCACGTGGCAGAAAGATGACAACGTCTTCTGCTTTAATTTATATATATAGATATAGATTTGATATTTTTCATTATTATAATGGATCACCAGCCACGTTCCCAATGAAAGCTTTTAAAAAATGTTCTATTTGATATCCCCACGCAAGGGATAACTAATCAGAAGTTGTTTTCAGACCCTCACATGCATATTGTACTCCAATCAAAGGTTTGACTTTGAGTATAACAAATTGGTCCACGGAGATAAAAATGACAATGTCATCTTAAGTCTAAAACGTATCTCTTAGGAAACTTTAACACATAGAAAAAAAAAATGTTAAGATGTTATTCCCTCTGACCCTAAAAATAAAAAATAAAAAATCTACACAATTGCCTCTTTTGGTTATCTCTAAAATGATAGTCCATTGATATCCTAAATCTCAGATAATTTGAATGTTGCCTCATCAATTCTAATATGAGTATTGGAAAATAATTTATACTTAACACGTACCCCCAAAAATATATTAAACAGATAGTTGTCAAGCTATTTAGCATATCCAATTGTATAAAAATAAAATGATCGAGTCAAACTATATTTTATATGCAGTTAGATAGTATCAGAAATTGTTAAAAAAACATTTTTGGTTGCAAAAAATAGAGGACTACAACTTAACCAAGCAAAAATACTTCGAATATATCCAATTGTATAAAAATAAAAAAAATCAAGTCAAACTAAATTTTATATGCAGTTAAATAGTATCAGAAATTGTAAAAAAAAAAATATTATTGGTTGCAAAAAATAGAGGACTACAACTTAACCAAGCAAAAATACTTCGAATGTAAGATATACAATAAGTTATTGCGTAGAAAAACTTATCCTAACTATATCCTCCACTCTCTTCAAGACCAACTCAGCTAATGCATCTGCATGCATGAAAAAAAAAAAAAAAAACCATATGATCAAAATCAATTGAGATTGCTAATAACAATGAGACACGTTTTACTCCACCCTTTAAGATCAATTCATTAAGGTATCTCATGACAGAAGAACATCCTTTTACATAATTAAAGCTAGAGTCATATAACTCACGTAAGAATTTCACATAATAATTCAAATGAATATTTTAAAAATATGAGATTCTGCCTCATGCTCCTTTTCAGTCTTCACGAAGGTATATTGTTATACAATGACTAACATCATTGATTTAACTTTTAATGTAAAAAGGAAATGAAACTTTTATGGCCAAACAACATATATAGTAAAAGTATCATTTTTCGACGTATCTGCAAGTATTTATAGCTATTTAGCATTCAACTTGGAAAAAAACCCAACCTAATTGTAGCAGTTTATAATCTAAACAAATTTTTGCTCTTTAAATAAAGAAAATATAATTTTCAAATACTTAACCTGAGAAAAGACGAAAATGAAGGTAATACTTATGTAAACTTTATCTTGCCCAAACTCTTATTTCCACTTAAATATTAAATATTAGAAAATAAGAGGAATAAATTTGGGGATCCCAAGGATCGAACCCACGCCCTCACAAAGGGGTGAGACTTTTTGGGGAGAGGAATGACCATTGGGACGAATACCCAAGTTGTAATTTAAATGCATATTTGAAGTAACATTTATTGTGTTTAACAGATTTTGTTCGAATATATCTATTTATATCTGAATTAATTAATAAGACCATTTAAATGGAGCATATAATTGGGTAGTGGGTATTTAATTTATTAATAGTGTAGTTTTATAATATGGGATAGTGGGTATTGAATTTAGTTTATTTAATTCATGTGCCACCTAAGATATTACGTCTCAAGCAGAAGACGTTGCCTTAGATGCCACGTGACAGAAAGATAGTAACGTCTTTTGCTTTAATTTATATATGGATATAGATTTGATATTTTTCATTATTATAATGGATCACCAGCCACATTCCCAATGAAAGCTTTGAAAAAATGTTCTATTTGACATCCCCATGCAAGGGATAATTAATCAGAAGTTGTTTTCAGACCCTCACATGCATATTGCACTCAAATCAAAGGTTTGACTTTGAGTATAACAAATTGGTCCACGGAAATAAAAATGACAATGTCATCTTAAGTCTAAAACGTATCTCTTAGGAAACTTTAACACATAGAAAAAAAAAAAAATGTTAAGATGTTATTCCCTCTGACCCTAAAAAAAAAAAAAAAAAAAATCTACACAATTGCCTCTTTTGGTTATCTCTAAAATGATAGTCCATTGATATCCTAAATCTCAGATAATTTGAATGTTGCCTCATCAATTCTAATATGAGTATTGGAAAATAATTTATACTTAACACATACCCCCAAAAATATATTAAACAGATAGTTGTCAAGCTATTTAGCATATCCAATTGTATAAAAATAAAATGATCGAGTCAAACTATATTTTATATGCAGTTAGATAGTATCAGAAATTGTTAAAAAAACATTTTTGGTTGCAAAAAATAGAGGACTACAACTTAACCAAGCAAAAATACTTCGAATATATCTAATTGTATAAAAATAAAAAAATCAAGTCAAACTAAATTTTATATGCAGCTAAATAGTATCAGAAATTGTAAAAAAAAAAAAAAAAAAAAAAACATTATTGGTTGCAAAAAATAGAGGACTACAACTTAACCAAGCAAAAATACTTCGAATATATCCAATTGTATTAAAATAAAAATAAAACAAGTCAAACTAAATTTTATATGCAATTAAATAGTATCCGAAATTGTAAATATATATATATATTGGTTACAAAAACTAGAGGACTAGAACTTAACCAAGCAAAAATACTTCGAATGTAAGATATACAATAAGTTATTGTGTAGAAAAACTTATCCTAACTATATCCTCCACTCTCTTCAAAACCAACTCAGCTAATGCATCTGCATGCATGAAAAAAAAAAAAAAAAACCATATGATCAAAATCAATTGAGATTGCTAATAACAATGAGATACGTTTTACTCCACCCTTTAAGATCAATTCATTAAGGTATCTCATGACAGAAGAACATCCTTTTACATAATTAAAGCTAGAGTCATATAACTCACGTAAGAATTTCACATAATAATTCAAATGAATATTTTAAAAATATGAGATTCTGCCTCATGCTCCTTTTCAGTCTTCACGAAGGTATATTGTCATACAATGACTAACATCATTGATTTAACTTTTAATGCAAAAAGGAAATGAAACTTTTATGGCCAAACAACATATATAGTAAAAGTATCATTTTTCGACGTATCTGCAAGTATTTATAGCTATTTAGCATTCAACTTGGAAAAAAACCCAACCTAATTGTAGCAGTTTATAATCTAAACAAATTTTTACTCTTTAAATAAAGAAAATATAATTTTCAAATACTTAACCTGAGAAAAGACGAAAATGAAGGTAATACTTATGTAAACTTTATCTTGCCCAAACTCTTATTTCCACTTAAATATTAAATATTAGAAAATAAGAGGAATAAATAAATTTGGGGATATTCACAAAGGGGTGGAGAGAGGAATGACCATTGGGACGAATACCCAAGTTGTAATTTAAATGCATATTTGAAGTAACATATATTGTGTTTAACAGATTTTGATTTTGTTTGAATATATCTATTTATATCTGAATTAATTAATAAGACCATTTAAATTGGAGCATATAATTGGGTAGTGGGTATTTAATTTATTAATGGTGTAGTTTTTATTATGGGATAGTGGGTATTGAATTTAGTTTATTTAATTCATGTGCCACCTAAGATGCTACGTGTCAAGCAGAAGACGTTGCCTTAGATGCCACGTGACAGAAAGATAGTAACGTCTTTTGCTTTAATTTATATATGGATATAGATTTGATATTTTTCATTATTATAATGGATCACCAGCCACATTCCCAATGAAAGCTTTGAAAAAATGTTCTATTTGACATCCCCATGCAAGGGATAATTAATCAGAAGTTGTTTATCAGACTTATAAATAATCACATAAACAATAGGTCTGTGACCTTAGAAGTCCATCATATAACAAATTGGTCCACGAAAGATAAAAATGACAATGTCATCTTAAGTCTAAAACGTATCTCTTAGGAAACTTTAACACATAGAAAAAAAAAAAAAAAAAAATGTTAAGATGTTATTCCCTCTGACCCTAAAAAAAAAAAAAAAAAAAAAAAAAAAATCTACACAATTGCCTCTTTTGGTTATCTCTAAAATGATAGTCCATTGATATCCTAAATCTCAGATAATTTGAATGTTGCCTCATCAATTCTAATATGAGTATTGAAAAATAATTTATACTTAACACGTACTCCCAAAAATATATTAAACAGATAGTTGTCAAGCTATTTAGCAGATCCAATTGTATAAAAATAAAATGATCGAGTCAAACTATATTTTATATGCAGTTAGATAGTATCAGAAATTGTTAAAAAAAAACATTTTTGGTTGCAAAAAATAGAGAACTACAACTTAACCAAGCAAAAATACTTCGAATATATCTCTAATTGTATAAAAATAAAAAAATCAAGTCAAACTAAATTTTATATGCAGCTAAATAAAATAGTAAAAAAAAAAAAAAAAAAGCATTATTGGTTGCAAAAAATAGAGGACTACAACTTAACCAAGCAAAAATACTTCGAATATATCCAATTGTATAAAAATAAAAATAAATCAAGTCAAACTAAATTTTATATGCAGTTAAATAGTATCAGAAATTGTAAAAAATAAAAAAAAATAAATAAAGTTTTATTGGTTGCAAAAAATAGAGGACTACAACTTAACCAAGCAAAAATACTTCGAATGTAAGATATACAATAAGTTATTGCGTAGAAAAACTTATCCTAACTATATCCTCCACTCTCTTCAAGACCAACTCAGCTAATGCATCTGCATGCATGAAAAAAAAAAAAAAAAAAACATATGATCAAAATCAATTGAGATTGCTAATAACAATGAGACACGTTTTACTCCACCCTTTAAGATCAATTCATTAAGGTATCTCATGACAGAAGAACATCCTTTTACATAATTAAAGCTAGAGTCATATAACTCACGTAAGAATTTCACATAATAATTCAAATGAATATTTTAAAAATATGAGATTCTGTCTCATGCTCCTTTTCAGTCTTCACGAAGGTATATTGTCATACATGACTAACATCATTGATTTAACTTTTAATGCAAAAAGGAAATGAAACTTTTATGGCCAAACAACATATATAGTAAAAGTATCATTTTTCGACGTATCTGCAAGTATTTATAGCTATTTAGCATTCAACTTGGAAAAAAACCCAACCTAATTGTAGCAATTTATAATCTAAACAAATTTTTGCTCTTTAAATAAAGAAAATATAATTTTCAAATACTTAACCTGAGAAAAGACGAAAATGAAGGTAATACTTATGTAAAGTTTATCTTGCCCAAACTCTTATTTCCACTTAAATATTAAATATTAGAAAATAAGAGGAATAAATTTGGGGATCCCAAGGATCGAACCCACGCCCTCACAAAGGGGTGAGACTTTTTGGGGAGAGGAATGACCATTGGGACGAATACCCAAGTTGTAATTTAAATGCATATTTGAAGTAACATATATTGTGTTTAACAGATTTTGTTCGAATATATCTATTTATATCTGAATTAATTAATAAGACCATTTAAATTGGAGCATATAATTGGGTAGTGGGTATTTAATTTATTTAATTTATTATGGGAGGGTAGTGGGTATTGAATTTAGTTTATTTAATTCATGTGCCACCTAAGATATTACGTGTCAAGCAGAAGACGTTGCCTTAGATGCCACGTGACAGAAAGATAGTAACGTCTTTTGCTTTAATTTATATATGGATATAGATTTGATATTTTTCATTATTATAATGGATCACCAGCCACATTCCCAATGAAAGCTTTGAAAAAATGTTCTATTTGACATCCCCATGCAAGGGATAATTAATCAGAAGTTGTTTTCAGACCCTCACATGCATATTGCACTCCAATCAAAGGTTTGACTTTGAGTATAACAAATTGGTCCACGAAATAAAAATGACAATGTCATCTTAAGTCTAAAATGTATCTCTTAGGAAACTTTAACACAAAAAAAAAAAATGTTAAGATGTTATTCCCTCTGACCCTAAAAAAAAAAAATAAAAAAAATCTACACAATTGCCTCTTTTGGTTATCTCTAAAATGATAGTCCATTGATATCCTAAATCTCAGATAATTTGAATGTTGCCTCATCAATTCTAATATGAGTATTGGAAAATAATTTATACTTAACACGTACCCCCAAAAATATATTAAACAGATAGTTGTCAAGCTATTTAGCATATCCAATTGTATAAAAATAAAATGATCGAGTCAAACTATATTTTATATGCAGTTAGATAGTATCAGAAATTGTTAAAAAAACATTTTTGGTTGCAAAAAATAGAGGACTACAACTTAACCAAGCAAAAATACTTCGAATATATCTAATTGTATAAAAATAAAAAAAATCAAGTCAAACTAAATTTTATATACAGCTAAATAATATCAGAAATTGTAAAAAAAAAAAAAAAAAAAAGCATTATTGGTTGCAAAAAATAGAGGACTACAACTTAACCAAGCAAAAATACTTCGAATATATCCAATTGTATAAAAATAAAAATAAATCAAGTCAAACTAAATTTTATATGCAGTTAAATAGTATCAGAAATTGTAAAAAAAAATAAAATAAAATAAAAAAAAATTATTGGTTGCAAAAAATAGAGGACTACAACTTAACCAAGCAAAAATACTTCGAATGTAAGATATACAATAAGTTATTGCGTAGAAAAACTTATCCTAACTATATCCTCCACTCTCTTCAAGACCAACTCAGCTAATGCATCTGCATGCATGAAAAAAAAAAAAAAAAAACCATATGATCAGAATCAATTGAGATTGCTAATAACAATGAGACACGTTTTACTCCACCCTTTAAGATCAATTCATTAAGGTATCTCATGACAGAAGAACATCCTTTTACATAATTAAAGCTAGAGTCATATAACTCACGTAAGAATTTCACATAATAATTCAAATGAATATTTTAAAAATATGAGATCATCTCCTTTTCAGTCTTCACGAAGGTATATTGTCATACAATGACTAACATCATTGATTTAACTTTTAATGCAAAAAGGAAATGAAACTTTTATGGCCAAACAACATATATAGTAAAAGTATCATTTTTCGACGTATCTGCAAGTATTTATAGCTATTTAGCATTCAACTTGGAAAAAAACCCAACCTAATTGTAGCAGTTTATAATCTAAACAAATTTTTGCTCTTTAAATAAAGAAAATATAATTTTCAAATACTTAACCTGAGAAAAGACGAAAATGAAGGTAATACTTATGTAAAGTTTATCTTGCCCAAACTCTTATTTCCACTTAAATATTAAATATTAGAAAATAAGAGGAATAAATTTGGGGATCCCAAGGATCGAACCCACGCCCTCACAAAGGGGTGAGACTTTTTGGGAGAGGAATGACCATTGGGACGAATACCCAAGTTGTAATTTAAATGCATATTTGAAGTAACATATATTGTGTTTAACAGATTTTGTTCGAATATATCTATTTATATCTGAATTAATTAATAAGACCATTTAATTGGAGCATATAATTGGGTAGTGGGTATTTAATTTATTAATGGTGTAGTTTTTATTATGGGGTAGTGGGTATTGAATTTAGTTTATTTAATTCATGTGCCACCTAAGATGCTACGTCTCAAGCAGAAGACGTTGTCTTAGATGCCACGTGACAGAAAGATAGTAACGTCTTTTGCTTTAATTTATATATGGATATAGATTTGATATTTTTCATTATTATAATGGATCACCAGCCACATTCCCAATGAAAGCTTTGAAAAAATGTTCTATTTGACATCCCCATGCAAGGGATAATTAATCAGAAGTTGTTTTCAGACCCTCACATGCATATTGCACTCCAATCAAAGGTTTGACTTTAAGTATAACAAATTGGTCCACGGAAATAAAAATGACAATGTCATCTTAAGTCTAAAACGTATCTCTTAGGAAACTTTAACACATAGAAAAAAAAAAAAAATGTTAAGATGTTATTCCCTCTGACCCTAAAAAAAAAAAAAAAAAAAAAAAATCTACACAATTGCCTCTTTTGGTTATCTCTAAAATGATAGTCCATTGATATCCTAAATCTCAGATAATTTGAATGTTGCCTCATCAATTCTAATATGAGTATTGGAAAATAATTTATACTTAACACGTACCCCCAAAAATATATTAAACAGATAGTTGTCAAGCTATTTAGCATATCCAATTGTATAAAAATAAAATGATCGAGTCAAACTATATTTTATATGCAGTTAGATAGTATCAGAAATTGTTAAAAAAACATTTTTGGTTGCAAAAAATAGAGGACTACAACTTAACCAAGCAAAAATACTTCGAATATATCTAATTGTATAAAAATAAAAAAAATCAAGTCAAACTAAATTTTATATGCAGCTAAATAGTATCAGAAATTGTAAAAAAAAAAAAAAGCATTATTGGTTGCAAAAAATAGAGGACTACAACTTAACCAAGCAAAAATACTTCGAATATATCCAATTGTATAAAAATAAAAATAAATCAAGTCAAACTAAATTTTATATGCAGTTAAATAGTATCAGAAATTGTAAAAAAAAAAAATTATTGGTTGCAAAAAATAGAGGACTACAACTTAACCAAGCAAAAATACTTCGAATGTAAGATATACAATAAGTTATTGCGTAGAAAAACTTATCCTAACTATATCCTCCACTCTCTTCAAGACCAACTCAGCTAATGCATCTGCATGCATGAAAAAAAAAAAAAAAAAAATATGATCAAAATCAATTGAGATTGCTAATAACAATGAGACACGTTTTACTCCACCCTTTAAGATCAATTCATTAAGGTATCTCATGACAGAAGAACATCCTTTTACATAATTAAAGCTAGAGTCATATAACTCACGTAAGAATTTCACATAATAATTCAAATGAATATTTTAAAAATATGAGATTCTGTCTCATGCTCCTTTTCAGTCTTCACGAAGGTATATTGTCATACAATGACTAACATCATTGATTTAACTTTTAATGCAAAAAGGAAATGAAACTTTTATGGCCAAACAACATATATAGTAAAAGTATCATTTTTCGACGTATCTGCAAGTATTTATAGCTATTTAGCATTCAACTTGGAAAAAAACCCAACCTAATTGTAGCAGTTTATAATCTAAACAAATTTTTGCTCTTTAAATAAAGAAAATATAATTTTCAAATACTTAACCTGAGAAAAGACGAAAATGAAGATAATACTTATGTAAATTTTATCTTGCCCAAACTCTTATTTCCACTTAAATATTAAATATTAGAAAATAAGAGGAATAAATTTGGGGATCCCAGGGATCGAACCCACGCCCTCACAAAGGGGTGAGACTTTTTGGAGAGAGGAATGACCATTGGGACGAATACCCAAGTTGTAATTTAAATGCATATTTGAAGTAACATATTGTGTTTAAAAATAAAAAAAAAATAAAAAAAAAAAAAGTAGAAAATGTATTGAAATATTCAAAAACTCAAGCAGAAGACGTTACCTTAGATGCCACGTGACAGAAAGATAGTAACGTCTTTTGCTTTAATTTATATATGGATATAGATTTGATATTTTTCATTATTATAATGGATCACCAGCCACATTCCCAATGAAAGCTTTGAAAAAATGTTCTATTTGACATCCCCATGCAAGGGATAATTAATCAGAAGTTGTTTTCAGACCCTCACATGCATATTACACTCTCAATCAAAGGTTTGACTTTAAGTATAACAAATTGGTCCATGGAGATAAAAATGACAATGTCATCTTAAGTCTAAATGTATCTCTTAGGAAAATTTAACACAGAAAAAAAAATGTTAAGATGTTATTCCCTCTACCCCTAAAAAAAAAAAAAAAAAAAAAAAAATCTACACAATTGCCTCTTTTGGTTATCTCTAAATGATAGTCCATTGATGTCCTAAATCTCAGATAATTTGAATGTTGCCTCATCAATTCTAATATGAGTGTTGGAAAATAATTTATACTTAACACTTACCCAAAAATATATTAAACAGATAGTTGTCAAGTTATTTAGCATATCCAATTGTATAAAAATAAAATGATCAAGTCAAACTATATTTTATATGCAGTTAGATAGTATCAGAAATTGTTAAAAAAACATTTTTGGTTGCAAAAATAGAGGACTACAACTTAACCAAGCAAAAATACTTCGAATATATCAATTGTATAAAAATAAAAAGATCAAGTCAAACTAAATTTTATATGCAGTTAAATAGTATCAGAAAT
>OU015761.1:54993308-55054860 GCA_907173295.1 Fagus sylvatica | reverse complement strand
TCTTTTTATAATTTGGGGGCCTTTTTTATAAAGGGTAATTTTTTATTTTTGTTGGGGCCTCAAGTGACAGCTTCACTCACTTAAGGGTTGGGCCAGCCCTAATGACTCACTTCTCATTAGGGGTGGGCTCGGGTCGGGCGGGTCGGGTTTTGGGGTAATTTCTTATCCTAACCGACTGAGTCGGGTTTGCAAAGACAGAATCCGTTGACCATCCATTAAGCTGGTCGGATCGGGTCGGTCGATCGGGTTCGGTCGGGTTTTCTTTTTAACACAATATCAAATCACCAACGGTCCAACACAACCACAGAAAATCACCCAACACACAAACGCAACAAATCATCAACACGCAACAAATAACACCAATATTGGACAGTGAGAAAGGAAAGAGATTTAGTCGGTTGGAGGAGATGGTGGTGCCGTGGCAAAAAACGACGAGATCTAACCAAAATCCGGCGAGGATCTCGCTAGATCTGACGAGATCTCACCAGATCCGGTGAGATCTTGCTAGATCTGGCGAGATCTCACCAGATCCGGTGAGGTCTCACTTGATCTGGACCACCCCGTGACGGCGAGCTCTTCCCCAAGCAAACGCAGAGAGAAAGGCTGCACCGCTGCTGCTTCGTGACGATGAAAGAGAGGGAGAAAGCCTAGAGTGAAGGACCGTGATGCCATGATGCCGTGAGGACCGTGATGGAGGCGTGGGAGCGAAGGAGGCTGGGAGTGAGGGAGGCAGCAGAAAATATGTAAGAGAGAGAGAGAGAGAGAGAGAGAGAGAGAAAAATGAGATGAGGTGGGTTTAAATTAAGTTTAATGAAAGTGTCGGGTGGGTCGGGTGGATACCCGACGAAAAAAGGGTAATCCATTACCCGCCCGAAACCCGAAAAAATATAAAAATGAAATCCGTATCTATCCGAATAAGAGTTCACAGGCGGGCGGGCAGGTGATCGGGTCGGCCGGATTTGTCGGGCGGGTCGGGTTTCACGGATAGTTGCACACCCCTACTTCTCATCCTCATTGCTGAACAATAAAAATGATTGATATTCTTTAGGTAGACCCTTGAGAATTAAGTGGAGTATTTCATCATCAATGTTCACGGATACTAATTTGTCTCTCTCTTCCTTGAAACGCTGCAAGTAGGCGCTGATAGTGTCTTCATTTTTCCTCATAATGTGATTACAATATGCAAGTGGGAGTCTGAAAACAAAGTTCTGACTATCTCTCTCACTTGCGTGGAGATATCAAATGGAAGATTTCTTCAACGCTAGTGCTATTGGGAACGTGATCGGTGAATCATTATTATATTCATGAAAAATATCGAATAATTATTATAAAATAAATGTTTAATTGGAAGCAACAAATAATGCAATTAATTGTTCACATAACTATCCATGATATGAAGTCTAAGGATGACATGATAAAGGTTTTTTTTTTTTTTTTTTTTTTGAAGGGAGGGGTGGGGAGTGGTTTCTCTAACAAAATCAACTACCCTTATCGTGTTTCAATTGTTATTAGGTATCGATGGATGTATTAAGAGTCTGCGACAATGGTTTGTCACCTTATTTTATTTAAGGTGAAATTTAGGTAGAGTTCCTTAAGTTAGGTATATTAAGTTCTCTAATTGAATTCAAACACATGGTTAGATTAACCAATAAAACACAAACAATGTTATCTTTTCCAAGAATATTTAAATTCAATGCAGTTAATCAGTTATGTGTTTGAATTCAATTAAGGAACTTAATGTACTTAAGTAACTGTACTTAAGTTTTACCCTTTTATTTATACACAATTTTAAAAAACCTTACTTTCTTTTTGTCTTCTAGTACATGTGGGGAAGAAATGGTAGATGCTTTGAGGGTAAGGAGAAGAACATGCTTGAGATTAAAAACTTGCTGATTCACTCTCTCAAGGAGTGGCTAGCTGCGTCAGGCCTTGTACCTCAATCTTCTACTATTGATTTCTTAAACTATTGTAACTCATAATTTTCTAAGACTATTGTATTCTTTGAGCTTTCCGTGTACACTCCCTTTGTACCGACGCTCCATTTTTTTATTTGAATAAAACTTTTATTACCGATCGAAAAAGAAGAAAACCCTTACTTACTTTTCTAAGTATAACTGTATAAGTATATTATAGACAACTTTTAGTAAATTACAATTAGGAAAAAGCTAACTAAGATGGTGCCAAATGAACACTAGTCTATATCAAATTCGGTCATTTAGTTTTATTATTCGGTAATATTGTCTCTTCTTGGTCAAATCACCATCACCATAATAAGTAACAACTAAAATCTTGTAAGAAAAATTACATTCTGAATCTTATATTTTAGTGGGTGTAACAAATTAAATTTATAGAATTGAAAGTAAGAAATTAACCCCTAAGACTTCAAAATGTAATAAATTAAACTATTTACACATATAAAACCCTAAAGTATGTGATTCCATTTAAATAGGTTGGGGTTTTATTACTCATTTTTATTATTTTATTTTTCCTTTTCTCTTCTTTGTCCTCTAGTGCTATTCTTCGGCCAAGAGAACAATTTTAGAGAAAGTTACACCAACTTCCCTTTAGGCTTCACGAAATGACACTTTCCCCTCCTCCCTCGATAAAGGTTTCAAGAAATATCCCTTCCACTTTTTAAGTTTATATAAATGTAAGAAATAAGTCTATATCCTCTCACATTGTGAATTTCTTAACAAAATATTCATTTTTTAAAAAAGATTCTTACCCAAATAATGGACAAAATGACACTATTTCCTTTAGGTTTATGGATACATGATACTCCCTCCCTAGGTTTGTATAAATGAGTATGAATCATTTTTAAAAATAAATTATGTTAGGGAAGTCAAAGTATGGATTTATGTGTTACATTTATAAAAACTTTAAGGGGGGGCATTTCTTGAAACGTATAGAGATGTCATTTCGTATAATCTCAAGAATTTAGAATTTACCCAAAAAATTATTTATTTTTTTGGATGGCCCATGTACAATTCATTTGACAAGTAGGCTCGGTTATCTCACCTTTTCTTTATAGCGCTTTAGTAGTATAGATCTATTTGGCCTTTTTAGTGTGGCTGGGATCCAGTTTCACAATTTTGAGCTACTCTATCTTTCTTTCCTTGTGTTCAAATATTAAGTAGGCCTGGTAAAATTGGAATTGAACCCCTTAACCAACTTGAATCTAGAGGATAAAAAGAAGTATGGATAAGATATTTTTGAACACATGAAAACGGATAAACCCAACCTGATTTGCTGTAACAACGGGTTAGGTCAAGTTGGCCCACAGGTTGAACTTTTTTTTTTCTTTCTTTTTTATTTTGAAAAAAAAAAAAAAATCCATTTTTCTCATTCGGGTCTAGTATTGTTTGTTTCACAATTTCCGAATTTCAAATCTTTCTCTCTGATTCTCACTTTCTTAGTTTCTTCTATTCCTTTTTCTCAATCTTATTTTATGTGAATAAAGAACAGGTCATATTAGGTTGACTACCCGTCAACGACCAGGTTAGTATGTTTTGCAACCCATTCTATTTTAAAGTTTTTTACTCAATCTTGTTGAGAACCCGAACCTGTGAGCATCCGTTTATCTAAGGATACCTACAATTCGTTGCTCACTTGTCAAGTCGCATTCAGGCCTTGGTTTCCTGGTATGGTAATAATCTATTTATCGATCTATCTTATTTTTACTTCACAACCTTTTTTTTTTTTTTTTTTTTTTTTGATAAGTAAGAATTCATTACATAAAACCACCCAGTACACAGTGTGTACAAGAGGTACCGATTACAAACAGAACTGACAGGAATTAATCAACTCATCTAAAGAGTTGAGATGGATGTCAGTAGCATTAACCCAAGCAAATAACATAGAGAGAAAAAATTGTTTAAGGTCTTGGGTCGGTTTTTTTGTCTTCAAAGGATCTACATTCCGTTCCTTCCAAATAACCCACATAAGACAATGGGGAATCAGTGCCCATATCAATTCAGACCTGCTTCTACGATTTCGACCAGTCCAACAGGCTAAGAGGTCTACCACATGGCCAGGCATAACCCACCATACACCAAACAGAGATAAGACTAGCTCCCATAACTCCCTGGCTGTAGGACAATGCAGAAAAAGGTGATCAACAGATTCTCCAGCAGCTTTACACATGCAGCACCAGTCCATCATCACCAACTGCCGCTTCCGGAGATTATCAATTGTTAACACTTTCCCTAGAGAGACCGTCCAAAGAAAAAATTGACCTAGAAGAGCAAAAGGCTTCCAAACATTCTTCCAAGGATAGTATCTATATGTGGGTGATAGAAGACTCTTGTAGAAAGTATTGACGAAAATACCTTCAGCGAAGAAAGCTTCTAGCAGATAGTATCTACCACCCCCTGGGCTGGAGCTACTGAATAAATAACATCCATAAAATTAGCAATGGACTCAAGCTCCCAATCTTGTACCAAGCGAGTAAACCTGACATTCCAAGAAAAACTTGTGCCATCAAACGAGGCCAAATCCTTCACAGAAGCTTCTGGATTACTTGCAAGGCGATAGAGCTCGGGAAATCTCCTCCTCAATGGTGTCTCTCCACACCACTGATGCTGCCAAAATTTGACATGAGCCCCATCCTCCACCCTAAAGAACAAATTTTCCGCAAATTTAAGCCAGCCTTTCATGATGTATTTCCATAAACTCTTCCCATACGTACCATGGTCAGAGTTGGTACACTAACCCCCCACGCATCTCCATATTTGAGTTTCACAATTTTACACCATGTTCCTATGCCTACAACTACCAAAAGAAGGAACAATTTATAACTAATGAGCCTCCTCGAAGCTATGGCACCCCTGAAATAAAGTTGGAAGACTAGGGTTGATGGGTAGAACTGCACTTGCCTTGTTCCCTCTGAGATGGAGGGTACGAAAAAAACCCAGTGTAACTGGGTCTAACAAAATTTTAGGAAATAAAGTGCAATATATCGGTGTAGTCGAACAACCACCTCCCACTCATTCTTCAGTTTGATCTTGACCTATAGACTCCTTTTGCCCACGTTTTTGTTGTTTGTCTTGTAAGCATTTCGAGATACCCTGATGGAAGGTAAGACTCTCATTTCAGTTAAGGCTTCATTTCAAGGAAGACGGGCGGAACACCTAGAAATTAGGAAAGGAAAAGAGGACTTCTTCCTTGCTTGGGATACTCGAAAGGCAGCAACAGCAGTGTGGTTCTAGGTGCCAAGATTGACTTTTAAATCCATATCATCGTGAATCTCTCCCCAATTTGAACCCTAATTGCATCCAAATCTCAAGGCGCTTGATTTGCTTTGGGGATCAACCATTACACGCCCAATAGAAACATTGACATCGATATAAAGTATAAACAAAAAGAAAAAAGAAAAAATCCCGTAACCGTCACTTTTTAAGAATATAGCATAAACAATAACTTTGTTGAATTAAGTATGAGAGAGTTCCTTGCCAGTGTTTACCAGCTCACTCCAAATAACCTTTACACTCCGTTTGGGAGGGGGGAAAGGAATGGAATGGAATGGAAAAATAAGAATATTTTAAGAATATTCTTTCTTTTCCCCTGTTTGGAAGTTTAAGTAGGAGGGAATGGAATAGAATGGAAAGACCATTCCCTTGTTTGGAAGTTTAAGTGAGGGGAATGGAATGGAACACTCATTCCTCCCTATTCCCTCCAAATCCCAAATTTTCATTCCCCCCAAAATTGGGAGGAATAGAGGGAATGGATTTAAGTTTAATGAAAAAGTCCCAAAAAGTAGAAAAAATCCCGTAACCTAAATAGTCTAAATGACTTTTTAAGTCAATATAGCATATCTCGAACATTTATTTTTAATAACTACTTGTATAATTAAGCGGAATACCACCTGTTGTCCTTATTAGCAAGGGCCAGAAAAATAGAAATAAACTATGTATTTCTATAATATTAGAGAGTTCCTTGTCATTTTATAAAAATAAAGGGTATTATAGTAATAGTGTTTACCAGATTACTTAATTCCATTCCATTCCATTCATTAAATTCATTCCATTCCATTCCTCTACTCCTTATAATTTAAATAACCTCCCAAACGAAGCCTTACTAATCGAGGAGCCTTAGGATGCTCATTTGATCCAAATAACTAACAAATAGCAGCCTTAGAGTGACTGATGCATGTTTGAGGCAAAACATGCCTCAAACATGCGCCAGTAGAATAGAGATCTAATGTGGCACGTCCTTTTTCAAAGGACATAGAACCCTTTAGATCAAAGGGATCTCAATAACAATACACCTTTTTGACAACTGAGGAAGTTGTGAGTGAGATGGGAAATTGAGCCGAAGGGAACTATCAACAGGAAAAAAAAAGTAGGTCGAGGAGTCTAAAGCAAGTCGAGTAGATGAGCAACTCAAGGAGATGAAATTGAAGCTGGATAGAGTCATGGAGGTCTTAAAGGGGGAAGGCCCCCTTAGTGGTGGAAGAACTCGTGATGAAGACCAAACTCCTCTTTAATGATCAGATTATGTGGTATCTGACTATCTGCTACCCCTGAAGTTCAAGATACCTCAATTAGAAGTGTTTGTTGGCACCAAAATCCCTCTAGAGCATTTGAACACTTATGAGAAGCTAATGCATTTACAAGACATTCCCGACGATATTTTGTGTAGAGCGTTCCCAACTACACTAAAGGGCACGACCTAAGTCTAGTTTAGTAAGCTGTGGCTTGGCTCTATAGGCTCATTCGTCGAGCTAATCAGGCAATTCTCTAGCCATTTCATAAGCAGACAGAGGTACAGGTGCCCTACCACTTTCCCTAAATTCAAACGGGACCTGAAAGGAAATACGACAAACAAAGATGTTCCTTTACTGCCTTGCAAACGTACTATTATGGATATTTGGATGTCAAACATTTCCCTTGAAGAGACTGTTGATCGCCTTGCAAACGTAATATATCGTTAAATTTCATCTTGTTCCTTTACCACCTTACAAACAAAATATACCGCTACATTTTCATTCTAATGGGTTTGTTGGCCACCACAAAGCTAGATAGTTGCCAAGGGCTATACCCGGACCAATGATATTGATTATGATGAGACATTCTCTCATATGACCAAGATCTCTTATGTATAAGTCTTATAAGTTATATCCCCTGTCGCCAATATTAACTGGCCTCTCTATCAATTGGATGTCAAGAATGTGATTTTTAATTGTATTCTCCTTAAGGAGATATATATGGAGCAACCACCTTTATTGGTCAAGGGGAGTATCGAGATTGTGTTTGCAAGCTAAAGAAAGCATTGTATGTTCGAAAGTTTTCTAAGATTGTGATGGGTTTTTGTCTACATCGCTATCAGGTGCATCATTTAGTGTTCCACTTGCACACTGATACTAAATACATACTAGTTATCTATGAAGAAGGAATAGTGATTCCTGTGAACAATTCCAGACACATCGTCAGATTGAAACAATTCTTGGAATAGCACTTTTACACTAAAGATCTTGGCAAACTCATACTTTTTGGGAATTAAAGTGGCAAGATCCAAGTAAGGTAACAATTTATCTTAGAGTAAGTATGAACTTGATATCCTTGAGGAGACTAGAATGCTAGGCTCTTGGCCCGTTGACACACCTATGGATACAAATAAAAAAACTCTTGCAAGATGAAGGAGACTTGTTTTCAGATCCTAGGCGTTAACGTCCATTGGTGGGAAAATTCAATTATCTCGCCATCACAAGACCAAATGTCCCATTTGCAGTTAGTGTGATTAGTCAGTTCTTTAAAGCCCCAAGAATCTTGTGATGTTGATTGTTTGATACCCAAAGAGAGCTCCAAGTTAAGGCATATTATTTTAAAAGAATGTTCATTTCATAATAGAAGGCTTCAATAATGCAGATTGGGCTAGATCACCTTCAAATAGAAAGTCTAACACTGGATACTGCACCTTTTTTGGAGGAAACCTTGTGACTTGGGAAAGTAAGAAAAAGAATGTAATTGCTTGGTCAAGTGTTGAAGCAAAATATAAAACAATGGCACATGCTGCAAGAGAGCTTGCTTGCTTACAACACTTCCTTCAGGAGTTAGGCTTCTCAATACCTACTCATATTACACTATCGTGTGATAACCAAACTGCTATACACATTGCTCCTAATCCTGTGTTCCATGAGGACCAAGCATATTGAAGTAGATTGCCATTTTGTATGGGACAAGTTGCTAAATGGAGAAATCACTATACCATTTGTGAAGTCTGAATATCCACTTGTGGATATCTTAAAAAAATCATTATATACAAGTTAAGAGTATATAAATTCCAAGAGCATATATATACACTCTTATATGATATATATATATATATATATATACATATACACTCTAGTTTGAAGGGGAATGTTAAGAGCATCAATATTGTATGGGTAGTACCATCGCATGGTTATCTTCTAGAATAATTATGTTGAACCCTTCTAGAAGAGTCTAGAAAATTCTAGTGGTGAGGTGTCCTGCACCAGATGTCATTATCAAGAATATTCCCTATTCTTTGTAACAAATGGAATATAGTGGATGAGGGCTAGATAAGATATTTAGATCCTCTTTTTAAATCTTCTCATTCAGTTCTTTTCTAAATACTTCTCTAACATGAGCAAATTGAATTTCCAGATTACTTGTTCTTTGATCGCTTCTTCACAAAAGGGATACGGTAGAAGCCCTAAAGATATGCTTGTGTTCCAAGAAGATTTGGAACAGGGATGTTGAAGTTCAATGGGCTATTAATAAACGGGAAGGAGGAAGCCTCGAGAGCATTATCATTAAACTAGCTTGGGCAACTACTCCGTATAATATATGAAGAGAAAGGAATAAAAAAGTCCATGGTGGGAGGAAAAATAGTGACGAAATCCTGAAAAGACTTATGAATAATGTCACATATAGATTGCTGCATAAGAAGAAAATCAAGAGCTCAATTCAAAATAAAGTCCTCTGGTTCATTTGGTGGCTGCCAATCCCCTGCCGCAGAACTTTAGTAGTTAAGTTGTCTTTCTTTGATGGTTTAAGTACGTATGTTCTACTGTGCTGTAAAATTGTAGTTAGTTTTTTATAGCAATGCTACATGTTTTGAATAAAATCTCGTTCATTAAAGAAAAAATACTGATTTCAATCATCAATCAGCACATGAAGAACACTCATGATTTTTACAACTATGGTATCACACATTGCTCATGTAATTCTACACAATCTGATCTCTACCAACAAATAGATAATGTAAATCATCAAAGTTGCTGGTATATTCTAACCAACACGAAAGCTGTTGACAGAAACACTAACTAATGTAGTCTCTTATCCTAATTGGGTTATCCAGCATTTCTTTCACAAACTAAGAATTAGACCAATTAGAGTTTCACAAATCATGCAATAGACAAGCTATCCCAATGTCAAAATAGTTACAATTATGCCAACCATAATTGGGTCCTTTGATTCAACAAAAGTTAATCAACCTGAAACTTCCAACACAAATGTACATGCCATCATGAACTAAACATACTTACTACACCCAAATACCCAATGGAACACTGCATTTTCCCTACAACAAAAAGAATGTTCACAAATAGGTTAAGTGGTTTCCTAGGCATTTCAACAAACACTTACAGAACACAGATGGAAACCTTAAAATTAATGCAAGGTAATGGATCCCTAACCTGATTAGGAAAGAGAAGATGGAGTAGTGGATGTTGGGGTTGCGGAAGAGGGTGGAGGCTCTCTTCGGAGTTCTTTGACGACGGCAGCGAGTGACTCGGGGTTGAGACCGAGGTCGCAGAGAGCGATGAGGACAGAGAGGGTGTGGCGATCGAGTCCAGTGTCTAGAATGTTGGACATGTGGAATGCCAGGTCGAGTGACTCCCTGGCCGTTCGTGCAGCCTCTGGATCCATGTCAACACAATCTATCGAAATTGGACTGACTTTTGGCTTTCAATATAGGTTTGGCTCAATTTGAACATTTAACAAAGATGGGTATCTAAAAAGTGTGGAATCGATCTCAAATTTGAGAGATTCAGATTTTCAGGGAAAGGTGATCTCTAATCCGCAAACATGGCAGTGATGATGCTGGCTCTGGTTCCAGTGGTGAGGGACCGATGCCGGGGGATCTTGTTCTCGTGGTGGATGAGAGCAGCTCCGAAGGCAACGCCGATGGTTTTGCCACCGAAGACAACCCCAGATTTGCAATCTCGGCTCTTTCTCTTCCTCTAAATCTCTCTCTATCTCTCTATACTTCTCGCAATGGAGGACGTCGGTGGCGTGGTGATCTCGCAGGTTGCTAACCAACAGCAAAGTAAAAGAGAGGCGGCGGTGAGAGGTTTCCAACGGCGGCAGTGGTGGAGGTTTAAGGATGTTTGGATGTAGGAATAGCTAATATTTGTTAGGTTGTTTGGGTTATGTCAAGTCCATGATAATGTGTTATTTTTATTGAGCTAGCATTTTTTTTATTGGACCACTTCAGCACATTGCATTGCAGGGATTGCATATTCTGATGTAGCTGATATGGTCCCGCTCGTACCGCTTGGTTCGAAGTCTTTTGATTTGATTTTGATTTTTGAATCGCTTGCAACAGAACATAGACATCTCTGCTGTAGCTCAAGTACCCTTTTTTTTTTCTTTTCTTTTTTCCACTCTAACTTTTTCTTTATTATTTTTTTTGTAATAATAATAATAATAATAATAATGTAACTTTGTTACCTTACTTTTCTAATAAAATAGTTTACCTTCTAGTTCAAGTTTGAAAAAATCCTTACCCATTACTATTTTTTCCATCAACCCATGTTACGTGCTAAGTAAATAAGATCATCCACGTATACTTTTAGTTAGATGATATTTTTAATGAGTCATGTGACTTTTTAAAATACACATGTGGATGATTTATTTGCTTGTCACACAGTAGGTTGAAGGAGAATTCCTCCAAATCGAATTGGAGGTAAATTCTGTCCCTTTTCTAATTGTTTTAACATTTAAGAGTAAATTTCACTCACAAAATTAAACTTGGTATATTCCTATGATATTATCCCCATATTCTCAAAATAATTGACACTATAATATCCGTATTATAGGGGTGACAAATTTACTAGAACTCATTAACCCACCCAAACCCATCTATCTACAAAATGGACAAAATGCGTACAGACACAATTAGATCCAAATTAAATTGGGTTACTTATTAGGTACCCAAAAAATTAAATAAAATTTATTCAAACTCATATCTATATACATCATAATTGGTATGTTGGACATTTTTTAGATTTGAGGGGTATTTTTGGTCATTTTGAAAGTTTTGGGTATAATTAATAATATATATATACATAATTGGGTAAATGAGCAGATTCGATTTTAACTATAATAATTAAGTTAGGTTGGGTATAGGTAATAGCTAAATTGTTAAATAAGTAATAAAATGATAAATGAGTAAGCACCCAATCCATTTATGACACACCCAATTGCCACCCCTACTTCGTAACCATTGAGAAGTGTCCTATGCTCCTTTTCCCAACAGGTTAATTCCCCCTAAAAAAGTGAATCAAAATGAATCAAAATGCTAAAATGTTTGAAGTACTCAAGTAAGTTAAAGTGAACATTCCCCTTTTGGATGCCATAAAGCAAATTCCTTCATATGCTAAAATTTTGAAATATTTGTGTACAGCTAACCGTAAGCTTAACATACAAAGGAAGGCGTTTTTACTGAACAAGTAAGTCCAATCATTCGGAACAACACATGAGTATAAAGATGCAAGTAGTCCCATTTTTTCATGTATGACTGGTGATTCTAAAATAGATAAAGCTTTGCTTGATCTTGGGGCTAGTGTGAATCTTTTGCCATATTCGGTATGTGAACAGTTAGGTCTAGGCAAGTTAAAACCAACTTCCATAATTTTGCAACTTGCAGATTGATCTGTGATAGTTCTTTAAGGTGTTGTTGAGGATATGTATTGGTCCAATTGGACAAATTTTATTTCCTTGGACATGCACCCTGTTTCAAATTCTATTTCTCAAATATCTGTAATTTTGCCATTACCATTTCTTGCAAATTTTAATGTTTTGATAAATTGTAGGAATGACATCTTAAAATTATCCTTCGGCAATATGACCCTAGAGCTCAATATTTTTAATACTTGTAAGCAACCTAGGGATGAAGAGGATTTTCATGAGGTTAAACACTTGTTCGATCAAGACGAATTTAACAAAACATGTTTTTCAGATCCATTAGAATCTTGTCTAGTCAATTCATGTGATTTTGATTTTAATGAGAATTCTTAAATTGCAGACATTCATTTTCTCTTAGAATTTGCACAAAAATTGGAGGTGAACAATTGGACATTTAAATTTGAGGAGTTGTTGGCATGTGAGATCAATTTGTTTCCATCAAGTGAGCAAGTACCCAAATTGGAGTGAAGCCCTTGCCATTTGAGCTCAAGTATGCTTTTTTAGGCCTTGAGGAGACTTTTCTTGTGGTAATATCTTCTAAACTTGATTCTTTGCAAGAGAGTAAGCTATTGAATGTTTTGAGAAATCACAAAGGTGCCATAGAATGGAACATAATTGACATCAAGGGAATTATCCCTTTGGTTTGTACTCATAGGATCTATTTAGAGGACAATGCTAAATCATAGGGAGATGCATATAGGTTAAACCCAACCATGAAAGAGGTAGTTAGGACTAAAGTGCTTAAATTGTTTGATGTGAGTACCCCATCATATACCCCATCTTAAGAAATTTGGAATAACGAATAGTAAGTTGGCGCATGGTATTGACTATAGGAAAAGTCAGTAGAAATATCACTTCCCTTTTCCTTTCTTGGATCAAATTTTAGAGTGAGTAGCGAGTCATGAGTATTCACTACAACAAAATACACCTATTACAACAAGAGTTATTACAACAAAAATGATTATTGTGGTAATACACGTACTATTACATCAATTCATTAGATTTCGTTGCAAGAGTTACTTAAAAACTAGTAATTTATTATTTCAAAAATAAGTTGTTGTAATAGGTTGTAAAATATTGTTTCAATAAATCATTATGTAATTTATTGCAATGAAGTTAGTAGTTGAAGCAACAGTTATGAATATTACAACAAGACGTTTTGTTGCAATAGGAAAAATATGATATTACAACAAGACGCTTTGTTGCAATAGAGAAAATATAATATTACAACAAGACGCTTTGTTGCAATAGGGAAAAATATTATAACAAGACGCTTTGTTACAATAGGAAAAATATAATATTACAATAAGATGTTTTGTTGCAATAAGAAAAATATTATATGAGAATATGAGAATAGAGTGGACTTGTTGATCTAGTTTAATAACACATTTGGGTTTTATAGGAAGGTGAAAATGGAAATGTTGGGCTGTGATATTTAACCAAATACTTTGACATGTGCTCCACCCATCAAGGATTGGATTTTAGACCATGTAGACACTGGGAGTGCCAAATTATAGCCCAAGTTGCTGGTTAACCTTAAAGTAAGCCCAGGCCCATGTGTTTCGTTGCAAAAAAAAAAAAAAAAAAAATTATCTGATCAAAGTAAGCCCAGGCCCATGTGCCAAATTTCAGCTGAATTGGGGAAATTCTTTACTAGTTTCATCTTTATCAGAAATTTCAGCTGAACATATTTATTTCAATGTCAACATAAACATGTAAACGAAATCCATAAACGAAGACCAAACGAAATCATTCTCTACTACTACTACTACTCCAGTGCAAACTATGAGGGTCCAGGTAATATCACTTGGCATGAAATTTTAGTTTGATTCCACACTTGGCATCGCAATTTTAGTTTGATTCCACACTTGGCCCAAGTTTGATTCCACACTTGGCATCGCAATTTTAGTTTCAGCCATTTCCTTGACTTTCTCCCAAACACACTTGTTCTGCTCAGCAACTTCTAATCTTCATCCAGGTAATATCACTCTCCAATCTCTCTTTTTTTTTTTTCTTTAGATAATGTTGTTTGGTTTTGATTTTTCATATACCTGATTAGTGTTATATGGCTTTGATTTCGAATTCATTATTTTTTTTCTTTCACTAGCTGAATGTTTTTTTAAGCTCTTTGTGCCATTTCGAAACCACCGATCTGTTTGGTTACTGAGAAAATGTAGGAAAATTAAAATAGAAACCGAAAATTTCAAAAATTTTAATATATTAGCTCCAGGAAACGAAAATTTGCACTCATCTGAACCTAATAACTCAATTGGCTTTCTTAATTGGATTTTCCTTGATTTTGAAGCAAGAGAGTAAAAGCGAGGCTCTGGCATTTTCCTGATTAATCAGGTAAATACTAATAGGATATAGTCATATAGAGAGAGCACATCGAGAGTACTCTAATATTTTTTTTGGTAGTTTGAAATTTTGTAATTATTCAAAATTTCGGAAAATGATCTTACGGGTAACATTGGCTTTGAAATGTTTGGTTAATGTTTTTTTTGGGTTCGCTGTTTGTGTGTTTTCACATGTTGGCTTAGAGCTTGCTTTTTGAAAGTTTGGTTTATGATTTCTGTAAATTCAACCAGTACTTTTTCTTTTTTTTTGGGTAGAAAACTCATCATTTACTTTTTTCATGTTTTAGAGGTTTAAATTATGTATTGAGAGGATGGTACGTGATCTGGGGCTTATTCTAATAAAATGGTTTGGCTGGTTAATTACTAGTTAGCAAAATGATTTCGGTAAATTCAAGAACTTTTTTTTTTTTTTTTTTTGGTGTAGGGGGAGGGGGTTCATTGTTGGACATGTCCTGTTGCTGGCTAATTTTGCACCCTACGCATTTGTGATTCCTCACTCCCTCTATATATCTTTGTATTGTCTACTTAAGATTAAAAAATTTATGAACTGTAATTCATCTTCCTATGATCCCACAATTGCCTGATTAAGAGCCGGATTAGATTTTACTTGAAGTTCGAAGATGTCATGATCATTACTCGGTAGACTTAATCTTATATTTTTGTTATCATTTTTACTACTATTTTATGTGTTCTTCTAGGTTGCTAAGGTGCATAAAATGATAAAACTAATAAGCAATCATATATTTATTTCTCTCTTATTGTTTCACTAGTACAACAAAAGGCAGAATTGTATTGTCAGGGGAGCATCCATTTCTGTCTTTTTTGCAAGATTTAAATTTTTTGGTAGCTAGTCATTGACTCATTGGTCTAGGAATATGCTTGCTAAGTCTATGATGATTTTTATTTTTTCTGTTTGAACTTGAAACATCAGCACTTGGATGATTTCACTTCATTTTTGTACAAAGAGGTTCTCATGCAAGCTGGTTTACAGAGAACCTCTATTAATCTTGACAATGAGCATTGTTTATAGTACAACACAGAATATGGAAGACAATGGGGGCAGAGTAAGGATACAAATTCATAAAAGAGATAGATGGGGTTGTGCTTAGTTCAAAGGGTTGGTTGCCTGACATGATTTCTGGTGCAACCTAAAACAATTACAGTACAAATTCATGAGGAGCATTCAACTATTTATATTGCATAAAATTTCATTGCCCTCTTGATTATTATATATTGGCATTGCAAAACCACAATTATAATGAGAAATTATAGGTGGTGGGGGGGAGATCTATCACTAGATATTGCAATCGGGGTTACCCAAATCTGGTTTGGAGGTCAACTTTCTTGAATGTTTAACATAAACTTGTTTGGCTGTATGTGTACAATAGAATCAACCTTGATGATGGACGATTAAGGGTTGTACTGACATGTTAAATTTTTTATTTTAAGTATTCCTTCTTGATCAGTATGTTTTAGATTTCTGTCTTTTTTTGTATTGGTTAACAAACTTGCTAATTGCCAATCATTTCCATCTTTAGTACCACCTAGTTTGAATTTAGGACTTCAATTCTTTTCTTAAAACCTTTGAATTGATTCCCCTCGGTAGGTATTGGTTCTTTGATTCTTGAATTATAACTTAATGATAAGGGCGCAAATTAGCCTTAGTTACCAATTTTGAAACTTTTTAGTCTCACAATTTGTGGCAACAATGATTTTTTCTAAGACAAAGTTGATGATTTAGCTTACATCAGTCTTAGGTATGCTAAATGTTGTTGCTTGAAAATCCCTCATGCTATGCATCAGAGTGCATTTATTTTATACCCCGACATACAAACAATTATTGGAAATCTCTATCTTCATCTACTACGAACTCCACCTTCATGATGTAATTGGGGCATATAGTGGAGTAATGATTAGGGCATAGCAGTGTAAAGGGTTGTTAAATGGTACAATCTTGAAGTTGAATGATTAGATAACAGGTTTTTTAAACCATGGATTTTTTTGGATACAAAATATGCATTTGCTAGGCCTAGTCACTTTCCTCATTTATTTGGATACAATTAATTGCTAAGTAGCTATTTGTTGTAAGTTGTGCCTATATCTTATGATCTATCTCACTGTCTCACACTCCATGAGCGCAAATATATATATTGGAAAAGTTAAATACCTGCCTGAATTGTTCATATCTCCTTCCTTTGGCTGAGAAGGAAAAAGGTCATGGGTAATGCAGTATGAATCTTCAATTATTGTTCATATCTCCCTTGTTTGGCTGAGAAGGTAGAAAGTCCAGGGTAATGCAGTATGACTCTTCAATTACATTACATTATGAAGAAGTAAAATGTCTTAAATAGATACTGTATCTCTCCACATTGCATTGAAAGCCTACACTTGTGTCCTAGCTTGTCTAAGAATCTGATGTACCTTTATTGCTCGTCTCTTGCCCTTTCATAGCTCATAGCTTGTCTTTGCTCCCTATCCATGATCAGTCTTTCCCTTCATACTGAGACAAGGGGATTAGGGAAGCTTCAGCATTTGTTATACTCTTCCAGTTTTCTTTAGTGGTGGCTCCTAAAATAGATTCTTCAAGTGCACTTTTAGGCTTAAGAATCTCCCCCCCACCCCCGAAGTGATGTTTTTTCTCTTCTTGTTTTATATAAGTGGTGAGATTTTATTTGAATGAAGGATATACCTCATGTACACAAAATTCCCATAAAAAATTACATAATCATATCTGAGTGAAATAAGTGGTACCCGATTTTGTTATTTCAGATGCAAACTCACATATGAAAATGCAAACAAAAGTTGCATACTTGCTTGCCTTGCATTAGTTTAGGCAACTCATGTCCTGCTTCATAGATTATAAAACCTTTTTGTACCCAAGGAACAATATTGATGACAAGTGAGGTACTTCGAAGACAAGCTTTAGTTTGTTTCCATCATTACTTAAAGGCTGCTTTGATGGAAAATCTGCTTGTTCTTATATATTCTATGTTTTAGCTTATTTCCTTCATAGTAATTCTAATATGTAGTTTTCTTTTGCAGTGAGTTCAGGTCATGCAGGCCATAAAAGAAGCATCGGCTTAAATGAAAACATATTTCATTTTCCTGTAGTGGAAGTACAGTCTATAGTAAGTATGAAATATTCCTCCACCTCTGTTTAGAAAGCAATAGGGTTAGATGTCATATGGAATTGAACCTTGCCATCGTATTCTGTATAGCATATGAAACTACTTTCTACATTCTCGGTGTTTCATTCTTTTATCTTGACAAAACCTTAATCTCAATTTCATGGGTTGGATATGTAGAACTATTTTAGGATAATATAATCATAATTATGTTTTCTTTAACATTTTTGCGTGAAATATATTGACAAATTATTTAAAATGTGTAAGAAGAGCGTGACTGAATGATTCCAATTTAAAGGATTGTTCAAATCCACCCTTATTGTACTCTTAATGTCTTTTTCTGACCTCATACTTGGTGAGTTTTGTATATTCTGAGATGGTGGTCTCTAACTTAAGGCACCTCAAGAAAGCTATTTCTCTTGTCATGCAAGTTAATATGTCCATGTAGATACTCTGACCGGGACAATTTTATGGTACTTATTTCTACTCCCCAGAGCTGCACCTTAGGAATGTGGATAACACCTATGTGATATATTTAGAGAAAAAAGAGTTGCTGTAGTTGTATAAGAAAGAGCTTCATGTTTATATGCAAGAGAGAATAATGCTCTTGATTACCTTTTCCCCTGCTTCCTCCTTCAAGGCTTGTATGACACCCCTTTGCATATGTTCAAACCCTCTTAAGTAATGGACCTTTATATTAGCCTCCTGATCTTCAGTTTTCTCCGTTTGACTTATATTTCACAATGCCATTGATACATATCTTGTTGTATCAATTAATATACAAGCATTATCATGATCATATACTTTCCACTTTGACTGTTCGAGTTTACACTAATTGTCAAGCTCACATAGAAATAAAATTACTTTAGTTACATAATTATTCAAGCTTAATAAGGGAAAAAAAGGACATAATACTGTGAAAAAACAAAATTATATATGAAATCTGATCTCATGTAAGTTTTTTTTTTTTTTTTCATTCACATGAATGAATTTCTACTTTGTGACTTTGTGTTGAAGGAAATTGTTTGTTCTATTCTTCCCTCTATATTTTAGCAGAGGTAGAGAGTGAATGTTTGAGAAGTTTATTTGTAATTTTTAGTTCTTCTAATTGTAAAATTTTTGGAACACATTTAAACCCAGCACATGTCTATCAGTTTAAATTATTACAAAAATGTCTGATGTTTGCCTCTTTCTTGCTTGTTTGTCAGGTTTGGTTAGCAATTGATGGATTCTATTATGCATACTTGGTTTAGTATTATTTCTTTTGACTAGTTATATTGTCTTTGCTTGTTGCTAAAGGATATTTGTAAATAAAGTTTGCAAGTACTTTGTATAACACATATGAGACATGCACTGGGAGACTCTAGGCCTTTTGACTATTCTGTTTTGGCCTTAATTTTCTATTGGTTGCTTTCCTCCTTATAGAGAGAGAGGGGGAGGGAGTTAAAAATTCATCACATATGCCTGGAATTTAGGTTGCAAATATGTGATGAATATTAAACTCTATCTCTCCCTGACTCCCTCCCTCTGTTCTTCCTTTTAGAGAGAGAAAGAGATAAATATTCAGCACATATGTCTGGAATTTAGCTTGCAAATGTAGATATATGTTTTCTGACTAGTAAATTCAATTATTCTGAGTTTTGTTCAATTTCCACAGTGAGATTAGAATATTTTTATCAAGTTGATAGGCATTAGGCAGCTGATTAGTTTGTTCATCTAGGAAATATTATTCTGTCTCTTATTTTGAATTGGATATCTTTGTAGAAAATCCTTAAACTAATTGTACAAGATTTAAGGTTGACCACTTAGGTACTTAAACAGAAACAGGGCACTAAGCAGTATATGATCATAGAATGGTAATGATTGGAAGTACTCAAACATGTTAAAAGTTTCTAGCTGCTAATAGCCTTTGGGCGTTTTAGTTTTCATGCATCTAAACTTTCTTTTATTTATGACAGGGCACTATTTTCTGTGGAGGCATCACCCTACCTAATTGCATATCTTGATTTCTGTACTTGCCGGTATCGGAGTTCTACTAAGGTATGCAACAATTGGCTCTTTAAATGATGTCTTAATAATTGGTAGTGTGATCTTATATTCTTACGTGAGCCTTTCAAGTTTCAACAAGTCAATCTTAATCAAATTATGTAAAGCAACCCTTATGTGCTTTGTGCAGGAATAGAAGCCAAATAAATTGGATGTATTTGTGATGTTATCTGACTCTTTTGTTGTAGAAAAATTTGTATTCATTTTGCATTTTGTGTGTACATTTGGTCTTGTTTGCTTTTTTGTTTTGTCTATTATTGTGGTACTGTTGTTGGACTATTGGATGAGTCAATTTTTGCTGATTCTGATGTTGCTTCTTAGAACTTTCTTGTCTTCCCATTAAGTGCTGAGTCAAATTTTGATTGATATAGCATTCAGATTCCAGTAAACAATATTGCCATTAAGTTCAAATGCTATTTCATGAGTATGGGTTTTACTACAGTCTACTATATGCTTTGGAAGTGAAAATTAACATGAGTTTGTATTTGATCTTCTTTCTGGAAAATTTTGACTTAAAAGAATGATTGCTTTTTTGTTTATCTATTGAGTAAAGTTGATGTGGATAGTTTTGTACAAATTTTGATAAGCATGTTATATTCACGTTTATATATTGAGTTCTTACAATTTTTTTCTTTTTTATAGGGAGGTAACCAATATCGTGGCTTTTGATTGATGCATGGATGAAACATGGATTGGAGCTTAAAGAGAATTTTGTGTTTGTTGTAAATCCATGAATTTGTATCCATTAATGACTTAAACTTAGACGAGGGATTATTTTTGTACTTATGAATTTTATGTAGAAGTTGTAGTTATTAATATTGTGAAGTGTTATAAATTTTCTATCTTTTTGTAGATTTCTTGATTTTGTGAATGTTGCTCTTTATTTAGTTTTTATATTATTAAACAGGACCGGTGACAAATAGAAATATCAACAATTAATGCTGATAAAAAAAAAAAAAAAAAAAAATTATTGCAACTATATAATTTTATTGAAATGGTTGAAGCAATACCTTATCGCAACGAACTAGTTGTGGTAATAAATGAAATTATCACAACAAAAATCTTGTTGCAATATATGATATTTATTGCAATGACATATTTTGTTGCGAAAACCTATTACCATAGAGTTTATTGCAACGGCTAAAACCTATTACCACAGAGTTTATTGCAACAGCTTGCAACGACTAACTTTCGTTGCAATAAAAGTTTATTGCAACAAAATGAAAGTTATTGCAACAAAAAATTTCGTTGCAATTAACCTTTTTTCTTGTAGTGATTATTGTTCTTTAGATGGGTATTCAGGATACTATCAAATTGAAACTGCACCTGAAGATCAAAAGAAAACCACATTCACTTGTCATTTTGGTACCTTTGCATTTAGAAGGATGCATTTCTAGTTTATGTAATTCACCCATGGTTTTAAAAACCAGACCGGGGAGAGAACCGGAAAGGGGAGTGGTTCCCGTACTAGTGGTCCGACCGGGGTCGGACCGGTGGTCGAACCAGTGACGTCATAAATAATTTAATTAATAATTTTAAAATTATATAAATAATTAATAATAAGTGTATAGCTAGGAATATTTACTAAACCAAATATTTAGAAAATTTAATAATTTTTAAGTTATTCTACATATCTTAAATTAAGAAAATAAAATAACAAAATATAAATAAACATATCAAGTTTAATTTGTTAATGTTATTTTGGCAAGTATAGTGTTATTAGCAATACCTATCAAACGTGGCATCTATTAAGTGAACCACGTATATATGTTGAAGAAGCCTAAAATGAAAACGTGTCATACTACCACCCATTTACAGTGCTAAAGGTGAAGCTATATACTTCCAGATCCCATTCTCATTACCCCATCCTACATCCACAATAGCATAAAGTAATAAATATAAGTAGTCTAATGATTCTTTTATTTGAAAAATAAATAAACACGGTATTTAGACCCTAGACTAGACTATTCATTAGCAACAGGCTAGGTGTACAGTTGGTTAAGCATTCATTTCTTTGTTTCCTTTTGTTATTTTCTTTTTTTTTTAGAAATCAATAAAGAAAGACAAAAACTATAATAAATTGTTTCCTTTTGTATTTTTTTAGAAATCAATAAATTTTTTCCTAATCAATGCCTTTTTTACCGGATATAAATTTAAGAGACTTCAAAAAATTATAAAAGAAGTCAAAAGGAAGATTCAACTTTTTTGTACTTCCAATACATTTATTACTCTTGTCCCACGGCAAAACCCTAAATAATAATTATTCAAACCAGCCACCACATTTCCCAAATCAGTCCAGCCACCTTTTAGTTTTTTTCTCTTTCAAAGCATCTGATCTGATCAAAACAGCCACCAGTAAACAAAACATCTCTCACTGTAGCGGCTGGATCTGATCTGATGCTTGGCAGAGATGTGGCGGCGGCGTGAGGCTAGAGTTGTCGGCGAGCAGCAGCGCGAGGCTGGGATAGACAGAAATCCAAAGTCGTGTGCCGCCAGTGTGATGTTTTCTCTTTCATTCCAGTCGGCTTCATAACTGGTTCGATCGTTCCGGTCGTCGGTTATGCCGATTAAATCGCCGGTTACCAGTTTTTCTTGATTTTTTTTTAATTTCCGGATTTTTCACATAACCGGACCGGTATAGAGGCCGGTTCATGGTTGAACCGGTCGAACCGGCCGGTTCGGTCCGGTTTTTAAAACCATGAATTCACCTGCCACTTCGCAGAGATGAATGTTGAGTATTTTCAGTGATATGGTAGGGCATTAATTGGAGCTTTTCAGGGATGAATTTTCTGTGTTTAGGGACTATTTTGATGAATCTCTTTCCAACTTGCAAATAGTCTTAACTAGGTGCGAAGAGAAGAATTTATTGCTAAATTGGGAAAAGTGCTATTTCATGGTCTCCAAAAGGGATTGTGTTAGGCCACATTGTTTCTTCTAAAAGCATAGAGTTGGATAAAGCAAAAATTGAATTAATTTCTAAGTTGCCCATACCCTAAGATTGTCAATGTGAGGTTAATCCTAGGGCATGTCGGGTTTTATAGGAGGTTCATAAAGACTTTCGTTTCATATCTAGACTTATGTGTAACCTTCTAAAAAATGACACTCCCTTTGATTGGACCCAAGCTTTCCAAGAAGCTTTTCACAAGCTAAAAGGCATGCTCACCACTGCACGTATCATGCAACCACTAAATTGGAGCTGTTTGTAAATGATTATGCGATTGGAGCTATTTGTAAACACCCTATTTTATAACTTATTAATTTTCACAAAAATTCCAAAAGTAATTTGAAGATTAAAACCCACATTTTAATTGGTCAAAATTGAATTAAGAAAGAAAAAATGTTAATATGATTTTTTTGATTGGTCATAAATTAATTTCACCATCAACTCACATGTGTAGAATTATTTTAGATTAATTTAATTGGTCATTTAAAAGATTAAAATTAAATTAATTAATGATTAATTCCTATTGGTTAAAACATTTAAATCTGGTGGAGATTATGGCATGAGATAATTACTAAAAATTATTAATTTATTTAAATAATTACTTCATTTTAATTTAAGTGATTGAAACCTAATCAGGAAAGGAGTCCTCAAAAAGTTCACAACTCCTTTTGGCCGACCCTCTCATAGCTTATTTCTGAACGCTACTGGAGTCGTGGGTAGTTCTAGCCTAGACGCAATATTGATGTAGGATAAGATTGCTCAAGATTCATATTGGAAAGCAACTACTCCTCACGGGTTGAAAAAAAAATTAAAAAAAAATAAAAATTGTTAAGATCGATATTTGATACAAGAAAAGGTAGTGGAGTCCTCACAAAGGACTTGATGATGAAACCTACGGGGAGTTGTATAAGAAAAAAAGAATTTCATTGGCAACAACTCTCTTAAGATTGGTAAATATTGGCTAACCGATACCTGTTAAGGAATATTGTTTAGAATCTCACATTGTTCAGAAGTGGTTTAGTATTGTTATTGTAAGATGTAACCTTCATCCTATAAATGTAAGCCATAGTGTCGGACAACGTGAAACCCTACTGCATCTCCTTCAATCTCTTTTATGTTTCTCTACTACATCTCCTTTACATTATTTAGATTTCTATTGTTTATGCTTTTCTACAATATCAAGGATGTGAGGATCGATGAGTAGAAGTTGAAACCCTAGTTGGCTTACGCCTCCTTCATAGAGGTCCCTGGGATACCACCTCCTAAAGGAAAGGGTCAGAGTTTCTTGTTCTCTCACCACTGCTTCGATGACTAGAACTTGGATGGTTTTCTTGTTCTCAACTTTTCTATATTGACTAATTTGTTTCATTCACCAAATTTTTTCTCCAACAACAGGTATAGTGCATGCATGCAATGATCCTTATCTGTTGGTCTCTTTCTTCCATTGGACTTAGATCCTTCCGCACTCTTGATCTCGCATACCAGCACGTTGGAACAGCGCGCATATTGGATCACAAGCACTTGCGGCTTAATTACGAGATATGATTGTCATCTTTGCCATGAGATATGATTATAATGAATTAGTCTTGTCATGGATGCTTTGAGTGAAGACAATATTTAGTCCATGGGCATTGTAGATTTTCTCGTCGGACAAATAATATTGGTGAGCCAAGGAAAATTAGATCGATTCAAGTCTTTAGCTAAAGAATTTTCATGGAGTAATTAGCTTCATGAACTGGAGCACCTTAATGACTATGGGAGTTAGATACCAAGGAATCTATAGCTGCTCAAGCCAACAGATCCCACATCTTTTTACGTGCATATTACTTGCCATTCTTTGGAGTTGTTGGATGGGGTAACTGGGCTTTTTAGCAAATCTCATGGTATTCAATTTGGTGCACTTTGGAGGATATAGGCATTGTGATCTTCTGCCTTGGTATCCTTCAGGTTCCAGTACGGGATCTCGTTCAGGAGGCTGCATCTCACCACATACAGATTTCAATCCAAGACACTCATTAATTAGGAGGTTGCATACCACCACATGAAGGTATGATCTCATTCTTTTCATATGTGCTACCATTAAATTAAATGCAATCCATGCCTATGTAATTGTGAAAGCATATTTAATATTTTAATCGGTTTGATCTTTCATAAATGCTTAGAATGATGTTAGGATAGATTAGAATTTGTGAAAACCTATAAAATATTATTGGAATCTAATTGATCTGAGAATGAAGTCCGCCCCTTGGGAAAATTGAAACTTGAGTAGAGACTCTAATGCCGAATTAATCAAGCATCTCCATCTTGCAGAAAATATGATTTAATATAGAGTTTCATCTTTTTTCTTGTTGTGATTATGTTATATATTAATCTTGATTGCGTGAAGATTAATCACGATCTATTCTTATTTGCATGTATTGTTTTGATGACATGAACTGTTGAGTTGTATGCGAGTTTAGTCGAATTGGTGAACTATTGCTTAATAGATCTTAATAACTTAGCCCCCGAACTTAATTGGATATGTCAGATTTGTAACCTTTATTACTTTCTTAGATGAATTTTAATTAGGAAACAACACCTTGTATATTTTCTGTTTAAATTGTAACTAGGATCAAAGTCTCTTTAACAATTTATTTATAAAAAAACTAAAAAATCAATTATACTATTTTCCACTTTAACAATTTATTTTAAAAAATAAAATAAAATCAATTGTACTATTTTTCTCAAATATCATTAAAAGAGGTATTTTAGATATTTTTCTTTGTTTTTGTTATATAATTAAGTGGTGAATCCATTATAAATTCCCTTAGAGTAAGGAGAATCAATATTATCAAGTCAAATCACCATTGTCAATTGAGAAATCATGGTTAGACATAATTTTTTGCATGTTTTGAGTTGAGGGTCGTGGTTCTCACAATTAGCATTAGTGTTTGTCATAGTTTAGGTTGTATTATTATTATTATTTTATTTTATTATTATTATTATTATTTTGATTATTAACATTATTTTATGTATTTGTTGACACCCCATTTTGCAATCATTAATTTTAATTTTTTACACTTTAGTGCATAAGGGTAAAATGGTAATTTCACAAGCTTGAAAATTCAAAGTTGGTCCATAAATTTAAAATCATATTTTAAGTGATCAAACTTGAATTAAGAATAAGAGTACATTTTTCGGATTGGAACTCGGATAAAAAACCAAGATTTTATTAAGGAAATAAATTTGATTGGTTGAAATAATATTTACCATAAGCTCATCTCACATGCATAGGATTACTTGTTAATTAATTTGATTGGTCCTCTAAAGGATTAAATTAAAATCAATTAATAAATAATTCCTATTGGTTTAGAACACCTTAAAATGGTAACAAGATATTCATTAAAGGATAATTCTTAAATTGATTCATTTTTAACTAATGGGATAATTATTTTGACCAATAATTATCATATTAATAAATTGATTAAAATCAAGGAATCTCGAATTCAGCCAAAGAATGACTTCTAAATCCACTAGAAGTTAACCAAACGTGAAAAAACCCGGAATTCTCTAAAGCCCAATTCAGATTTAGATCCCAGTCTGTACACTGATTAGTATTTTGACCATAGCTTTTGACTCAATTATCTGATTGAGTTTATTCAAATTGGGTTAGAAATCTGACATAATGGGCTACAAATATTCATTTACAACAATATCCAAATTCGAACGTTTAGAGAGTCAAAATGGGCCTGCAATTAGGGCCTAAAAATCAGTCATAATTTTAGGATTTTCATGAAACAAATCCGATTTCCAAAACCCTAATGCACTCCCATGAGGTCTAGAACGTGGGTAGGTTCACTTTTTGCCTCTTGTATATATAAAATGTTCTCATTTCACCAGGAGGTGAGAATTTTCATTATTGACAATCTTATACAAAATTCAAAAGAAATTTTGTGAATGATTAGAGTTTCTAATAAGAATACAAACTATTCTTATATTAAACTCTTAAGATTACAAGAGGCCACCTCTTGTAATCTCACTTCCAATATTTTAATTTTATTATCAATCTCATTTATTCAATTTGACAAAGCTTTCTCCAAGAATTGTTTTTTCAGGTTGGATCCAATCGAATCAAATCAAGGAGCTTCCTCCACAACACATACATGTACCTCTCTTCCTTATTCTTTTGATTATTCATTTCTTTAAAACATGATTGTATGATTAGTTGTGTATGATTATTCTAGGATAGTTTTTAATTCTTTTTCACATGTAATTTCTTTGATTAATTTTTTATAATTTAGGAACATGTTAGGATATAAAACTCATCTTTTAAAATGTTAAAAATGACATAGGAGTTAGTTTACATGCATGGTAGTAAGTGAGTCTTCGAATTAAAAGTCATTGGGTCTCCAGTTGTTACTAGAGTACCGATCGGGTCTCTCTAGGACCTAATCTGGCCAATTTGGGACCCGATCTAGGGCTTCTGAGTACCGATTGGCATTCTGGTTGAAGTTCTTTACTTTTTTGTACAAAAATGTTTTATTATTTTTTGCCTCTTCCATGATGTTTCCAATTGACTTTGACCATAACATGCTTCCTTTACATCGTGTAGATATTTAATTAGGAATATCTTGTTTAGGCAGATGTAAAAATATTGGTAGATTGTTCACTTTGTTTTATTTTTGGTGTTTGCACTTTTGATGCTTTCAAATATTTTGAATGATAAGTCGTGAACTATAGTCTAAAGATCCTTAAAGACTGACCTAGGTTAGGTTGAGTGGGTGTCTAACACCTTCCCACTCAATCCTCTAGCCCCCGAACCCTAATCTTAGGGGAAATAGATTAGTTTATGAAACACTTTACTTTCTTTTTGTTTTAGATTGTATTAAAACCAAATCCTTGTATCTTGTTTTCTTAGATTGTACCTAGGGCAAAATATTGTAATTTATTTTTTTTCCAAACCATTGTATTATTTATTCAATTAAAAGATGTACTTTTTTCTTGCTTTTTTTATAAAAGAGTGGCGACTCCATTGTAAATTCTCCTAAAGATAGGAAGGAAAACAGTGTAATCACATTGTTGTAAGAACCAGACCCTAAAACTATCCCTTTTTAGATGAGGGTCTAAACACAAAATGACTAGGGGAAATTATACAAAATGGAGGATTTTCACTATTTTCCATCCTAAATCACAAAAAGGAAAAACAATAATTCATCTTTTATTGTTACCACCTAACTTTTATACAAAAAGTAAAAAGAAACAAATTACAACATTTTTTCCCTAGATTAAATAAATAATACAATGAAATTAAAATACAATCTAAAAAAAAAAGGTATAATAAACTAACATTTCCCCCTTCCCACTAAACTAAATTTCCTAAGGTTAGGGTTTCTAGGAGATTAAGTGGGAAGGTGTTAGCACAGTCCATTTGACATAGCATCAAACATGTTGCAAACACCACCAAAAATAAAACAAACTGACATAGCATCAAAACATGTAAATACAAACACCAAAAATAAAACAAAGTGATCATAGATTAATCAACTTTTTTTGTCGCCAATATGCCTTTTTTTTTAGGCGACGAAAACATCAATGTTATTTGTAATTACCTAAACAAGATATTCGAAATTTGATTTTCTAATTAAACCGGTTTTTTCTTTATTGACGAAAAATATTTTCGTTGCCATGCCTTTTTTAAGAATGTAAAGGAAGCATGTTATGGTCAAAGTCAATCAGAAACATCACGAAAGAGACAAAGAAAAAACATTATTGTACAAAATAGTAAAGAACTTCAACCATAATGCCAATCGGTACTCAGAAACCCTAGATCGGGTCCCGAATTGGCCAAATCAGGTTCTAGAGAGACCCGATCGGTACTCCAATAACAGCTGGAGACCCAATGTCTTTTAATTCGAAAACTCACTTACTTCCATGCATGGAAACTAAATCCTATGTCATTTTTAACATTTTTAAAGATGAGATTTGTATCCTAACATGTTCCTAATTTATAAAAAAACATTAATCAAAGAAACTACATGTGAAAAAGAATTAAAAACTATCCTAGAACAATCATACACAACTTATCATACAATCACATTTTAAAGAAATGATCAAAAGAATAAAGAAGAGAGGTACCTGTATGTGTTGTGGAGGAAGCTCCTTGATTTAATTCGATTGGATCCAACCTGAAAAAACAATTCTTGGAGAAAGTTTTCTCAAATTGAATAAATGAGATTGATAATAAAATTAAAAGATTGGAAGTGCGATTACAAGAGGTTCCAGAGTTTAATGTAAGAATAGTTTGTATTCTTATTAGAAACCCTAATCCATCGCAAAAATTATTTTGAAGTTTGTTTAGGATTGTCAATAATGAAAATTCCAACCCCTATTAAAATGAAAACATTTTCTATTTATACAAAGGCAAAAAGTGAACCTACCCACGTTCTGGACCTCATGGGAGTGCATCAGGGTTTTAGAAATTGGATTTGTTTCATGAAAATCCCGAAATTGTGACTGATTTTTAGGCCCTGATTTGCGGGCCCGTTTTGGCCCTCTAACGTTTGAATTTGGACATTGTCGTGAAATGCATATTTGTAGCCCATTATGTCAGCTTTTCAACCCAATTTGAATAAGCTCAATTGGATAATTGAGTAAAAAGTTATGATTGAAATACCGAGCAGTGTATCAGGCTGGAATCCAAATCAGAATTGGCATTCAATATAGGCTTGGCTCAATTGAACAATTTCACAAACTAAAAAGTTTGGAATCGATTTGAAATTTAAGACGATTCAGATTGGGAAAGGTGATCTCGTACCACTTGGTTCGAAGTCTATTGATTTTGATTTTTGAATCGCTTGCAACAGAACAGAGACAACTGTGCTGTAGCTCAAGTACTTTTTTTTTTCTTCCCACTCTAACTTTTTCTTTATTTTTTCAATTATAATAATGTGACTTTGTTACCTTACTTTTCTTATTGTTTTAAACATTTAAGAGTAGATTTCACTCACAAAATTAAACTTGGTATACTCGAATTTTCAAAAATGATATTCTCCCCCCAAATTCTCAAAATTATTGATACTCTTATATTATATGTATTATAGGGGTGTCAAAATTTACCCAAACTCATTAATCCACCCACTTATTACCCACCTATCTAACAAATGGGCTAAATGAGTATTGATCCAATTAGACCCAATTAAGATGAGTACTAAATGGGTTCAAATTGGGTTACTTATTGGGTACCCAACAAATTACATAAAATTTAGGACAAAGTACACTTAATCCACTTATGGTTTGGGCTATTTACAAGTTGTCTACCTGTGGTTTCAAAATTGACACTTACCCTCCTGAGATATTATTTGTTAACATCTGTTACCCACATCTCACTGCCGTTAGAACTAAACAAAAGAAAATAAAAAACAATCGGTTTTTCTTCTCTCTCATGCTAGATGAACAAATAACAATAGTCTCTTTTTCTCTCCCTCACCAGACTGCCACCGGAATCTTGCTGGAGAGCAGTGGCGTTGGACAATGGTTGTAGAAGAGAGCAACCCAAAACTCTCCTCATTGGAACTCACTCGATTTCTGCTTGGCACTCACTGAATTGAAACTCATATCTATATACATACATAATTCGTATATATTTGGTCATTTTTAGATTTCAGGGGTATTTTTAGTATTTTGAAAGTTTTTGGTATATATAGTTGATAATCTATATATATATATATATACATAATTGGATAACTGGGCAGATTGAATTTTAACTATAATAATTGGATTGGGCTAGATTGGTTTGGGTATGGGTAGTAGCTAGATTGTTAGATGGGTAATAAATGGGTTTTAAGCACCCAATCCATTTATGACTCACCTAAACCCACCTAACTGCCAGCCCTAAATTACGCAACCTTAACCCAGTTTAAGTTAAATGGTGTTAACTCATACTATGAAATATTCCTTTGAAAATGAATATTCTGAATAAAACAAAACCCAAACATCTCAAACACTTTATATGTAACCAAATGTTGCACCAACCTATTTCACACTCCACTAACCTAGTTCTTGACACATTTAGTAGAGCTTGATCTCAATTTGATACTTTAATGATGCATCATCTGTGCAATTATAGACAAAAAGATCCTAGATAGTCTTAGTATCCCTAAGTTTTAGAAAGAAGTGGTTGATGGAGGGAACTTAGACTCACATTGTTTTTCTACATAGGTAAAGAAATTTTACCAGACATAGCACTACATTTTTTTCTACCTTTAAGAAACACACCCATATTTTGTGCCCATAAATTGTAATTGGGTCCATCCAATAGTAACTAGACAATAGCTCTTGCAATGCAAGAGACAAAACTGTTTAAATGCTTCTTTGCCTTGTTTTTAATTCTATAGAAAAAAAATTTAATTGACATTTTTCGTCCAAAATAAAAATTGAAATTTTTCTACATGAGCTTTCAAGAATTGAAATTACAAATATAGTTATGTGTAGTTAAAAATCGACAGAGTGTTTGTTGAAATTACAAATACATAAAAGTAATCTGCAGAAACGATTTCAAACAGTTTGGGTTGTTTCTGATTCAATTTGGTACAAGAGAATTTTCGAATTCAAAGTCGTCCCTTCAATGGCCTGGAAAAGAGGAAGAGTGAAAAAATAGAGGGAGAAAGAGAGTTAGAGGCAATATAAAACGTTGAACCAAGAAGAAAACATATTTGGCATGTTTTGTTTAGTATGAAACAACCAAAACAACATCGTTTTGGACATAAAAAAGTGCTTAAAATGGCATCTTTTGGAGTTGTTTGTGTGTATATATAATTTGTAACATAAAGAGAATGACAATTTAAAAATAAAAAATAAAAAATAGTGTAAAGTGGTGTAACCAGATAAATGTAAAATCATTAATAGCTCCTCCAAATTGAAACTAACATTTTAATTTTTAACTCACACACGTCTATTTGGGGATCACCGGGATCGAACCCATCCCCTCATAGAGGAGTGAGACTTTTTGAAGACATGATTACCACTAAGCCGAATGCCTAAGTGGCATATTTATTGAGTTAAAAGAAATATATAACATCATGTGGCATTATCGGAAATTTCAAAGCCAAGGAATCTATATCTATATAATCATGGTTTTAAAAACCGGATCGGGGAGAGAACCGAAAAGGGGAGTGGTTCCCGTACTAGTGGTCCGACCGGGGTCGGACTGGTAGTCGAACCGGTGACGTCATAAATAATTTAATTAATAATTTTAAAATTATATAAATAATTAAATAAATACAAAAAAATTTGTAACTAATAATATAGGTTAACAAATATATAGCAAATTTTAAAATACTTTATATGAGTTTCCACATTTTATATTTTGCGAAAAAAATCAAAACTAAGCAAAATATAACTATGTAAATATATAACTAAACATGTTTACATCACAAAATAATGATCCTTAAACCAAATAAGTTCTGAATTCCATTACATCCAAACAACAAAGAACGATAAATGTTCATTTGATAATCAAAACTAAGCAAAATGTAACTATGTCAATATGTAACTAAACATATTAACATTACGAAATAATGATTCTTAAACCAAATAAGTTCTAAATTCTATTACATCCACACAACAAAGAACATTAAATGTTCATTTGATAGCATTAAACAAATGTACATTGCACACCCTGTCTATTTGTTATTAGAACTCTGCTGTCCTTTTTTTCTTTGTTGTTGAAAGAGTTGCATTTATTGGACAGGAAATAAGCAGGAAGCTTAAACTTAGGCCTTCTTAGGATTGCATATACATCTGCAACCCTAACAACTGAGTCCTGTATCCATTTCTGATAACCCACCAGGATTTTCCCTTTGCACACCATGAGGGAAAAGCATTAGCACTCCAGATCCAGATGCTACACTTGAATTTCTCCATTTGCGATTTAAATGTTCCAATATTGATGAAATCTTCTTTTGGGAACTAAGAGTGAGCTCCAGGTGAGGATTATGCTTTTCTTGTGAAAAGATGAATGGATGAAAAGCAGTGAAGTTATTGTTATGTATTGCAACACCATCCAGCTGCTAAAACCTCATACTACCACTTACAAGATTTTTTTTCTTTTAAAAAAAAATGGTCACCATTTCCAAGGCTCTCCAAGTGCCATCATCAATTGGAAACAACTGGAGCTTGTGCTTCATAGAAGCGAGTATATGGTTCTCAACAGAAACATTTTGTGAAAAGGTAGGCAAAGGAGACAGAACTTTGCTAACAGGATCCGGATCCTTTTGACACTGCAGACATCTAGAATTAGATCCTTTTGGGAATATGGAAAGAACAATAGGCACCCACCTGCAGCACCTGTGTCACCGTGAGAGTGAGAGTGAGAGACCGAGACAGAGAATGAGAGATCGAGACAGTGAGTGAGATCGAGAGAGCATGACCGGGAGGGAGAGAGCAGCATAAGGGAAGGGGGAAGCGGCATGAGTGAGAGTGAAAGTGGAACGGCGTGAGTGAGAGTGAAGTGGAACGGCGTGAGGCAGAGGGGGCAATGAGGGGGGCAACGGCGTGAGGCAGAGAGGAAAAACTGAAAAAAAAAAAAAAAAAGAGAAGTTAAGCTAGGGTTAGGATAAGGAAAATTTGGAACCAAAACGGTGTAGTTTTGTAATTAATGGAACCGGGCCAAAACTGGTTCAACCACTTCGGTTCGCGGTTCTTATGGTCGAACCAGCGATTTCTGGTTTTTGGCCTATTTTTCTAAATTTCTGGTTTTTTCAGAGAATCAAACCGGATATAGCACCAGTTCACGGTTGAACCGTCCGGTCCGGTTTTTAAAACCATGTATATAAAATAGAGTAATGCTACAGACACAACATTTTCACAATAAAACTGAGTTGGCAGGTTTTTATTAGTTCTCATATGGACCCATCATTTACAGCACTTTATTATTTACCATTCATAGCTTGACAACTCATCATTGTTGTGAAATTGTTGTGAATATGTTGTGTCCGTAGCTTTATTGTATAATATATTAAAGCAGAAGACGTTGCCATCTATCTGCCATGTGGCATGTATGGCAACGTTTTCTGTTTGACACATGGCATCAATGTTGGACGTGTATTAGTCTTATTGGCTACTTATTTGTGTCATCTCAATAATAAATAGATGTTATTAATTATTCCTAAATAAAATATATTTAGATTATTAATTAATTAAAACTACTAATTTAATGCATCATTATCTCCTTTAGTAATGCTTTTGAACATTAACTTTAAATTTCTCATTTGCAAATCAGTTTTCCAAACCATTGATATTCCATGACTTTGAAATTGCTAAGAATATAATATATTAAAGCAGAAGACGTTGTCATCTATCTGTGATGTGGAATGTATGGCAATGTCATTTGCTTGACACATGGCATCAATGTTGGACATGTATTAGTCTTATTGGCTACTTATTTGTGTCATGTCAATAATAATACACGTTATTAATTATTCCTAAATAAAATATATTTAGATTATTAATTAATTAAAACTACTGATTTAATGCATCATTATCTCCTTTAATAATTTTTATGAGCATTAACTTTAAATTTCTCATTTGCAAATCAGTTTTCCAAACCATTGATATTCCATAGTACAACAAATTATAAGGGGGTGGGATTTTCTTGTATTGCAACTAATGTGAGTGAGGTCAGGAGTTTCTTGGGTCTTACAAGTTATTACAGATGGTTTCTGGAAGGATTTTCCCATATTGCAACTCCTTTGACTCATTTGACTTGGAAAAATGCAAAGTTTGAATGGATAGATGAATGTGAAAGGGGTTTCTAGGATTTGAAACAACGGTTGGTTTCCACTCCGGTATTGACTATTCTTTCGAGTTCTAGTGGTTTTGCTATATATAGTGATGTGTTCCACAAGGCACTTGGTTATGTACTAATGCAACATGCAAAGGTGGTTGCTTATGCCTCCCGACAATGAAAAAGTTATGAATAGAATTATCCAACACATGATCTAGAATTGGCTGTTGTTGTTTTTGCATTAAAAATATGGAGGCATTACTTGTATGGAGAGAGGTGTGAAATATACACAGACCATAAGAGCCTTAAGTACATCTCCACCCAGAAGGAGTTGAATATGAGACAAAGGAGATGGCTTGAGTTGATTAAGGACTATGACTGCTTGATTAATTATCATCCTGGTAAGGCCAATGTTGTAGCAGATGCACTCAGTCGAAAATCATATGGCTTCTCAGCCACATTATTAACTACTCAGAAGCATATCATTATTGATCTAGAGAGACTTGAGTTGAGGTTGTGATCGGTGGCTCCCAATCTTATTTGGCATTGAGTGTACAACCAACTTTAATTGAGAAAATCAAAGCTTCTCAAGGTTGTGACCCACAGTTAATGAAAATCATGGAAGAAGTGCGTGGCGGAAATAGGCTTGAATTTAATATCTCTAATGACGGTGCTTTAAGGTTTGGCAACAAACTTTCTGTGCCTAAGGATTCAACGATCAAAAGGGAGATTTTGGAGGAAACACACCATTCTCCTTACACAGTTCATCCAGGTAGTACCAAGATGTATCGTGATCTTTGAGAAGTTTATTGGTGGAATAACATGAAAAGAGAAATAGCTCATTTCGTTGAACAATGCCTAACCTGCCAACAAGTTAAAATGGAAAACCAAAGGCCTTCAGGGTTGTTGCAACCACTGCCTATACTTGAGTGGAAGTGGGAAAATATCTTTATGGACTTTGTGTATAGGTTACCAAGGAGATCTAAGAACCATGATGCTATTTGGGTGGTGGGGGATCGGTTGACTAAATCTACCCACTTTATTCCAATTCGAATGAACTACTCTCTTGACAAGCTAGCAGAACTTTATATTAACGAGATTGTGAGGTTGCATGGAGTGCCAGTTTCCGTTGTCTTGGATAGAGATTCGCGATTTATTTCACGGTTCTAGGTAGCTTGCAAAAGGCACTAGGTACTAGGTTGAACTTTAGTACTATTTTCCACCCTCAAACAGACGGACGATCTGAGAGGACTATCCAGATCTTAGAAGATATGTTAAGAGCTTGTGTCCTAGATTTCAAAGGTAGTTGGATTGATCATTTGACCCTGATGGAGTTTACTTATAATAATAGCTATCAAGCAAGTATTGGGATGGAACCTTATGAGGCTTTATATGGGAGAAGGTGTAGGTCTCCAATCTGTTGGGATGAGGTTGGTGAGCAGAAAATATTGGGCCCCGAGATTGTTCAAAGGACTTGTGAAAAAATAGAACTAATTCAGGGAAGATTGTGAGTAGCTCAAAGTAGACAAAAGAGTTATGTTGATACATGAAGAAGAGACTTGGAGTTTGAAATAGGAGACATGGTTTTCATACGAGTGGCACCAATGAAAGGGGTTATGAGGTTTGGTAAAAAGGGTTAGTTAAGCCCTAGGTATGTGGGACTGTTTGAGATCTTGGAAAAGGTTGGCCCTGTGGCTTACAGGCTTACTTTATCACCAGCTTTGTCTGGGATACATAGCATGTTCCATATATCCATGTTGAGGAGGTATGTTTCCAACCCCTCGCATATACTGAGTTATGAGACACTCCAAGTTCAAGAGGACCTGTCCTATGAAGAAATGCCAATGGAAATTTTGGATCGCAAAGACCAAGTGTTACGTAACAAGACTATACGCTTGGTGAAGGTCTTATGGAGGAATCATTCCACGGGAGAAGCCTCATGTGAGCGCGAGGATGAAATGAAAACCAAATATCCCCATTTATTCCAAAATGGAGGTATGTACAATTTCGAGGACGAAATTTCTTTTAAGGGGAGAAGGATATAACACCCCAAATTTTTTAATATAATTAGTATTTTTTAACCGGTTAAGTTTCATCACATAGTAAAATGAAAATTTAAAAGTTGTATAAGATGATTTCATTTAATTCTTAAATAGGCCTAATAGTGGGCTAAATTGGATTGGATATTAAAAAAAAAAGAAAAGAATTTAAATAAGAGTTATTTATTTTAGAGGGGTTAATTAGACAATAAAAATATTAACTAGGGTTATTGTAGTAAAATGGGTAAACCCTAGCTAGGGTTGCCGTGTATATATATAATCTTTTCCTTGGTTAGTAGTCACACGTACATTAATCAAATCTCACTTCAGTTTCTTGTGCATGTGCAATGGTCTTGCTTCTCTCATATAACTCCCTGCTATTGAAGAACTAAATCTCAGCCGAACTAGCTTGTTACATTAGATAATCTTCAAGAGTGTTATACATTGAAACACGGAGATGCTAGTAACATTGAAGGTAAGTCAATGGAATTCGATATTAGAGTATATATATTATCAAATGCTCAAACTAAGGCATCTCATGTAAAAGAATCCCGAAGTCCATAGGCCACTATCAATGTGGTGCATAATGATTCTATAGTAATATATAAAAGCTTTATATATTAGTTTTGGTTATATATGTATATTGATAGTGCCGATTAAGGATAAGGAATATTACATTGGGTTGAATCTGTGGAGATTAATAGACTTGTTTGTTAGGTACTGGCATGTTGGAGTTTTAGGTACTGTTAGGTTATACTTTTAGGGCTACCTTATGAGTTTAAATAGTTTAGCAGAAAATTTTAAGATATGAATTAATTAGGTATCAATATTAAATCCTTATATGTTTCTTATGGCTTTATCTTCGCTTAGAATGATAGTTAATTATTGCATCTATTCTTATTGGGTCATCTAATCCTTCGTTAGGTTCTACTTGACATCACCCTAGACATTTGAGGTAAAAACTTGGTCTTGGCTATTCGAGATAAGTGGACTTCGGATCATGACATCTCTCATATATATATATATATATATAGATTTCAAAGAGTGAAACTTATAATTTTAAATCATTGTTAGTTCCTTATACTGATTATTGTATTATATAAATTGTATTTATGAAATTTTAAGAAAAATAAAAATGTTTTCAAATGGTCAGCTAGACTGTCTACAACCTATGCCAACACAAGGTTAAGTGTTGGCCTTCAGCCGAGATATCGTATATTTCAGCATTTGATAATATATATACTCTAATATCAAATTCCATTGACTTACCTTCCATGTTACTAGCACCTCCGTGCTTCAATGTATAATACTCTTGAAGATTATGTAATGTAACAAGCTAGTTCAGCTGAGATTTAGTTCTACAATAGTAGAGAGTTGTACTAGAGAAGCAAGACCATTGCACACGCATAGGAAACTAAAGTGAGATTTGATTAACATACGTGTCACTACTAACCAAGGAAAAGATTATATATGTACACGACAACCCTAGCTAGGGTTTAGGCCATTTTACTACAATAACCCTAGTTAATATTTTTATTGTCTAATTAACCCCTCTAAAATAAATAACTCTTATTTAAATTCTTTTTTTTAATATCCAATCCAATTTAGCCCACTATTGGGCCTATTTAAGAATTAAATGAAATCATCTTATACAACTTTTAAATTTTCATTTTACTATGTGATGAAACTTAACCGGTTGAAAAATAATAATTATATTAAAAAATTTGGGGCGTTATATCCTTCTCCCCTTAAAAGAAATTTTTTCCTCGAAATTATACGTACCTCCATTTTGGAATAAATGGGAATATTTGGATTTCATTTCATCCTCGCGCTCCCATGAGGCTTCTCCCATGGAATGATTCCTCCATAAGACCTTCACCAAGTGTATAGTCTTGTTAGTAACACCTGGTTTTTGCAATAAAAAATTTCCATTGGCATTTTTTCATAGGACAGGTCCTCTTGAACTTGGTATGACTCATAACTTAGTATATGCGAGGGGTCAGAAACATACCTCCTCAACTTGGATATATGGATCACGCTATGTATCCCAGACAAAGCCGGTGGTAAAGCAAGCTTGTAAGCCACAGCCAACCCTTTCCAAGATCTCAAATGGTCTCACGTACCTAGGGCTTAACTTTCCCTTTTTACCAAACCTCATAACTCCTTTCATTGGTGCCACTCGTATGAAAACCATGTCTCCTATTTCAAACTCCAAGTCTCTTCTTCATGTATCAACATAACTCTTTTGTCTGCTTTGAGCTACTCGCAATCTTTCCCGAATTAATTCTATTTTTTCACAAGTCCTTAGAACAATCTCAGTACCCAATATTTTCCGCTCACCAACCTCATCCCAACAGATTGGAGACCTACACCTTCTCCCATATAAAGCCTCATAAGGTGCCATCCCAATACTTGCTTGATAGCTATTATTATAAGCAAACTCCACCAGGGTCAAATGATCAATCCAACTACCATTAAAATCTAGGACACACACTCTTAACATATCTTCTAAGATCTGGATAGTCCTTTCAGACTGTCCATCTGTTTAAGAGTGGAATGCAGTACTAAAGTTCAACTTAGTACCTAGTGCCTTTTGCAAGCTACCCCAGAACCGTGAAGTAAATCGCAGATCTCTATCAGAAACAACATAAACTAGCCTATACCCCATGCAACCTCACAATCTCATTAATATAAAGCTCTACTAGCTTGTCAATTTGCAAATGAGAAATTTAAAGTTAATGCTCATAAACATTATTAAAGGAGATAATGATGCATTAAATCAGTAGTTTTAATTAATAAATAATCTAATATATATTCTAAATATATTTTATTTAGGAATAATTAATAACGTGTATTTATTATTGAGATGACAAAAATAAGTAGCCAATAAGACTAATACACGTCCAACATTGATGCCACATGTTAAGTAGAAAACATTGCCATACATGCCATATGACAGATAGATGGCAACGTCTTCTACTTTAATATATTATATACTAGACCATAACCCGCGCATTGCACGGGATTCTTTGTTATATATATATATATATGAACTATTCTTATTATATAAAATCTATTATATTTCAATATGGATTGTAAAAAAAAATATAGAAACCAATTTAGAATTAAAAAATAAAAACAAAAATTAAATTATTGAATATAACTCAAAACTTTGAAGATCAATAATTCAATATCAATTCCATGATTTATAGAAACTAAAAAATAGATCAATATATTTCTACTCTTATCAATATCTCATAAATATTAAATATTCTAACATGTGCTACCAAGGAGAATGCACTTAAACATACAAAATCAAATTATAATATTCAATTATGGATCGTACTCGTTTATATTAATTCCTTGAAGCATAGAAATAAGTCAATCAAAACAAAACCAGCAACATTCAACAAAAATATTTTTCACTCCACCAACTCCCAAGTAAGAAGTAAACTATGGTTAAAGCCTTTCACTTTCTACTTTCATTCTAGACTTTTAATATTTCTTTTCTTTTTCAATGAAAAAAGATAGTAATATCAAACTTTCCATATCAAGCCAGTAATAAATGGTCCTACATATACCATATGAAATTATCACACAAAGCTAACATTAAATAAATTTTTACATATTCATATATATATATATATGGAATTGTACCAAATTTTAGCCTAAATTTCCTATTATGACTCTTCAGTAGCCTTGAAAACTCCATATATGCATGCTCCTTGATCCTGCCTCAAGTTCTAGCCTAAAATGTATAATAAGACCTTGCATAGACCAAATAGAATAATCCCCCAATGCACAGATCGTGTGACCTTCAATCTATTTGGCCACCTCCTGGAGCATGTCAATTTCTTCATATTTGCATTCCCATCGTTCAACCTTTCCATGACTGCAACAACACAAAATTCAAGCCACTTAAATTCTAAAAAAAAATAATAATAAAAAAAAAACTGAAAATCACCCATTAATCCAATTTAACACAGTCGAAACCCACTAAAGATTAATTCAGAGTACACCAATCCAAACACCAAAATTTAAAAAACATTGGCATTAACCTCAAAATAATAATAACCATTTAAAAAAATTAGAAAATTAATTAATATTTGGCCGCAAATGATCTGTTCAACCTCAATTCTATATACAAAGAAAGTAAAACGTGAAATGAAAAAGGTTAACAAATAAAGCAATATTTGAAACGAAAAGTGTAAAAACAAATCAATAGAATAAGGCTGGAGAGGAATCAAAAATATGAGAAGGAGTACCTCTGACGTTGGAGATCAAAAACACAATTTGGACTATAGAATGGGAAACAAAATTGTATTTGAATAAATTTACTATATTCATTTATGAGAGAATAATTGAGAGAGAGAAGGGTTATTAAGATGAAATGTTGTGAAGAGATTAATGGGGGACAATGAATGAGATGTGTTAGGGGAGGAAGTCAAGAAGTCTCCGAGAAGTCCAAAAGCCAAAAAAGGAAACAACTATTACAACATTTTTCTTTTTGTTTGTAAAAAACGACGTCATTTTGGGTTGATAAAGTTATTATTATTTTTTTCTATTCCTAGATGAAATGGCATTAATTTGAGGCCTCAATTCGTGTATAGTAATTATATCTATTCCTAAGTGAAAACTGAAAAGGCATCAATTTTTTTTATTGGTCAATTGCAGTAAACGTGTCTTAGGTGCACCATGTGTAAGTTTTAATTTATGATCAAGATACACCTTAAACGGCATAATTTTGTCTAAAAAAAAGGAATAATTTTATTCATTAATTAATTATCATAAATGTCATCATTTTGAGTTAATTAGAATAATGGGCTGGCACAACCTCAAGGAAGAAAGTAAAATTAAATTACAGTAATTTAAGGGAAAAAATAAAGACATCCCTTGAACCTTTAAACTCATAATAAACTAATATTTAAAAAAAAAAAAAAAAAAAAAAAAAAAAAAAAAAAAAAAAAAAAAAATTAATTAGACGAAATAGTCATATTTGGTTCTGACTTTTCCTAATACGTTTTTAACTTATTTGTTTTTAATATATGTTCAACTCCAAAACGACGTCGTTTTGGGAGGCTGTACATGTATTTAAACATAAACGAAAATAAATGGAAGGATATTTATTTTTCCCTTTTATATAGCTTATGGAATTTTTTTTCCTATTGAAACCGGCCAATCTAATGGAATTAATTAGCAAACAAACTTCCACGTTTTGAGGTAAAAATAATTAATGAGGCGAACCAAACAACTCTATTGTTTACTAACAATTTTAAAAAGGGGAAGGATTTTAGGAGTAATTTAAGGTAGTAAATAAATAAAGATAAACAACTCTTTATGTTTTAAAGATAAATCAATAAATAAGTGGAGCACTTAACTGAGACATTTAAACCAAAAACAAAATGGAAGGCTATTTGTTTTTTCCTTTTATATAGCTTACGGCTTTCTTTCCTATTGAAACCGGCCAATCTAATGAAATTAATGAGCAATTTAAAGGTATCAATTTGAGAGTAAATTACAGGAGATTGGAATTTGAATGTATATATATATATATATATATTATATATATATATATCTTTAATTGGAATTTGAAAAATATATTAAATATGAGCATTTAATTGGAGCATATAATTGGGTAATGGGTATTTAATTTATTAATAGTGTAGTTTTTATTATGAGTAGTGGTATTTAATTTATTAATGTGTGTATTTTTTTTTTTTTTTTTTTTTTCATATTAACATTGCAATGCGTGGCAGCATTTTTGCCACATAAATTGTACTATATACATGTGTCACCTAAGATACTACGTGTCAAGCAGAAGACGTTGCCATAGATGCCACGTGGCAGAAATATGACAACGTCTTCTGCTTTAATATATATAATATATATATATTATTATTGGCAATTTCAAAGCCATGAAATATCAATGGTTTGGAAAACTGATTTGCAAATGAGAAATTTTAAGTTAATGCTCATAAACATTATTAAAGGAGATTGATGCATTAAATCAGTAGTTTTAATTAATAAATAATCTAAATATGTTTTACTGAGGAATAATTAATAAAGTGTATTTATTATTGAGATGACACAAATGAGTAGTCAATAAGACTAATACACGTTCAACATTGATGCCATGACACAAAAAAAAGAAAAAAAAAATCATTTTCTTTAATATTTTTATTTTTACTATATAGTTTGGTTGTAATTAAGTGCAGCAAAAAGTAAGAAGAAATGGTGAGCTTGGATCCAACACATAAAATCAGGGCCTGATTAAAGGTGTTGATCTGATGCGGTATGCAGCATGAGATCAAGTTGGTGAGTCGGGTCTCAGATTGGAAAAATGACTTTATGCTTCCACTCTATATGACTTTCCTCTCACAAGTGGTCCCACTTGCTTGTGAGAGGGAAGTCATATAGAGCGGATATACAAGATACTTGCTTCTCGGATTGGGTCATGTATGAATCCAGGTCAAACCGAATGCATGGTTGATGTAGCACAATAATAATTTTGTGCTGATATGGCCTTATGGCTAACGTTGCAAAAATTCATGGAATCCTAAGCCACTATTAATAAACAGTACTCCCAAGCCATATATGACGTTAGGAGCACTCTAACTAAGTTAATCACTTCATTGAGCACACAAGAAAAATGGTAAGTTTCCAGCCCAAGCATAACCTACCCCCACCCCCTCAAGGTAAGTTTGTGTAGGTGGTGGTAGTTCCTCTGAAAATAAATTGGGTCACGGCAAGTCTATAATTACTCTTCGCAACGGAAAAGTCATTGAAAAGAACATTCCTAAAGGCCATGAACAAGATGAATTTTTCAAAACAAAAGGTAAATATAAATCCATTGAGCCCGAGTCTAGTGAGATTGAGAAGTGTCCTATCCGTGCTTCTTTTCCCCAAAGGTTAATTCCCCCTAAAAATGTGAATCAAAGTGCTGAAATTTTTAAACTACTCAAATAAGTTAAAGTGAACATTCCCCTTTTGGATGCCATAAAAAAAATTCCTTCATATGATAAATTTTTGAAAGATTTGTGTACTATTAAGCATAAGCTCAACGTACAAAGGAAGGCGTTTTTACCGAACAAGTGCAATCATTCAAAACAACACACCTCCAAAGTATAAAGATTTAGGTAGTCCCACTATTTCATGTGTGATTAGTGATTCTAAAATAGATAAAGCTTTCCTTAATCTTGGGGCTAGTGTGAATCTTTTGCTATATTCGGTGTATGAACAGTTAGGTCTAGGCGAGTTGAAACCAACTTCCATAATTTTGGTAACTTGCTGACCGATCTGTGACAGTTCCTCGAAGGAGTTGTTGAGGATGTGTTGGTCCAAGAGGACAAAATTTAATTCGCTGTTGATTTTATTATCTTGGACATGCACCCTATTTCAAACTCTAATTCTTGAATATCTATAATTTTGGGATACCTATTTCTTACAAATTCTAATGCTTTGATAAATTGTAGGAGTGGCATCTCAAAATTTTCCTTTGGCAATATGACCCTAGAGCTCAATATTATTAATACTTGTAAGCAACCTAGGGATGAAGAGGATGTTCATGAGGTCAAACACTAGTTCAAGAAAAATTTAACAAAAGATGTTTTTAAGATCCATTGGAGTCTTGTCTAGTCAATTCATGTGATTTTGATTTGGATTAGAATTCTGATATTAATTGCATACATTCATTATGTTTGGAATTTGCGCTGGAATTGGAAGTGAGCAATTGGACATTGAAATTTGAGGACTTTCCGGCCCATGAGATCAAGTTGTTGCCATCAAGTGAGCAACTACCCAAATTGGAGTTGAAGCATGTTTCAGTTGAGCTCAAGTGTGCCTTTTTAGGCCCAGTGGAGACTTCCCCTCTAGTAATTTCTTCTAAACTTGACTCTTTCCAAGAGAGTAAGCAGGGCCGGCCCCGAGGTTTGGGTTGCCCTAGCCCGTCTCTATTTTGATTGCCCTTTTATTATTATTAAAAAAAAAAAAAACATAATAGTCTTTTTTTTTTTTTTTTGAAATCAAACCCACTAATATTATTTTTAATACTATTTTGCAAAAATAAATTATATGGAAAACTATTGAGATATATAGTTTTTTTTGTAAACTTTCTCTTGAAGAAAATCGTCATTTCAAGAGACGAGTTTAAGAATTTTTCCGTATTGGAATTCAATAAACAACTAAACAAGTTCCCAAAAAGGCTATATTGCTCAATAGATTTAAAGCAGTGTTTTTTTGTAAAATACTTTTAAAAAATTTTCTATTGAATCAATCCAATAAAAAAAAGATTATGGAGCAAAATCTCTCCAAAATTTTCAAGCCAAATAAATCACACAGTACAGCACTCCCATAAAAAATAATAATAATGATAATAATACTATTCGTGCAGTTCACATAGCCACGGCACAACACACTAAATACTCATTTTCAGCCACAGCACAGCACAGCACATCACAATAAATACTTATTTACTAAATATCATATCTCTATTCGTTCAAATGATATAAAAAAATAAAAAATAAAATACTGTTCTTTCAGTTCATATAGCCACAGCACAACACAATAAATACTCATTTACTTATTTACTAAATATCACTATTCGGTGAAATGATATATAAAAGAAATACTATTCAGTCAGTAAAAGGATATTCTTTCATCTTTATTCTATATGTGAGAGAGAGAGAGAGAGAGAGAGAGAGAGAGAGAGAAAAACCATGGATCCATGGTGCGTGCGTTGACGGTGGACTGTTGCGCCGTGCCATGGTGGACCATGGACCTGGAAGGCTGGAGGTGGTCGACTAGCGAGTGGCGTCCAGGCCAATGGTTGGTTGTTGAGCTGCGAGCGTCGAGCGGGCGGAGCAGGAGAAGATCGCAGTGGCTGGAGGGTGGACTTGGCGGCTGATCTTTCAAGCTGTTGCCCCCCTTCATGGTTGAAGGTGATTTATGGATTGGGAATCTGGGATTAGGGATATCTTTTTTACAATTTTGGTAGCTATTAGCCTTGTATTTTGTTGAGACCCAGTTATGTCTTTGTATTGCCGATTAATCAAAAAAAAAATTGGGGTTTTATTCGTAATTTTGTGTTGGGTTTAATATTTTGTTGTATCTTGGTCCATATCAAGATATATTTTGTTCTTCTTTGATCTGTTGGCTTGTTTGCTGTTGCCCTGTTGGCTGTTGCCTTTTTTTTATTTTATTTTTTTATGTATACGAATAAAAGAATTTCTTTTATGTATAATAATAATAAAAAAATTAATATATACTAATAATTTTTTTTATTTATATTATATATATATATATATATATTTTTTTTTTTTTCAATTGGTTGCCCCAAGGAGGGGGGTTGCCCCAGCCCAAGGGCTTGCTGGGCTTACCCTGGGGCCGGCTCTGAGAGTAAGCTATTGAATGATTTAAGAAATCACAAGGGTGCCATAGGATGGAACATAAGTGACATTAAAGGAATTAGCCCTTTGGTTTGTACTCATAGGATCTATTTAGAGGACATTGCTAAACCATCTAGGGAGATGAAATGTAGGTTAAACCCTACCATGAAAGAGGTAGTTAGGACTGAAGTGCTTAAATTGTTGGATGTGATTATCATATACCCCATCGTGGTTGACTCTTTGCAAGAGAGTAAGCTATTGAATGATTTGGAGAAATCACAATGGTGCCATAGGATGGAACATAACTGACATTAAGGGAATTAACCCTTTGGTTTTTACTCAAAGGATCTATTTCGAGGACAATACTAAACCATGTAGGGAAATGAAAACATAGGTTAAACCCTACCATGAATAGGTAGTTAGGACTGAAGTGCATGCTTAAATTGTTGGATGTGAGTATCATATACCTCATCGCGGATAGTAAATGGGTAAGTCTTACTCAAGTTGTGCCTAAGAAATCTCAAATGACTGTGGTAAAAATGAGAATAATGAGTTGATCTCGATTCATGTCACCATGGGTTGGCGCATGTGTATTGACTATAGGAAATTGAATGCAGTCACTAGGAAATACCACTTCCCTTTTCCTTTCTAGGATCAAATTTTAGAGTGGGCAGTGGGTCATGAGTAATATATATTGGTTTTTAGATGAATATTTATGATACTATCAAATTGAAATTGAACTTGAACTTGAAGATGAAGAGACATTTACATTCACTTATCCTTTTGGTACGTACATTTGCATTTAGAAGTGTTAGCCTCAAGGTTTCAATACCTATTATTTGGCTAATTAATCCAAGGACATTTATGTAATTTTGATGATAACAATGATTTAAAGATATTCATAAATGATATTTTCATGTGAGCTAATGATTTATGTTTAAAACATGATGTTGACTAGTTATTTGATTGGACCGCCATGGTCAATCAAGAATTAAATAAATACAAAGTCGTCAAAATACAAATTCATTGAAGATCAAGTCATCAAGACCAAAGTCAAAGGAATCAAGCTCAAGAATCATGTTCCAAGACAAATGAGAGTAAGAGTTAGGTTTTGTAAAGTTTATTAAGTTTTGATCTTTATGGCTCAACTTTAAAACCAACTCAAAATGATTTTCAAAAGTAATTATTTGTGTAGTCCTAAATTCATTTTATAATAATATTCATATAGGACTAACATGTTCTCAAAGAAAATAATCAAACTGCTCAAAGGAAATAAAATTATAAAAATTTGATTATTCAAAACAAAGCCAAAAATAACTTAAGGTTGGAAACCCTAGATGCAGGAGATTGCATCAGGGATCCAGGCGACTGGATTCAGTCCAGCCAACTGAATTGACCCAGTCGACTGAAAATTCGAACCCAAGAGTTTCTATCCAAATCTGCTCAATTAATCCAGGCGACTGGATATCCCAGAATTTAAATTATAATGGCTAGTTGCCTCACTGTAACGGATTATTTTTCAAATGATTTTTTTTCCATATTTATAATCCAGGCGACTGCTTATATGTCCAGGCGACTGGATTACTTGAAATTCAAATGAACAGCTAGGTCAGCCACCATAACAGGAAGAAATCATTTTTGGCTATAAATACTACACTTTCTGAGTTTCAAAATACTAGAGAGAACAAGGAAAAACTAGAGAAAGAAAAGAAAACATCTTTTACATCAATCCATCCTTTCTCAAGCTTACATTTTCATATCATTCAAATTCCTTGATTGAAAATCAAATTCTTCTAAATAGTTCTTGAGCCATATTGATCAATTCCTTGATAGACTATTAGAGTAAGCATATTTGTGTATTACTACTCTTTGAGAGAGCTTTATATTGTACAACAATCCCTTGTTGAATCTTGTGAGTGTTTGATAGGGTTTAGGTATAAATCCTAAGGAGTGAAAAGGATTTTTCACTAGGTAGTTACTCTTGACCGGTAAATCAAGATTATGGTTACTCTTCACCGTGTAAGGAAGATTTGTAACGGTTTGATCTTCACCTAAAAGAAGATTGTCCAATAGTGGATTTGGGAATCCTTAAGAAGTGTTCTTGAGGCGGGGACGTAGGCTGGGAAGCCGAACCTCGATAAAAATCACTATGTTTGTTTGTTTTTTCTCTCTCTCTCTCTCTCTCTTACTTATTTAATTGCTTATATACACTTGTGCTTGATTGCCTATCATTTATATTGCAATTGAATTGTGTTTTTCTATTTACTTAATCAATATTTAAAATTTGAAAATAGTTTTTAATTCCTCATTTAAATCAAAAAGGTTTGCCTCAACCTAAATCACCCCCCCTCTTAGGTTGATATTTGGGTAACAATTGGCATCAGAGCCAAGGCTCTACATATTAAGATTTAATAATCTTAGAGTTAAGATCATGGCAAACACACCTAGACCTCAAATACTTGAAGGAAGATACATTAATAGACCTCCTTTGTTTCTTGGTAGTAATTATGGTTATTGGAAAACTAGAATGACTACATACATTAAAGCTCAAGACTATCATATTTGGAAAGTCATTGTAAATGGTCCTCATGTTCCCACTAAAATAGTAGAAAAACAAGAAATACCCAAACTAGAAAATGAATGGGATGAAAATAATGTAAAACTCATTGAATTAAATTATAAAGCTATGAACTGTTTATATTGTGCTCTTGACTCAAATGAATTTGATAGAATCTCGAGTTGTAACTTAGCTAAAGAAATTTGGGATAAACTTGAAGCTACATATGAAGGATCAAGTCAAGTTGAAGAATCAAAGATGAGCATGCTTGTTCCCTAACATAAATTGTCTTTAATAGAGAAAGATGAATATACAAGCATTAGCCCTCAAGCATCCAACGATGAAGAAGATTCTACTGAAGCTCTTTGCTTAATGGCATATGAAGATGAGATATGCTTGATATCCAAATCTACCAAGGATAAGTGGTTTCTCGATAGTGGATGTTCAAGGCATATGATGGGTGACAAAAACAAGTTCATTTCACTTGCTTTAAAAGATGGAGGAAATGTCAAATTCAGAGATAACTCAAAAGGGAAGATCATCGGTATAGGTAATATTGGTAAGACATATTCTCTTGTTATTGAAAATGTTCTCTTGGTTGATGGCTTGATACATAATTTGCTAAGCATTAGCCAATTGTGTGATAAAGGCTATAATGTAATATTCAAATCAATCATGTGCATGATAGTAAATGAAGTTGATAATCAAGTACTATTTGTTGCATTTAGAAATGAAAATGTCTACACTATTGATCTTGATAATATGACATCAAAAGAATCAATTATGCCTTGCTGCCATAAATGAAAATAGTTGGTTGTGGCATAGAAGATTAGGACATGCCAATATGGAATTACTCTCAAAATTGTCTAAACTTGATTTAGTAAAAGGCTTGCCTGTTACTAAATTTGTTAAAGATAAAATATGTGATGCATGTCAACTAGGTAAACAAACTAAATCATCATTTAAGAAAAAGAAAGTTATTTCTACTTCAAGACCTCTAGAACTCTTGCATATGGATTTATTTGGTCCTATTAGAACCGCTAGCTTAAGTGGCAAATTGTATGCATTTGTAATTGTTGATGATTACTCTCGCTATACATGGGTATTATTTCTTGCTCACAAAAATGAAGCTCATAAAGCATTTGTTAAACTATTGTAGAAGAATTCAAAATGAAAAAGGTTATACAATTAACAATGTTAGAAGTGATAGAGGTAGAGAATTTGATAATCAAGATATTGAACTATATTGTGATCAAAATGGTTTTGGACACAATTTCTCGGCACCTCGTACTCCTCAACAAAATGGAGTAGTAGAACGTAAAAATAGATCACTTCAAGAAATGTCTAGAACTATGCTTAATGAACATAATTTACCTCAATACTTTTGGGTCGAAGCTGTTAACACCGCTTGCTATGTTATAAATAGAACCATCATTAGAAACACTTTAAATAAAACTCCTTATGAACTATGGAATAATCGAAAACCTAACATTGGATATTTCAAAGTTTTTGGATGTAAGTGCTTTGTATTGAATGATAGAGATAATCTTGGTAAATTCGATGCTAAATCCAGATGAAGGTATATTCCTTGGTTATTCTTCAAATAGTAAAGCATATAGAGTGTTCAATAAACGAACCATGGTTGTTGATGAATCTATGCATGTTGTTTTTGATGAAACTAATCCCATTCCTATATCAAAAATAATTGTGATGATGAGCCAATTCCTCTTGAATAATAAAGCTAGTTCATCTAACCAAGTTGATTTCAAGTGAAAAAGTCAAAGGATCAAGTAGATGAACCAAGAAGATGAAGAAAAAGCATCTCCTCCAACCGACAATGAAGAACTACCTAAAAATTGGAACGTAGTTCATAGTCATCCTAAAGAATTGATCATTGGTGAAATTGAACATGGAGTAAGCACAACGATCAAAACTCAAGAACATCTGCAACAACATGGCGTTTCTCTCACAAATTGAACCAAAGAACATAAATGAAGCTATTGAAGATGAATCATGGATCTTGGCAATGCAAGAAGAGCTAAACCAATTTGAAAGAAACAAGGTATGGACTCTTGCACCTAGACCCAAGGACCACTCCGTCATTGGTACAAAATGGGTATTCCGAAACAAAGAAGGATGAAGAAGGTATAATAGTAAGGAACAAAGCAAGGTTAGTCGCTCAAGGTTATAATCAAGAAGAAGGTATTGATTATGGAGAGACTTATGCTCCAGTTGCTAGATTAGAAGCTATACGCATGTTACTTGCTTTTGCATGTTTTAAAAATTTTAAATTATTTCAAATGGATGTCAAAAGTGCCTTTTTAAATGGTTTTATTGCCTGAAGAAGTTTATGTAGAACAACCTCCTGGATTTGAAAATCATGAATTTCCAAACCACGTTTTTAAATTATCAAAAGCTTTATATGGTTTAAAACAAGCTCCAAGAGCTTGGTATGAACGACTAAGTGGTTTCCTTATTGAAAAGGGTTTTACACGTGGAAAACTTGACACAACATTATTTCTAATGTTTGATGGAAAAGACATGCTTATTGTGCAAATCTATGTTGATGATATTATATTTGGTTCTACTAATGAAAACTTGTGCAAAGAATTTCTCTAAGACTATGCAGGATGAATTCGAAATGAGTATGATGGGTGAGCTAAAATTCTTTCTCGGACTTCAAATAAAGCAAACCGAAGATGGGATATTCTTAAATCAATCCAAATATGTCATAGACTTACTAAAAAGATTTGGATTGACAAATGCTAAAGCATATGGAACTCCCATGAGTCCTTCAACAAAGCTTAGACAAAGATGAGAAAGGTAAACCGGTGGACGTTAAGCTATATCGAGGTATGATTGGTAGTTTACTTTATTTAACCGCAAGTAGACCCGATATAATGTTTAGTGTATGTCTTTGCGCACGATTTCAATCCTTGTCCTAAAGAATCACACTTAATTGCAGTCAAAGCGAATATTTCGATATTTGCTTGGAACCATTGATTTAGGATTATGGTACCCTAAGTCAAATTCATTTGACTTAATAAGCTACACAGATGCGGATTTTGCTGGATGCAAAATTGACCGCAAAAGCACTAGTGGTACTTGTCACTTTCTAGGACACTCACTAGTCTCTTGGTTTAGTAAAAAGCAAAATTCCGTGGCCTTTATCAACGGCGGAAGCCGAAGTATGTAGCGGCCGGTAGTTGTTGTGCTCAATCTCTCTACATAAAACAACAACTAGAGGATTTTAAAATTCTTATTTGATCATATTCCCATAAGGTGTGATAACACAAGTGCCATAAGTTCTAAGTAAAAATCCTATCCAACACTCTCGCACAAAGCACATTGAAATTAGATACCATTTTCATAAGAGATCATGTGCAAAAAGGGGACATTGAACTTGAATTTGTGAGCACCGACCAGTCAATGGGCGGATATTCCTCACGAAACCTCTCATTGAAGAACGATTTTGCACAATACGACGTGAAATGGGTATGGCAAGGTACATTGATATCAAATGAACTTGAATTTGTTGCTTTTCTAATTGATACAACCATGTCTAACCTACCTATGTATATATATACCTTGAGAATTAAACTTAAAATTGAAATGTTCCATATCATGATCATGCTTTATATTCATGAATTTGTTTGTATAACATGTTGAGTGATGATTGGAGATATTGAACATACTATTTTTTTTTTTCAAAATTTCTGGATTTAATGATATAAATATTTCTCAAATTTGAAAAATGGGTTAAAAATCAAAAAAAGAAAGTCTGCCAAGTACATCCAGGCGACTGGATGTCCCAATTCAGGCGACCCTACCCTACATTAGGCGACTAATTTAAGGGTACAGAAAGTGTCCTTAGGCTTGATCCAGGCGATTGGATCTACGATTTCACGGGTAATTTAAAACAAAGGTAACCCTAAAATCTTTTCATTTTCTCTCATTCTTCTCATTTTTTCTCTCACTTCACTTTAGGGTTTTGGTCGAAATTCCCTCCTAAACCTCCTCCAAACACAAAATCCCTCCCAATCACTCTCAAATCTCTCATATTACAAAACCCCCTATTCAAACCCTAATCTCCATCAATCCGAAAATGGCTCCAAAGAAGTCTTTTGGTGAAGGGTCCAAGAAAAGACACAAATCTAGGGCTCAAGAGGATGAACCTGTAGCAATGGACAATGCTTTTCGTTCCTCCGCGGATTTGGTAAGATTCCATGATGAAATCTCCCCTAGAGCTGTAGTTTTTGGCAAAATAATAGATTTCCCATTCTTTGCTAATTATCATATTCATCTTAGAGAGCTCTCTTAAGCTGAAGGGTGGGAAAACTTTCTTAGTTTACGACAAACTCAATACACCACTCTTGTCAAGCACTTCTACACCCTACCATGAAAGAGGTACGTAGTTAGGACTATAGTGCTTAAATTGTTGGATGTGAGTATAATATGCCCTATCGCAGATAATAAATGGGTAATCCTACTCAAGTTGTGCCTAAGAAATCTCGAATAACTATAGTGAAAATGAGAATAATGAGTTGATCTGGACTCTTGTCACCATGGGTTAACACGTGTATTGAGTATAGGAAATTGAATACAATCACTAGGAAAGATGACTTTCCTTTTCCTTTCTTGGACCAAATTTTAGAGAGTTGCAGGTCATGCGTATTATTTTTATTAGATGGGTATTCATGATATTACCAAATTGAAATGCACCTGAAGATCAAGAGAAAACCACATTCACTTATCCTTTTGGTACCTTCTGCATTTAGAATGATTCCTATTGGTTTATGAAATGCACCTCGCACTTTTCAAAGATGCATGTTGAGTATTCTTAGTGATGTGGTAGAGCATTATTTGGAGGTTATAATGAATGATTCATTTGTACTGTTTGGTAACTGTTTTGATGAATGCCTTTTTATTGCAAGAAGTCTTAACTTGCCCACACCTAAGACTGACAAGGATGTGAGATAAATCCTAAGGCATGCCGGGCTTTATAGGAGGTTCATAAAAGACTTTAGTTTCATATCTAGACTTATGTGTGACCTCCTAATGAATTACAGTACTCTCTTTGATGGGACCCAACCTTGCCAAGAAGCTTATAATAAGCTAAAAGGCATGCTCACTACTACACCTATCAGGAAACCACGAGATGTGGACTTTTCATTATGAAATCATATTTGATGCAAGTAATTGGAGCTGTTTGTAGACACCCTATTTCACATTTTTTAATTTTCACAAAAATTCCAAAATTAATTTGAGGATCAAAACCCATATTTAATTCTAATTGGTCAAAATTGAATTAAGAAAGAAATAATGGTTTTTTTTTTTTTTTTTTGCTTTTTCTTATTGGTCATAAATAAATTTCATCATGAGCTTACATGCGTAGGATTATTTTAAGATTAGATTAAATTTAAATTAATCAATAATTAATTTCTATTGCTTGATACATTTAAATGTGGTGGACATTAAAACATGGGATAATTGCTAAAAAAGATTAATTGATTTAATAATAATAAGTAATTATCTTAATTAATAATACCCAATATTTTTATTAATAATTTAAGTGATTGAAACATAATCAGAAAAGAAAAGGAGTCCTCAAATTTCACAACTCTTTTTATCCGACCTTCTCATAGATTATTTGTGAAATCTAAAGGGGCTAATGGGTAGTTTACAAATGACTAACCTAGTCATATTGGAAAGCAACTACTCCTCCTCACCTTCGGGTTGATAAAGAAGAAAGAAGATAATTGTTATGGGGTGAAGGACCAACCTGGCGGATATACTCAAAGGGGGGTTAAAAATCTTAAGATCGATAGTTGATAAATGAAAAGGTAGTTGAGTCCTCACAAAGGACTTGATGATGAAACCTACGGGGAGTTGTCTAAGAAAAAAGGAATTTCATTGGCAACAACTCTCCCAAGATTGGTTAATATTGCCTCACCCCACGCCTCCCTCATAGTCATAGAGCCATAGAAGTTCTTGGATCCCCCTCCTAAAGAAAACAGACGTTTTTGATTCACTATTCAGAGTTCCTTTTTCTCTCACCGTCACCACTACTGCTTCGAGGACTAGAACTTGGATAGTTTTCTTGTTCTCAACTTTTCTGTATTGACTAAGTTGTTTCATTTATCGCATAGCTAAAAATATTTTCTCCAACAAACAGGTATAGCGCATATATGCAACGATCCTCATGTGTTGACATCTTTCTTCCATTGGATTTCATGGGTCATCGAATATCTCAGTAGCGAAGGAATGATTGGGTCACAAACTCCAACGGGTCATGCACGCCTACACGTCCTCAGTGATGGGATACAACACATAGTTCCAAGAGAGTAGTTGCAATGACTAGAATGAGTACAACACAATCTTTGAGGTACAAAAGATTCCAGCCGTGTGTGCTTATAATGAGATATGCATGATTGTTATCTTTTCCATGAGATATGATTATTATGAGATAGTCTTGTCCTGCATGCTTTGAGTGAAGACAGGGAAAAGGGGATATTAAGTCCATGGGCATTGTAGATTTTCTCGTCGGACAAATAATATTTGTGAGCCAAGGAAAAGGGGATCGATTCAAGACTTTGGCTAAAGAATTTTCATGGAGTAATTAGCATCATGGACTGGAGCACCTTAATGACTATGGGAATTATGATACCAAGGAATCTAAAGCTTATGTGATTGGAGTTGTTGGATGGGGTAACTGGACTTTTTCCGGGGTTAGCAAATCTCATGCTATTCAATTTGGTGCACTCTGGAGGATAGGCATAGTGATCTTCTCCCTTGGTACCCTTTAGGTTCTAGTACAGGATTCTTGTTCAGGAGGTTGCATGCCACTACATACTCGTTTAGGAAGTTGCACCCCACCACATGCGGGTATGATCTCATTCTTTTCACATGTGCTGCAATTAAATTAAATGCAATCCATGCCTATGTAATTCTGAGTGCATTTTTCAATGTTTTAATCAGTTTAATCTTTCATAAATGCTTAGAATGATGTTAGCATAGATTAGAATCTGTGAAAAACCTATAAATGTTTTTTTTTGCTAAATAACTATAAAATATTATTGATATCTAATCGATCTGAGAATGAAGTCTGCCCCTTGGGAAAATCGGAACTTGAGGTGGAGACTCGTGCCAAATTGATCGAGCATCTCCATCTTGCAGAAACTAGGTTTAATTAATGCACGGTTATGTATTTTTGCTTGTTGTGATTATGTTATATATTAATCTTGATTGCTTAATGATTAATCACTGTATGTTCTTATTTGCATGTATTGTTTTGATGACATGAACTATTGAGTCGTATGCAAGTTGATTTGTTAGCTCAATAGATCTTAGGCTTATGTCAACTTGGATTGGTGCCTAACACCTCTCAATCCAATAACTTAGCCCTGAACTTAATTATTGGATATGTTAGATTTGTTTGATTTGTAACCTTTATTACTTTCTTATTAGATAAATTTCAAGTAGGAAACAAATCTTTGTATATTTTATGTTTAGATTGTAACTATGATCAAAGCCTTTAACAATTTATTTTAAAAAAAAAATAAAATCAATTGTACTATTTTTCTCAAATATCATTAAAAGAGGTATTTTAGATATTTTTCTTTGTTTTTGTTATAAAATTAAGTGGGGAATCCATTATAAATTCGTGTAGATTAAGGGGAACCAATATTATCAAGTCAAATCACTATTGTTAATTAAGAAACCATGGCTTTAGACATAATTTTTGACATGTTTTGGGTCGATGGTCGTGATTCTCACAATTAGCATTAGTATTTGTGTATAGTTTAGGTTGTGTTTTATTTTTTTTATTTATTATTATTTTTGGTTTTGTTTCTAACCTCTTTTGGAGGAGTTTAGCTTTTTTGTTTACGTCATTACACTAAGGTACTCTCCATAATCTTTACTCTTTATTGTTTTTCTTTGTTTACATTGAGAATAACCTAAGTTTTTAGGTTGGGGCAGGTTCTTGAGATGATTTGCATGTTGTTTTAGTTTTATGATAGTTTTTTTTTAGTGTTTTTAGTCAAATATTTCAAATAATATTTGTTGCTTTAGCATGAGTTTGAAGTTTGAAGTTCATCATGCTACTTATCTAAAGAATTCCCCTATTTTTCATGCTCAACTATTTTGCACATGCACTTTAGCGAAATGAATATGATTCTTAGTAAAATGTGGAGACTTTGAACCCATGTGAGTTTTTAACCCATTTTTTCTTTAATTTGGAGGGTTATTTTAATTGATTTAAACAATAATAAGTAATTATCTTAATTGTTAATACCCAATTATTTTCAATTTAATTAATTTAAGTGATTGAAACCTAATCAGAAAAAGATTCCTCAAAGTTCATAACTCTTTTTAGTCGACCCTCTCATTGCTTATTAGAAAGCAACTACTATTCCTCACGGGTTGATAAAGAAAAAAAAGGTAGTAGAGTCCTCACAAAGGACATGATGATGAAACTTACTTGAGTTGTATAAGAAAAATGGAATTTCATTGGCAATAACTCTCCTAAGAGGTTCTTGAGATCCCCCTCCTAAAGAAAAAAGTTGTTTTTGATTCACAATTCAGAGTTCCTTTTTCTCTCATCACTACTGCTTCGATGACTAGAACTTTTTGGATAGTTTTCTTGTTCTCAACTTTTCGGTATTGACTATTCTGTTTCATGTACCGCCTAGCGAAATATATTTTCTCCAACAACAAACAGCCGAACAGGTATAGCGCCATGCAAGGATCCTAGCTCATGTGTTGACCTCTTTCTTCAAATATTGGATTTCATGGGTCATCGAATATCTCAGTAGCGAAGGAATGATTGGGTCACAAACTCCAACTGATCATGCACGCCTACACGTCCTCAGTGATGGGATACAATACATAGTTGCAAGAGAGTTGCGTGATTATAACGAGATACCAATGACTATAATCAGTACAACACAATCTTTGAGGTACAAAAGATTCCAGCCGTGTGTGCTTATAATGAGATATGCATGATTGTTATCTTTTCCATGAGTTGATTATGGTTATGAGATATAATTGTTATCTTTGTCATGTGATATCTATATATATCTATATAATATATAAAAGCAGAAAACATTAGCATTAAAATCTAGAGTGTCTCACATCATGACAAGTGGCATGTCTATCTATCATTTAAATTTCTGAAATGATATGTTTAATTTTTAAATTTCTGAAATGATACGTTGTTTACTACTAAAAGACATCTTAATAAAATATCATAATAAAAAGTTTTTAAATAAAAAAAGATAATAACAAAATCTTTAAAAGAAATCTCTTACTACTAAAAGATATCTTAATAAAATATCATAATAAAAAGCTTAAAATAAGTCTCTTAATAAAATATCATAATAAAAAGTTTAAATTGGTCTCCAAAACAAAGTTATGATGGAAGTAGAAAACCGTTTCAATAATAAACACAATTAAAAATGACGTGACATTACATAATTAAAAACGTTTAGATAGTTTTTTTTTTTTTTTTTTAAGATGTTTAAAACTCTTTTTTTTTTTTTTGTTTAAAAGACATCTTAATAAAATATCATAATAAAAATCTTTTAAATAAAAATAGATAATAACAAATTCTTTAAAATAAGTCTCCTACTACTAAAAAGATATCTTAATAAAATATCATAATAAAAATCTTTAAAATAAAAACAGATAATAACAAATTCTTTAAAATAAGTCTCCTACTACTAAAAGACATCTTAATAAAATATCATAATAAAGAGTTTAAATTGGTTTCCAACACAAAGTTATGATGGACGTAGAAAACCCTTTCAATAATAAACACAATTAAACTCTTTAAAAAAAAATTGGTATATAAAAAAGAAAAATGTCAACACCAATTATTATTTTTTTTTATAAAAAGAGTCGTAAACATTTAAAAAAAAAAAAATCTATCATACACATTTTATAAAACAAATCTTAAATAAATCTCCTATTACAAAAAGATATCTAAACAAAATATATTTCTCTTAGAGAAATTAAAACAATTATGTCAAACATGTTTTAAAAAAATTATAAAAATTTCAACACCAAATTTTCTAAAATAGGAGTCGTACAAATCTTAAAAAAAAATCTACACCATTTTTTTTTTTTTAAATAAGAGTAATAGATAAAGAATATTGTAGTGTAACTCTGTGTTAGAGTACTCTTTTAGTGAAAAGGTATTGATTGGTGAACAATCACTTAAGATATCATTTGGTGAACAGACATACTCCTTGATAGAAAGAAGATAAATAGAGCACGTTAAATTGAAGGTTTCCTCATTCTTCCATAATTTGCTTACGTAACATCTAAACAATGGTAATCTGGTACAAGTTTTGTTCTTCTACTTCTTTTTCTTTTTTATTTATTTATTTTTCTATCATGATCTATTTTTATTTTTGTGTTTTTGTATGTTTATATGACTGCAAGGGGCTTTAAACAATGGTAATCTGGTACAAGTTTTGTTCTTCTACTTCTTTTTCTTTTTTATTTATTTATTTTTTCAAACATGATTTTTTTTTCTTTCCTTTTTTTGTGTTTTTGTACATTTATATGACTGCAAGGGGATCTAAGAGGCAATTGAACTAAGGTAATCTTTTATTTTTTGCTTGATTCTAACTTATTTTCTGTTTTATCAATTAAAGATAACTATTTTTTCTCAATTATTATACACTATCTAATTCCTTTTATTTTTCTGTTGTTGGTGCAATTCCATCTATTTGTTATTATTAGTTTTATTTTTTTATGGAACATATTTTCCATAAAATAATTCGGAATATATATTTTGATCATATACACATTATGTGTTTATATAGAGTTTTTTCCGTGCGTTGCACGGGTTATACACTAGTAATATACAAAAGCAGAAGACATGAGCATTAAAACCTAGGATGTTTTATATCATGACAAGTGACAAGTTTATCTATCATTTAAATTTCTGAAGTAATATGTTTAAATTTCTGAAGTAATATGCTATTTAAATTTCCTAAGTGGTTTGATTTTATTTTTCCTAAACACTTTTAAATAAAAATAGATAATAATAAATTCTTTAAAATAAGTCTCTTACAATTAAAAAGATATCTTAATAAAATATCATAATAAAATGTTTTAAAATAAAAACAGATAATAACAAATTCTTTAAAATAAGTCTCCTACTACTAAAAGACATCTTAATAAAATATCATATTAAAAATCTTACAATTATGACAATCTCCTAATACTAGAAGACTTCTTAAATTAGATTACAAAAAAAAATTAAAATCAATTCAAAAAAATTTACCGTAGCTTTAAAATAAAACAAATAATAACAAATTCCTTAAAATAAGTCTCCTACTACTAAAAGACATCTTAATAAAATATCATAATAAAAAACTTACAATTATGACAATCTCCTAATACTAGAAGACTTCTTAAAGAAATATAAATAAAAATAAAAAATAATAATAATAATAAAATAAATTCAATAATACTTTAAAATAAACAGATAATAACAAATTCTTTAAAATAAGTCTCCAACTACTAAAAACATCTTAATAAAATATCATAATAAAAAACACAATGATGACAATCTCCTAATACTATAAGACTTCTTAAATTAGATCCAAAAAAGTAATTCTTAAAGAAATTATTCATTTCATGTTTTTTTATTTATTTATTGAAACGATAACATTTCACATAATTGATATGCGCTGTGTTTTATTATGTGAACCATCTTCTTTATTTTATTTACTTATTTTCTTCCCCTACAAATCAATTACAGAAGTAAGGCTAATCTTTTTCTGCAAACAAATTTACTCAAAGAAGCAAGATCTACATTTCTCTGTAAGTAGAGTTTCAAGAGTTACCCAAACAAGTTGAAATACCCAAGCATGTTGAAAAGGTCAGAAAACTGTATTGCTTTGTCATTTTTTTATAATGCACGCATAATTAGTAGAAAAGAAAAGAAGAACCAAAACCAATGCCTAATTGATACTTTTTTTTTCTTTCAAATAATTCAAATTATGCTCTTAATTCTTAAGACGGATTTATGTTTTTTTTTCCTAATCAAAGAAGTGAACTTTTTATATCTCATGGTTAAAAAAATGGTTCACAAAAACAAAAAATGCATAAAATGATCATCAATTGATTCAATTGCCCAGTTATACAAATATGAAAAAGGAAAAATCAGAATTATTGTATATTAAAAAATCAACTTTCTCTGAGTGGAAGTTAGAAATTCTACACTACAAACTGTTTTTTCAAAAAACATGTGCTAATAAAATATAAAATTAAATGTCAAAGGTTTGGTTAGAAAAAATTAAGGATTAATTTTTTATGTTTCACAGGAGCTTTCATAGACTAAAGCGAACTTCTGACTCTGGTATGTGGTAATTTGGCTTTTTTTTCATATTTATATTGTTAAAGAAATAAGACTCTCACAAAATTTACACAGACAGAATGCATAAAATGAATCATCTATATTATTATTGTGCATATAGCTGAGAAAGTGCGGTATAATTTTTATTATAAATCATTGTTTATAAGTATAATTTGTATGTAAAGTAAGTAAAACACAACATTTGAATAGTAGTAGTAAAATATTACTAAATTGTCTGAGAGTTCCATAAAGCTAGTAAACATAATTGAAAGTAAATATAAAACATTGTATTAACGAATAACAATGGTTTGTACTTTCATATTTTTACACCCTATCAATTAATTCACCAATTTCAAATAAAAAATATAATCAAATAATACAATCAAATGCAAACATGGTAGATTTTGGTATATAGGAAAGCATAAAACATACAGAAACATGATTAAAATAAAATTATGATAGGAAAAAAAAATAGTACTTATATCATTGTTCTAGAAAATTACCACTATTGAGATGTTTGGTTAATATGTCACTGGTACTTTCTCTAGGCCAGCCTTGCTTTATAACCTACAAATAAAACATATATCTATTAGACTGGATTTCAAATATGTCAGTCATCTTAGAAAATTATCATTGTTCATAAATTGCAAGAAGAAAAACATTATATTTATTAATTATAATTTCATATCATGAAAAAATGCCAAATTACCATGTACAAATTACCACATACCAGAAGTCAGAAGTTTCGCTTCAGTCTATGAAAGCTCCTGTGAAACATGAAAAAGTAATCCTTAATTGTTTCTGAACCAAACCTTTGACATTTAATTTTATATTTTATTAGTATATGTTTTTTCATTTTTTTTGAAAAAAACGGTTTCCACTATAGAATTTCTAACTTCCAATCCGAGAAAGTTGTTTTTTTAATATACAGTAATTCTGATTTTCTTTTTCGTATTTGTATAACTGGGCAATTGAATCTTGTTTCCTCACATCATTTTCCCAATAATAATATAGATGATTCATTTTATGCATTTTGT
>OU015761.1:54966230-54993208 GCA_907173295.1 Fagus sylvatica | reverse complement strand
CATTAATGGCATTAATGTTCATGACATATTAATAATGAAAAATAATGCTTCTTCCAATATATATTATTAACAAATAATTAATAAGTATATTTCCTCACCAAAATCCCAAAACTAAAACTTTCATATACATCTGTAAGATTACTTGAAATATTAATAGGCCTCAACCTCAAGCATAAAAAAAAATGCTGCAAAAAAATAAAGTAGGACAAGAAAGATTTCATAGCTTGAAATATAGAAATTAAACAAGCTAGCTAGCTATAGTTTTCTCTACAAACTTATCTATTATGCAGTGGATTTGGGCCTGTGTAGACTTTTCTCTTATCAGCACCAAAAATTTCATCACTATCTTTGTTTGCATTACTTCCTTTAAAGCCACCATGAGGTTTAACAGGATTGAGCTCAGAAGAACTAGACCCAACTTTGAATCTGCTAAATCTTCCAATCCCTTCAGCAAAACATGGAGTCTCCAACTGTACTAGCATCAGCAGAAGCAAAGACAAGCATGCTAACTCTATTCTCAGACCCATTTGTTTCTTTTTCATAACCCAAATCATGGCATGGATTACTCTCTCTCTCTACTCTCTTCTATTTCTCTCTCTTTTATAAGACCAAAAATGGGGTGGTGTTGTTTTAAGGTGGGGTTGTGCTGAGATGACTATTTTATGAAAGAAACTTTTTGGGTTTTATGTATTTTAGAGCTAGCCTTGGGGTTTGAACTTTGAAGAAGAGGGGCTTAGTCAATGAGAGGGGTGAGAGTCAAAATGCATAGGGTTTGCTGCCTGGTTTGTTTCTATAAAAATATATGGTGGTGCAGAGGGTGTTATTGGAAACTTTCCTTTGCTACTGATTTCAGAGCCTAATTTTTTGTTGGGGAAAGCTCTACCACCAGAATGAGACAGAAAGAGAGGGGGGAGAGAAAGAGAGAGAAAGGGAGGTGGGTTCTGACTTCTGAGTTTCATAAGCTGAAAGCTCCCCTAGCTAAGCTACATCTCAACCTTTATCAATCTTGGGTCATATGAGATAAAATAATTTTCTTGGTTTTTACTTTGTTTAGCTATTTAGAGGATCTTGCCTAGTGAGGATGTCTTCTTTGCAAATCTTTACCCAAACTGAAAATTACCCCAAGGCTATATTAGTATATTTACCTTCCCCAAAGAGGATGGCCAGGGACATGGTGGGGACATTTAAACCAATATATATATATATATATATATACACTTATAATTTGAATGTGTTTATTATTTTAACACATAATAAATAATTATATTTTTTTCTTTTTATGATCGGTGACATATTAATTTGTACCATTTTTGTAATAAATTTAGTAATATCTCTCACTGTCATTGAACTAAAAAAGAGTGATGCTTGATGCTGCATTTATTCACAAATGCTTTGTTTGGGTAGACTTTAAGTGACAATTTTACCAAGAGATCATCTCTATTCTCCAAAATTATGGAAATACAATGGAGAATTTTAAATTTTGAGAATAAAAATGGATTCCCACATTTTATATAAAGATTTTTGAATCCAAGTATGTAAATTCTTCGTTAAATTGAAGTGATTTATCTCTTCCACATAATCTTTAAATTACCCATGCACATTTTTGTTATTGTTGTTGATAATGCAATAGTTGGGGAAGCGGGATTTAAATCTCTGGATGTCTCCATTTGATAAATCAGAAGTGTCAACTAGTTGAACTACAAGACTCTTGAAAATTATCTATTTGCATTCCCATTAGTTTGAATCAATTTGTAGATTATAGCATAATATGATATAAACAACGGTTAATAAAATGTGTGGTGAGACCTGATATTCATATTAGATAGGGGAGAATTATTCCTGGAGTATTAAAGAAAAATAAATATTTAAAAAGTATAGGACTAAAAATATGGGACGGGGAGTATAGTTCTATAATTACCTTGTAAAGAACACCAATCGATGCTATCAAACTATTAACTATTAAGCTTTTAGCTCAACTGTTTGTTACTGATTTGCTATAGACTATAGTTAAGTAAAAAAAGGATAGCCACTTCAAGTCATTCTTTAGAAATCTCTTTGGCATGCATGGTGCAAAATTATTAAGGAAAATTGAAATTTATCTCTCAGTGGCGAGGCATAACACTTTTTACCTCCCTAACTTCAACACAAATTACATTAAACCTACATATAATTTAGATTGATATATTTTCATGACCATATACTGTCAGAAAAACATTTGATACCTTAGTTGCACACAATCAATTGCAATGAGGCCTAACTATAGAAAGTTAAATTATAATTTACTATATTATTACAACTTAGAACATTCTTTTTTTACTTAAGGACAAAGAAAAAAAAAATCTCCTGAACAAAAGAATCAAAAGGCAACAATACCGTCTAGGGAATCATTAAAAATGAAATTACAAAAAGTAAAGCCATATAATTCAAACAAGTAAAATGCTGTTCTGCTTATTCCAATTTTCTTTATAAATCTTATTTCCTCTTTACTTCATACCATCGGTTGACTTATTATGTCAATGCAGATACATAATATAACGAGCCATTTATGTTGTTATGTTGTGGTATGATAGACTACCTTTTATTACTCTAAAAGCACAAACTTGTACATTAATAATGATAAATCTAATTACTTAATCATTATCCTAAGATGGTGTATCTTATATATCTTATATATAACCATCTAAATTTGGCACATGAACCATGAACCCACAAATTTAGTATAAGTTGTAAAGTCACTTAGGTATTCAGCTTAGTGGTAATCCCCTCCTCAAAAAGTCTTACTACTCTAGGAGGGCGTGAGTTCAATCCCCGGGATTTTCAAAATATACGTGTGTGTGAGTTTAGATTAGAATTTCTATCATATATATATATATAAATAAATAAATATAGTATCAGTTGTAAAAATACGTCATTGGTAGGATATACATGGCAATTTACGTGGTTCTTCATTCGTGCAATATGAAAACTGTGTTAAAAAAGAGAGTAGTAATACACATCATTTGTACACACCATTTGAAACATAGATATATATCCGTTAAATGTGAAAATTTATAAATATTAATGTCCACAATTTGTAGATGTGTGTCCATATTAGGTGGTGTGTATTGTGAGCATATCAGGATATACAATAATATTTACCCTAAAAAAAATGATATAATGATATTGTTGTATTTTTGTATTTTTTTTTTGTTTTTTGTGCAGCATTAATTTCTCTTTAAACAATGTATGGCATTCCATCAAAAAAAAAAAAAAAAAAACAATTTGTGGCATTAATTAAAACCATGTAAACATTTTGCAGTTGATTTGGAACTCTATCCAATGCTAATTTTCTATATAGAAAATGGTCGGCCATATTTAGGCAATTAGGATTTGTTAGAATTATAATTAAATGATTAAATTCACAATTTCTTAATAACTTAACAATTATTCTAACAAGTTTTTCTAATTTCTAATAAATTTCAGCCTAGGTTTATTGAATTTACAAATATGCATTTTTAAAACCACTTTGTTACAAACTTTGGCCCCTTAAAAAGTTTTTGGTGAGTCGGATCTGTCCTTTGGGATCTATTCGTTTATCATTTTGTGGTGAATTGACATATAAAAAGTTAATTCAAGTAGCATAAATTATATTCTTTTTCTTTTTTTTCTTTTTTCTTTTGAAATACATGGAAGAGCATAGCCAAAGCCTCAGACGTTAGTCACTTTACCTTCGCCAAGGCCTATGTTTATACTTTGTTCAATTCATAGAAAATAAAAGTCTTATGAAAAAAAAAAACCCATGCTTTAGAAATGGCCAATTTATCAATTAGAAACTGTTAGTGCATGTTGTATATAATACTTTTTTTTTTTCTTTTGTTTACAAGTTTTTTATTAAGATTTTCAGTTTATATGATGATATGCATTTCTGGAAATTTAAATGGAATGTAAAATTTCATCAATAATAGAGAAAGATAATATCATGTATTTAGAAGTAAGCGTGGGCATTAAAAAAACTTTGAAAGGTATAAAGAATATATATCTAATCTTTGAAAAGTTTGATTTGAAATTTATGATTAGACCCTTGGTGACCAAATTAAGTCGTAGTTCATATGTAGTTTTCATGTGAAAACTTATCGCCATAATAGTATGAAATTGACCAATTGTTTACATATATATAACCTCTCTCCCTTTGTCTATTTGCAATTCTTGATCAAGAATATACTTATCATAAAGTCAAAAAGGAGGTACTATCTTTAGGCCGAAAAAAAAGTTCAAAATATAGGATTAAACTTGTTTATGAATTTTCCTTTTTTGAGAATGGTTTATGTAATATATTGAACAATGTAACAATTAATCAATGCAACAGAATATACATATTTTCCTACCCAGTGATGGAACAAAATGTAATAAAAAACTGTTTTAGCAAAAAGAAAAAGGAAAGAAAACTTAACTCTCTCAACAAACAAAGAGGATAAAAAAATACGAGGAAATTAAATTTTAGTTGATGGAACTTTTAATGGAAAAATTAGAAAACTGGAGGCAAAGGAGCCTGTGTGGGCCATGAAGAGGTGGGAGGTGAATATCAGAATGTATGTAGTGGTTACTTTCTTATAAGAAATGATGATGTTTTTGGTCACTTTTTTATTTTTAGAAGAAAGACTAGCCCATGAAAGTCATGGACACTTGATGATTTTAGCACCCAAAAAAAAAAAGGTGACCCAAAAATCCTAATAGTATATCACTAAAGTATAATTACTTTTATTAATTTCATTACCAAAGATACCTAAATTTCAACCGCTAACTTTGGGTACATATATGATATTTTTAGTATGATGTGGATTGTGAATGAATAAAGTTCTCCAATTGAATCAAGTAAGATACTCTCTAAACTCAACCTTTTTGTAGTCTCATAATAGGCTAATAGCTAGCAAGCATCCTATATTTAGGCATTACAAATCAAGTGTATATATATATATATAAAGAGGATGTAATACCTTTTAGCAAAAAAAAAAAAAAAATGTAACACCAATTTCCCATGGTGTGATAAAAAGCATACTAGAGAAAAGGAGATAATAAGTCTTGCGCATTAAAGAGGGCCATGGCCAATTAGTAATTATCATGCAAATTACTGTGGAATCACAGTACGTATGATTAGGCCAAGGCTTTCCATTATCATGTTACACATTTCTTCAATTGAAAAATACTCATTAAAATGCAATGTGCATAGACTATCAGAAGGGAGAGACCCTTGTGTTGAATGGAACTAGTGGGAATGAAACTCTGCACCCTATTTAACGAGTAGAAAGATGGTGTCAAAGTTGAGATTGAAGATTGGGCCAGGACCAAAATTAAAAAAAAAAAAAAAAAAAAAAAAGCGTTTGCTAGAATGAGGGTATTTTACAATACCCATGTGAGTACGGTACCTCTAATAGATAAAATCTCATATTGATGGTAATATCACACATAATGTACCTACCTCACATATGATGGTACCTACCATCACATTGCTTGGTACCCTAAATTTTTATTTATTATTTAAATTTAATATATATAAAAAATCAGATAGTACCAACATCACATTTGATATAGTACTAATATCATATATGATAATACCTATATCATATTTGATAGCACCAATTAAATAGGTATCATACCCACAAAAGAGTGCCGGTACGTATCGTAGAATGACCCAGAATAAGGTAAAAGATTAGTTAAGTCTTTGAATAATTCTAGACAAAGTTAAGATTAGCTTAATTCCCATGAGGAAAAATGGAGTTTGAGCAGGATAGTTGAGCTTGGGTCTATATCACATTGGGTTGAGTATGATTCACGCTCAAAATGCAAATGTGTGAAATCTATGGACTTGCTAAGGTAGCATTTGGTTACTTTAGTGCATCTGAATTTTAAATTTTGGTAGAGAATAGAAATATAGAATACATCCTGGGATAATGTATTTTGGTAATTCTTTTGAGAAATAGAGTTCAATATTATACTAAAATTCACAAGAAAAAGTAAGGTAATTGATATTTCCACATTAGTTCATGATATTTCCGCTCCATTTGGCCAAATAGTGATATTTCCATACCAAATGGTGTGGAAATATCATACACTAGTGTGGAGATATCAGCCCTCAAAAGTGATTATACTAAATGAAACTATATCTAGTAATGTTACAGGAGAGCGGAGAATATATTTTTTCTATTCATAATAATTTATTTTTAAAATATTATGCAACAATAATTTTAAAATTAGATTGTTTTATTTTTTTTATAAAAATTAGCTAAAATAATTAGATAATTAACGCATTTTAGAAATTCAGATAATTCATTTATTATATATATACTAGTCGCAAACCTATGCGATACACAGGAAAATTATTGAAAATAAAATCTAAATTAATTTTGATTTTTTACTTCTTTTGTTGAATTTTTTTTTTTTAGTTCAAAATGTTGTAGGCAAGATCGATAAAGAGATTTTACGAATCGGATTTAGGATAAATCCTACTTTTTGGTTTAAAAAAAACTAAGAAAGTATTTACCATAGGATAATTAAAATTTAATATAATGTAATTTTTCTTTTGGCATAAGTTGAATATAGTCCAATTTTTATAAAACACGATTCATGTTTATATTTACCATATGGATCATGTTTCCATCCAAAAATAAAATAAAGGATACTTAAAATAAGAAGGACAAATAAATACATGGACACATGATTATATGATCAAACCTAAATAATTTTCATAACTCATTTAAGCTCACATGGTTTCATTATAACAAATCCATCCATCTTTCTCCATTGCCAGCAACAAAATTAAATGAAATACATAATGAACTCTAAAAATCTTGATGAAAATTGATAATTATGATTATTATTAAAAGATATTTATATTGTGTTTATATATGAAATATATTTTAGTATTAGACATTAATTATGATTGTGTTTTATATATGGAATAATATATTCTTATATTAAAGAAAATATGATGTGTCAAAATTCTAATGGAATGTTTAATAATAGAATAAAATTCAATTAGAAAATATATATTAAAATAATGAGGTGTAAAATTGTGAGATTTCAAAAGCTTATGTGGCGCAACATGATAAGGTCAACTAAAAGTAAAAAAGTTTCAGTTTTACATTATAGTATAGATTATATATATTATATATATATATATTATATTATATTTACTTCAGTGTAATATGAGATAATTGTTAAATAATAATTTGGTTTTTGGATGCTCAAAAATCCAACCAAGCTTTTTGTTGAAACCAAAAATTCATTGTTGTGAATCTTTTTTTTTTTTTTTTGGTGGGTGGTGGGGTGGTTGTGTGGGGTGGGGGGGGGGGGGGTAAACAATAAATCATGAAAAATTATCAAAATTCTTGAAGACCCATAAATGCATATAAATCCACAACTATAGACCGCAGTGACCATGGCCAAACCCCAACTTTGGCCACACCACCACTACTCAACTCTAGCGACCTACTTCCATAAAGCTCACATATACTTGTTAAAGAATTGTTATGATAAGAAAATATATGCGACTTTGAGGCGTACTAGAGTCACATGCCTATAAGATCACTTTATTGATTTGTTTGTTGTGTTTGTGTCACTTTATAAATCCACAAAGTTTTTGTATGTTTTCAATGTGAGAGAAGGCTTCACCCCACTTCTATATCACTATATATGTAATAAATTTATAATATTCATGCCTAGAAAAACCCATCTTCAGTGACCCACTTCCCTAAATCCCACATGCACACCCACCATCGCTACACACCAATCCAAGGCCCATTGCTACCAAAGCCATTGTCGCCATAGTAAACCAAGGCAAAACTCAGAAAGGTCACTCTAAGATGTTATGGAATTTGTTGGGGTGTGCATGGATAGGGTTGGGATGGGTTTAAGATATTTTTCAACCCAACCCAACTTCTTTAGGTTGAGATATCTCCAACACAACCCTAGCCATGGGAGTTCTAAAAACCAACCCAACCCAACCTAACTCGTGACAATCGAGTTAAGTTTGGGCATTTTGTCAAACCTAATAATAAAAAAAAAAAATTGGGTTTTCATTTAACTATCTCATGATTTAATAAATTAAATTAATTCGGGTTACTTGGGTTGAAAATGTTGCCAACCCGACCCAACTCAACCCTAGTTTATTTGTTTTTTGGTATTTTAAGGATCCAACTCAACCCAAAAAAACCAACATGGGGCATCGAGTTGGTGAGTTGAAAGCACACCCCTAATGGTCGGTGAAAGATATTTTGCTGGTGCCACCACCAATTCATCTATTGGCGAGAGAGAGAGAGAGAGAGAGAGAGAGAGAGAGAGAGAGAGAGAGAGAGAGAGAGAGAGAGAGAGAGAGAGAGAGAGAGAGAGAGAGAGAGAGAGAGAAGAGAGAGAGAGAGAGAGAGAGAGAGAGAGAGTTTTTATTTTTTTAAGAAACAAAAGGGAAAAAGAAAATGGAATAAGAGAAAATATTTTTGAATGGAGAATGAGAAGTAAAATTAGAGTGAATGATGAGAATCATCGATTTTAGCTTAAATGAATGAGAAATGGGGGAATGCATTTTTAGAATCTAAGGTTTCGTTTGTTTTGCTGTAAAATATTTTTTGGAAAATATTTTCATTATTTATAGGAATTTGTTTCATTGTAAAATTCTAGTAAAACTACAAATCATTTCCGTTGGCCGAAAAATCTAATGTAAAAAAACGGAAAACGGTTTACGCCTAAATTTTTCATAAACTGTATTCCAAAACTCACTTGCATGCCTCTCTCGCACAACGCACACACAGACAACCCTCATATGGTCTCTCTTGCACAACATTGCCCCTCTTGCCCTCGGTCTCTCTCGGATGCCTCCCCTCCCCTTAGTATCTCTCGTACAGCACGCACGCCCCCCCGGGTCTCTCTCTCACACCCGATCTAGACGCCGCACCCATCGCCGATCTCCGCGGTGACCCACCGTAGATCTGGACGGACCCATCTCGTACATTTTCGATCTTGTACACACCATCTTTGATCTCGTCGATTTGCTAGTTCTCAACCTCTTCTAGCCACTGATCTACTCCTACTCATCTTTTTATTTTCTTTCCGATTCGATTTCTATTTTTATTTTTTGCATTTTTTGTTTGATTTTCCTTGTTAAGGGATTTTGTGGGTTTGATTGTTACTGATATAGCTTGACTGAGGATGAGGTTTTTTGTTATGTGGTGGGTTTTTGGCTTTAATTTGCTATGATTGTGGTGGTCTGTGGTGGCTTTATGGTGGTTTGTAGTAGCTTTATGATGGTTTTTATTTTTTATTTTGCAGGTAGTTTTGTTGTGTTTCTAGTGATTCATTGTTGTTGAGAAATTTGAGTTTGAGATTTTGATTGAAATTTGAGATTGATGAGTTTGGTTTCCCATTCAATTTATTATTATTATTATTATTATTTTATTTTATGTTGCGCCAAACACCACACTGTAAAATATTTTTTGGAGCATTTTCAAGAATGCAACCAAATACGGAAAAGAAACAATTTTCCGATCCTTGAAATCATTTACATTTAAAAATATTTTACGTTAGAAATTTTTTTATAACAAAACAAACAGAGCCTAAACTACAAATTAAGTAAAGTTAACATACATGACAAAAAAACATAAAAATTGCAAAATGCATTCTTGTGTGTGTGTGTGTGTTTGACCCACCACATTGTCAAAGGTTGTGTTAGAAACATATAATGTTATGGAGTACGTGGCATCAGCTTTGGATTGCAATAAGCAAAGATTAAATCCTTAGATGGGCAATGTCGTTATGAGTACATGCGGTATGATTATGGCAAAGAATTCTTTGCCCTGCAAGCAATTAGGGTTTCACTTTTATCATTTTGCCCTTTTCTGTCTTGCTCTTTTTCTTTTCTTTTCCCAGTCAAAGTCTCTGGTCCTATCATCATTGGAACATAACTACTACATGAAATCTTTCTTTGTGGGCTTCAAATGGCCAGCCTTGTTAATGACTAATCATGCTTAGAGAGCCCTTCTGACTGTCTTTTTTCATAGATCCATGGCAGATTATTTATCTCTTTACTCGTTAGTCTTTTGCTCCTGGTAATGAGAGAGAGAGAGAGAGAGAGAGAGAGAGAGAGAGAGAGAGAGAGAGAGAGAGAGAGAGAGAGAGAGAGAGAGAGAGAGAGAGAGAGAGAGAGAGAGAGAGAGAGAGAGATTGTATTATGGGTAAAACTTAGGTACAGTTCCTTAAGTCAAGTACATTAGGTTCTTAGTTGAATTCAAATACACTGAATTTAAATATTTTTGGAAAAGATAATATTGTTTGTGTTTCATTGGTTAATGCAACTATGTGTTTGAATTCAATTGAGGAACTTAATGTACCTAACCTAAGGAACTACATCTAAGTTTTATCCTTGTATTATTTCCTCTTCAAAAGATATGTAGCATTGATAACCTAGCTATGTATGGAAATTTACGATAATGACAAGAACAAGTCTATTGACATTTGACACACCTATTTTTACATCTATTTTCACAACTTGTTGAAGTTCCAGGTTATAATTATTGAACAAATTTAGAAAATATAGATAGTACCAACGATAGACCTTTGTGGTAATAGCATTTTAATAATTATCATAACATGTCATTTCAACAGATTGTGAAATTAGGCATAAAAATGGGTGTCTATCGACAAATTGGAATGACAAATATTGATCTCTCTATCATCTTTAGCACAAAGCACACCCTTTTTGACCGGAAAAACTAAATTATTTTTATAAAATCAACATAAATTATTGTGGCTACATGGCTAGTCTACTCAGGTGATACTCTCTCTCACATTATTGAGTCTTAGATTCAAACACATGAGAGAAAAATTAATTTTGAGGGGAAGGCTACCCCTAATTAATGTGTAGCCTAGTAGTGCTAATGTGTAATAAAAGAGTTGTTATTAATTGATTAAGATGTATATGCATAATCTGGCATTAATAATTTAGCTTCAGATTGTCCAATGAGCATTTAGGCACATTAATTTCTTCCCATGTGTCAAACAAGGATTTGATAAATTGTTCACATTTCAACATGTAAATACTTCATTAACCTTCTCAACCTTTCCTTTTAATATTTTGCACACCCAGAACACTAGTACTATCTAGTTAATTGATATAAATAGAGAGTTATCTAGGTCACAGACGATATGATGATCAGAATCGACAGTCATAATCTTACTGTAGCTAGGATTAACTAGTTAGGTTTAAGGTGGTCAAATCAGCCATAATTAGCCAAGCTGTCTTGGAATAATTATGTTTTTTATTTGAGAGTCTTGAGAGTCTTCTTTTCGTTCTGTTTGGAAATATTTGTAATCCGTGGAAATATTTGTAATCATATGTAGGAATAGTATCTCACATTCAGGGAGTAAGAAGCACATGAGAAGTTCATAATTCAACATGCTAATTACTATCTTAAAGCTAATTACATTGACCATTCGCTGTGACTTGCGTCATAATGACATAACCACCCACCCACCCCCGAAAAGAAAAGAATAAATAAATGAAATTCTTGTAGTAATTGATATATATAATAGTAGCCAAAGAAAGAAGAAGAGAGACATCAGGAACGCCCAAATAGTTGCATATATATATACCCAATTGAACAATCTAAGGGTTCAAGTAGTTGAACAATCTTAGTGTTACTGGAGTTGGTTGGCCAGGGATTGTTAAGCTCAAGCTCTTGGCCTGGCTGAACGTCACTGATTCAATCCTCGAGTGATCACTTTTACTCAACTTGTTGTATATAAGGAAACTTCGGTATGGTTGATATATAATATCAAGGGTTTACTTTCTAGAGATAAGTCCAAAGGTTCTTGTTACTCCAAACAATATGAATCTTACCCTAATAACCCTAATAACATAAATGTATTTTACTCTAAATGACATTCATGTACCCCCACGAGACTATCTACTCATGGGAACCAAAGAATTTCCCGTCTAAAGCTCAGCCAAGAGAAAATGGGTTACCATATAAAGGTATCTGTGTGGTACTGCTACTTGTCACAATAATTTAAGACCTAATCAGATAATGAAAGTCTATTACCAAATATTAAGCAAAACAATTGCCCAAAACATGACATTTTGAGCATTAACGTTGGGTACTTTCTGTAGATGCCCACTTTTTGCCTAAGTTATGGCAGACCAGAGGCAGTCCACAAGAGCCATCTGCAGTAAGCCCAAAGGAAGGCAGGTGACATGATCAAGAGAAGCCCAAAGCACAACAGCCCACAACGGGCCCAGAAGGCACTGTGTCACTGCAAGAGAAATCAATCTGCTGTAAAGCCCAAAGCCTATTGGGAGCAATCTGCCATAAGTCCTCAAATAATAAGCCCAGCCCACGGGGAAGTCAGGGAGTAAAGGGTAATTTCAGATAGAGCCCTACTACTACATTCCTTAAAAAAGCAGAACACTCCAGAAAAATCAAAGAGGGAGAAAGGTCCTCTGAACTGAAGAAAAGCCTCCTCTGAACTGAAGAAAAGCAGACATGTTCACACGCCTACCGTTTCCTCAAGACTTTTCTGCACAGACAGACGACGGAAAGGGGCACAGCAGACTAGAAGCAAGGCAGCCGAATTTCAGCAAACGGAAAGCAACACAACCACGAGGGCAGAAAGGGGAACCTGGAAGCGATATGCAGACTAGAAGTAAATTGATGGGCAGCCGAATCACAGAAACGGAAAGAACACAACCAAAGGCAGAAAGGGAACCTGGAAGCGATATGAGGGGAGTAAATACAGACCGGCCTATGGTCCCTACTCCCTCTGCACGGCAGACAACAGTCAAACAACGGCAGATTCACAAAAAAAAGGAAGGAGCTCAACAAGACAATGAAAGATGCTTCCATGAGAACACAAATAAAGGTAATGCAGTCACCAAAGCCCAAACCTATGGTGACTGCCAACATATAAGTTTATCATTAAAAGGTAATAAGGGGATTTGGTTTGACCAAAGCCCAAACCAGTATGGTGACTGCCAGTAAGTTTTTCATTAAAAGGCTAATTGAGATTTGGTCTGCGAGGTAGCTCAAGTGGTTACATTCTTAAAAGGGGGGGTATTGAGCAGTCAAATGACCAGCAAAAGTGTATCACACCCTGGGGGGTATGAGCAGACAAATGACCAGCAAACCTCAAACACCCTAATGAGACACGTGCAGACAAAGCTTTTCACCATGGAGCCAATTTCTTTCACCAATTTGGTCTGCGGCAATATTTTATGTTATCAGGAAACATTGTCAGCTTGACCCCAATGAGTAAGCCCATTACCCAAAAGCTAAAGGAGTGACCAGGTCAAAACCATGAACCCCATGGATCACCGCAGACCATTATAAAAGAAGGAAACACAGTCATGTCAAGGCAATCTCCTCCAGCCCATAAACGACCTTTAGTCTCCATCAAAAAGCCAAGAAACCCAAGTCAAGGGATAAGAAGAAGAAAAAGATCAATACCCGTACAAAAACACCCTCTGCTAAAAACTCCACAAGCATCTAATCAATTCCATTCCATTGTCACGTGTCTTCAAGGGATAACCCTCCCCTATCACTCATCAAATCTTCCTTAGTCTTTTCAGTTTATTGAGTTCATTAGAGTTCATATTTTATGTTATTCTGTGGTACTCACGCTTACGGTCTGCAGTGATTATTTGGTTTGATGGAAGGGTGTCTGCCATAGTCACTTCATTGAAGGGAGGGCTTCTACGGCAGATCCTTATTGTATAAAGGCCCAGCATAGTAGCAGATCAAGAGGTGCACCATCAGCCATCAGGCAAGCCATCAGCCATCAGTTTGTATAAAGCTCCAGCTCAGCAACAGATCAACATTGAGAAGTGCAGGCCCATCCTCAACCAACCACGACAGGTGACACATGCGCAAGGCTCGGTTTGGAGTTTTGGGCTCAACAACCCATCAACATAAGCTCGGCGACATCCACAAAATTGGGACAGTGGTGAGCAACCACTTGAGCAGTGACACATCCAGATCTGCAGTACATGCCATCGTTGAGCATCCACATTTTGGCGACTCCACTGGGGAGTTGAGCAGCACTTCAGCAAAAAAACCAGATCTGCAGTAATGCCACCAAGGTCCAGAAGACAAAACTCAGTGGTAAATTCCCATCCTGACACAGAGTCAAACGCACAAAATCGAGCCGAAGGGGAGATGCAGCAGAACAATGGAGGAAACGTGGGAGGAGGTGGTAGTAATGCCCAGAAGACAAAACTCAGTGGTAATCATCCTGACACAGAGAAACGCACAAAATCGAGGAAGGAGAGATGCAGCAGAACAATGGAGGAAACGTGGGAGGAGGTGGTATCAGGGGGAGGAGGCAACCCAGCAGCCACCTTTAACCTTGATATATGAGTTGATCCAGAGCCTACAGCAGAACCAAGGAGAACTAGCTGAGTCCATAAGGCAGTTGAAAGAATCCAGCAATAATAGGGAAGCACATGGAGGTAATGGCAGAAACCACGAAGAAAGGGACCACCATGATGAAAGGGATTCCAACAACAAGAATGATGCACCGTTCGTTACCATGTCAGACGTGGCGGACCTCCTCAAACAAGAAAGGGAACGACCACCTAAGGAACCCAGGCATTTTGTGAGAAAGCCGCCCTATCCTAAGGAGCTGCTAAAGGAACCACCGTACCCTGAAAAATACGATACTCCGAACTTCTCCCGACGGCCGGAAGACGGCCAGGAGAGCACATCAGCAAGTTCCTGGACTCCATGGGTCCATTCGCACATCAAATCAAGGGGACTCTGTCTGCGGGAATTCCATGTCCCTTGTTGACAGAGCATATACCTGGTACGCCATGCTACCTGTCTGCGGGAATTCTCGAAGTCCCTATGTTGACAGAGCATATACCTGGTACGAATGATATGGTGGAAAGTTTCTTAGCATGTGGAAGTATTAGATATGGTGGAGAAGTTTCTGCAGTAAGTACTTCCATGTGGAGGAAAAGATTACTCTGCTCAACTTGCACAGCACGAAGCAGCTACCCGGCGAGGATCTTTTGAAGTATATTCATCGTTTCCGGGATATTTCTTTGGATTGCCACGTGAAGTATGAAGAAAGCGAGCTGGTTGAAGTATGCATAGACAACATGCTTCCCGAATTTAGAGCTCACCTCGAGAACTTAGATATTTCACAATTTGCACCACTGCTCCAGAAGGCTAGGAAGACGGCTTTGTCAGTCAAGCCCCATTCAGAAAAGAGAAAAGCTAGAGAAAAGAAGAGCCAAGCCCCTCAGCACTGTGTCACTCACTGTACTACAGTCGACTACAGCCGCGCCAACCGGAAACAAGAGGAAAAGAAAAGACCGACAGAAAAGGTTTTCGAAGAACCACCCCCTTTGCCCTTCACCGTAGAAGAAATGATGGTGATCTTTGACAAGTGGGTGAAAGATGAAGTTATCAAGCTGCCGCAGATCAACAAGCCTCCCACCGAGGAAGAAAAGAGAGATCCCAAGTTCTGCCGCTATCACAGATATGTTCACCATCCAACCGCAGACTGCCGGTCACTACGATGGGAGCTTAATCGAAAATCCAGGAAAATCCAGGAATTCGGTGGTACTTGCATGGTCCGAATCTCACGCACCAGTGATAGCAGAGAGGTGCACAAGAATCCTGCCGTGGTGTCTCCGAATCACAGGGCAAAACACCAGGGCAATGGAGCAGAGAATGGTGTCTGAAAGTCCAAAGTTCGCAGCTTTGACCTTTAGGCACCAATTGCAGGATTGGGACCAGAAGCCAGGAGACAGCTGCTACAGAGGCCATTATCGCTAATAGCAGGACCAGGAGCAAGAATCTGCAGAAGCTCATGCACAGTCGTGCCTTCCTAGAAACCACCAATGCAGTAACCTACACGGATGAAGACACCAGGATGGTCAGATATCCAACCAGCCGACCCCTGACATGTGTCTGCCGTAACCAGCAAAAGCCTGTACAAGGAACCAATTGGGAAACCAGAAGCCAGAGAAGAGTCTTTGGTGGACCAGAAGCAGAAGCTCATGCCAGTCCTGCAATTTCAGGAGCAACCTGACCGCAGAAGCTCCAGTTGCAATGACCACAATGCAGTAACCTTCACGGATGAAGACATGGAGGTCCAATATCCAGACCACCGTCGACCCCTTTATGTGTCTGCCGTAATAAAAGATGTACAAGTTAGGAGAGCTTTGGTGGACACGGGCTCCTGTTTGAATCTGATTCCTTTGAGCACTCTTAAAGCAGCCAACATTCCACAACATAAGATCCAAGGCGCTCCTATTGAAGTAACAGGATTTGGAGGAGCAGCAGAATACACTATGGGGCACATACAGTTAGTCTTAAGAGTAACAGGATGGGCCCATTGGGGCACATACAGTTAGCTTAAGAGTTGGGCCCATTGTGGCTCTTACGCGGTTTCACGTTGTGAATTCAGAAGTCCCATACCACGTGCTGCTTGGCAGACCATGGTTGCACAAGCATAAGTTGATTTCGTCCACCTATCATCAGTGTATTAAAGGGAGGCTCAATGGGAAGCCAATCCGTATAGCAGCAAATCCCTCACCATTTGACCAAACTGAGGCACATTTCATTGAAGCAGCCCTGTATGACGAGCTATCTACCGAAGAACCACCAATCATCAAGCCATCTGGAACACCCTTGCCAGACTGGGAAGATATAAGAAATGACCCAGATGTTGATCCAGATGTTGATCTGCGAGAAGTCCTGGAACGAAAGAAAAAGAGGAAGGAACGCAATGGCAGAAGAAGGAAGGCATGCACCACGATGCACGATACGTACGCGTCCAAATGCCTGATGGACGCATAGTCTACCGTTTGTGAAGGTGCGCGGGACCTGATTGCTCACCGCAAGAGGGTCCCACGCCGGAAGAGGGTAATCTGCGGCCCTCGTCGTGTTATCTGATACAGAAAGAAGCTGAAAGTTACAAAAGCTTGGCAGATGAGAAGGAAGAAGCAAAATTAGAGAAGTCTGCGGCAGAGAATTCAAAGATAACTCCCAAGGAAGACCTGGAGGTAATCAACTTGAGTCATGATCCTGGTATTGATAAACCTGTTTCAATTAGCACCTCGCTGTCTGCTGTAGAGAGGGCCTGCTTTATTAATCTGTTGAAGGAGTACCAAGATGTGTTTGCATGGAAATACGACGAAATGCCCGGGATAGATCCGGGGCTTGTGGCTCACTCCTTGAATGTAGAACCTGGTACGAAGCCAGTTGTGCAGCCCGCAAGGACCTTCCATACTGAAGTGGAAGCTCAAATCACCCAAGAAGTGAAGAAATTGCTTGCTGCCGGTTTCATCCGGTTTCATCAAGCCAATTCAACATCCGCGGTGGCTGTCAAATATAGTACCAGTGAAGAAGAAAAATGGGCAGATCAGGTGCTGTGTAGACTTTCGCAACCTCAACAAGGCATGCCCGAAAGACGAATTTCCCATTGCCAAACATGGACTTGTTAATTGATTCCGCCGCGGGCAGCGCTATGTTTTCCTTCATGGATGGATTTAGCGGGTACAACCAAATTCGGATGTCGCCAAGGGATGCTGAGAAAACTGCCTTCCGCACGCCCATAGGTAACTTCCGCACGCCCATATAACTTCTATTACACTGTTATGCCGTTTGGCCTCAAAAACGCCGGTGCTACTTATCAAAGGACAATGACGGCCATGTTTCACGATATGATCCATCAAGAAATTGAAGACTACGTTGATGACATTGTAGTAAAGTCTAAGAAAAGAGAAGACCATGTTGAAGTCTTGAGAAAAGTTTTTGAAAGGTGTCGCCTGTACAAGCTGAAAATGAATCCTCTCAAGTGTGCCTTCGGAGTGTCTGCGGGGAAATTTCTGGGTTTCCTTGGTGCATAACCGCGGAATCGATGTAGATCCAGCCAAAGCTTCTGCCATAGCCACCATGAGGCCACCAACGTCTCACAAAGAATTGAAGAGCTTCCTGGGAAGGTTATCGTATATCAGAAGATTTATACCAGGTTTGGCAGCAGTAACTTCCACCTTTTCACACCTCCTAAAAAAGGGAGTCTCCTTCAATTGGTCTGCGGAGTGTCAAGAAGGCTTTTGAGAGAATCCAAGCAATTATGACAAAACTCCCCACCGTGTGTGCTCCGATTGCTGGAAAGCCCCTCCGGCTCTATTTAGCTTCCAACAGCCAAGGCAATAGGAGCACTGGTAGCACAAGAAAATGATGCCATGGTGTTGAACAGCCTGTGTACTATGTCAGCCGCGGACTAAAAGACACTGAAACACGGTATTCAGTGGCAGAAAGAGCATGTTTAGCCCTTGTGTATGCTTCTCAGCGTCTGCGGCACTACTTCTTGGCCCACAAAATTCAGTTGATGACCAAGTCTCACCCAATTAGGAGTCTGCTGCAACGACCAGTTCTCTCAGGCAGACTTGCTCAATGGCTATTGCAGTTATCGCAATATGAGATATCCACTGAAACTCCAACAGCAATTAAGAGTCAGGCTATCGCAGACTTATTGGCTCAATTCCCTGGGGAAGATGGCTCAGTAATTTCACAAGAGGTTCCTGGGGAAGTTGGAGGAGCACTGTTGGTCGGAATGGCAGACTCAATATGGACCTTGAACTTCGACGGCTCTTCCACATCTGTGTCAAGCGGAGCCGGTGTTGTACTCACTAGAGAGGATGGCGAGACCATTGCTAAGTCTTTCAAGCTGAATTTTCCTTGTTCCAACAATGCCTCAGAGTACGAAGCTTACATCACAGGGCTAGCCATAGCACACGAAATGGGGATAAAGCACTTAAGGGTGATTGGTGACTCAAATCTCATAGTCTGCCAAGCTAAAGGGGAATTCTCATTAAAGGAACCTTCTCTGGCACCCTATCGTGCACTTGCCCAGAAGGTTGGAGGGAAAGTTTTCCACTTTCGAAGTTACACATGCTTTGAGGAGCGAGAACCGTTACGCAGATGCATTGGCAGCTCTAGGATCACAAGTAGCATTTGAAGGACCTACGGCAGATGTCACAATCAATAAAAGAAGCATCCCAATCACTGAGCTGCTGAGGGAAGAATACGAAGAAGGGGGCCCTGACAAAGAAGATTGGAGAGCTCCTCTGAAGAGCAAACTCATGTCTCCAAAAGACGTGGCAGACCTAAAAGCGTTGAAGGATTTTGTGCTAATTTCTGGAGACCTCTACCGCAGACTACCTGGGGGAATTCTAGCGAAGGTGTGTGAGCCATCCAGGAAGGGACAAAGAAGCTACAGGAAGTTCATGAGAAGTCATGCGAGCTGGAAGGAGGGGTAAGCCTCTATCGCAGACTCCAGCGCTTGGGTTATTTTTGGCCAGAAATGAGCAAGGAAGCGGCAGACTTGCAGAGACGTTGCCCAACTTGCCAACATCAACATGAAAACGAGCAGGTATGTGCTACCTTCCTTTCGAGTGATTGGCGAACTCCTTTCCTGGAATATTTCATAGAGGGTATCCTACCTCGGACCGGTAAAGAAGCAGCCCGCATCAAAAAGTTATCCACTAGATATTTCGTGGAAAGTGGTATTCTATTCCGAAAGGGGTTCCATGGGGATCCTTTGAGGTGTCTAAGTCTGTCAGAATCTCAAACAGTGATGAAGGAGGCCCATTCAGGAGAATGTGGGGAGCATCAGGGGAAGAAAAGGTTGTATCAATTGCTGTTGAACACTTGGCTACTACTGGCCAACAATGAAGAGGGATACGGCAGACTTCGTTAAAGCATGCCACACCTGCCAAATGCAAGCCAATCTGATCCATACACACCCCACCAATCTGCAGAACATGGCCACACCATGGCCTTTCCACACTTGGGGGCTGGACCTCATTGGTCCTATTAATCCGCCATCCGGTGGATATATTTGGATATTGGCAGCCACGGAGTACTTTACAAAGTGGGTTGAAGCCATCCCACTTCGCAAGGCCACCGGAGCAGCCGTGGCCAATTTCATTCGGGAGCATATCATCACTAGATTTGGCATTCCCCACAAGATCATCAGCGACAACGGTACTCCTTTTGTTAACAAAGATGTGCGAGAAGTGTTGGAGCACTACCGGATCAAGCACCGGCGGTCTACACCTTATTACCCTCAAGGTAATGGACAAGCGGAGGCTACCAACCGCATGTTGCTGAGAATTCTGAGTAAAATGGTTTTTGATTATGGTAAGGGCTGGAATTCCCACTTGGCGGATGTGTTATGGGCTTACCGCGGATCACCCAAGACAGCCACTGGTTTCACCCCATTCTTCACTTGTATATGGGACTGATGTTATCTCACCACCTGAATTACTTGTACCAAGCCCACGGATTCTACAAGGAACGGAACTAGAAGCTGATGTTGAAATGTGCGCGGAAGCCAGAGTAGCAGATCTGGAAAGCCTGGATGAAGCAAGAGAGCTAGCCTTAGCTCGCAGTCTGCGATACCATCAGAAGTTGGCAAATGCTTATGGAAAGACAGGTACACACCAGAATATTTTCCCAAGGTCAAATGGTCTTGAAGACGGCAGATCATGTGAGAAGAGGTCTGCCATCACCATCCAAGTTTACACCAAATTGGGAAGGGCCTTACGTGATCCGCGAAGCACATGACAGCGGATACTATAGGCTATCTAAAGCGGATGGAACTATCTTGGCAGACCCAATTAATGGGAAATGGTTGAAGGAATATTACTCATGAACATATCAGTGCTAGTAAGTTTTTCGTGCCCTTTGCCTTAGCACCAATCAATCTGCCATGTTATCTTTCGTGCCTTTTGCCTTAGCACGAAGCAATCTGCCATGTTACCTTTTGTGCCTTTTGCCTTAGCACAAAATCAATCTGCCATACTACTCTTTTGTGTCTGTTGCCTTAGCACAGATTAAGCAACAATATTGTTATTATTAAGCATCTTTGTTTGATTTTGCCTTAGAACAAATCCAACTACTGTGTGTTGCTTTTCAAAAAAAAGTGGAATGATGATCACCATTTATGCTTTAATATGATTATCTTATTTCACTCCACAAAACATTACAAGAAAAAGGAATAATAACAAGAGAATATATCTAAACAATAAGTATTTTACAACTAACAAGCATTTTAAACAAAGCATATATATATATTAGATTGAATACCATCAAAAGTCACAGGTTACACACTTGTCCATAGTAATAATAACACACAAAGTTTGAAACACTTAGACCAACATGGTCATAACAAAAGCTCACAAGCACTCTATAACTCAATCGAATAAGCCGTCAATCGGCGATGCAACTTCAACAGTCGTGGGGGATGCTGCAGCAGCAGACATCAACTCCCCTTGATAAGAAACCAAAACAGCAAGAGTACTCTGCAAAGAGGAAATTTGCTCCTGCACAACCTTCATCTCACTGGCAATTGCTTCGCCAAAGAACTTGCGGGCTACCTTCCGCAGATGCTCAAGCAGGAAGTCAAGATCAAAGCCAACGGCTATGAGGTCTTGCACCACACTCCTCCATGACAAAATCTTGGACTCACTCAAAGTCTTGAAACTGGTCCTCCTCATATCAGCTAAGACACTGCCCAACAGAGAAAGCATTGGTCCGCCAAACCCGGCACCAAACTTGAAATGGGTAGTGAAGTCCCCAAACTTCGCAGACAATCCCTGCAAAAGAGGCACAGCATCTTGATACACCCAAAAGTTGCCATAAGCAACCAACGGGCCTTCGAATCTCCAGAAGTGCCAATCAGGATAAGGATTGGGGGCTCTCTCCTCAAAACTTGCAAAAAACGCAGCAACCCTCCCAGGGATAATCACCTCTACTGCAGACCGTGTCTGAGAAGGAGCTGGGAGCCGCAGACACTACATGAGCAACGCTCTCCTTCTCCACAAGAACAGGTGCCTCAACATCTGACCAAAACAAAAAAAAAAGAATGTAACAAACAGAGGTAATAAGCATAAGAAAAGTAGATTGCTTTCTTTCACCAAAGAGATATTACCTTCTGGGACTACATCTACACCACGGACCTCTGTGTCTGCCGTGCCACCACCATCAGCACCTTGAATTGGAATCCCCTCAAGAGCAGGGACTTGGCCACCAGTGAAAGGCCCTGACAAAGGGTGATCAATAACCACCATAGGGGAGCCCTCCTCCCTAAGGATCCTCCCAAAATGAGGAGCGAACCCCAAACAATGAGACCCCCTCCACAACTGAAGTCATTCTAGCAAAAGGAGGATTCAAATGAAACTCAATCGGATCATTGGCACGAGGCTCATCAGGCTGGTCAGCAAATGGAATGATCTGAAGTGGTTGAGGCTCATCTGCAATCGTCTCTTCTGAATCAACAGAATCAGTGCCTGGGTCATAATCCTCCTCAGCAGCAGACCCTACAATAATACCTGTGTTAAAATTCGCAACAACAGGAATAATTCCATGTGCTATACTAACAGGGGTTCTGTCTGCCATACCTGCAAGGGTCTCGTCTACTGTAACTGGGGCAGTTTCATGTGCTACGTCAACAAGAGTCTCGTCTGCCATGCTTACGAGGGTCACATCTGCCATAACAGGGGTAACTTCGCGTGCTTCAGGAACCACATCTGCCATGACTGACGGGAATTTCACCAGGAGCTTCTTCTGCCATGATCGAAGTAGTTGACTGGACGGCCTCGTCTGCCATAACAAGAACAGCTTCATCTGATACAGTAACTCCCAAAGCCTCGTCTGCCATGGCATCATCAGAATCAGTCCAATCAATGGGACTGTCCTTTCGCAGCCACACCATCAGTAGGCTCTAATGCCACTTCTTGCCTCTCAGTAATGCTTTCATTCACCTCAGGTCGTCCCTGCACCGGCATCTACAACATCATCACCACCGCTAACCTCCTGCCAAAGAAGAAAAGAAAGAAGGTTCAGTCCCCTTGGAAGGCAGACACAGTAAGAGGTTAAGAAATGTTAATATTACCTCAATAACAATGGGAACTCGATCAGAACCCTCACCCTTGTCACCCACTTTCCGCTTAGCCTGAAGCAAAAATACAAGAGAATATGTATGAGTCCGAAGATAGTAAGCAATATGTGATCAATCAATAATGTGAAAGGGCAAATGAAGCATTTACCTGAGATCTAACTTGCTCTTCAACAGCTTTCCTTTTACTCCTTGTACGGTCATATATGGTGCTAGGGGGAGTAGGAATAGCAGACTCTTTCTCAACCGGAGTGGCAGACTCTGCTGCAGGCTCTTCACTTGAAGAAGGAGGGGCAACCGCAGATTTCCGGGTAGGCTTGCTCTTAGCTTTCTTCACTGCCACGCTCTTACTTCTAGGCTGGCTTTTGGCCTTGGTAGGAAGGAGGGGCAGATTCCTCCTGAATGGCAGAAGACTCTGTCTCTTTTGAAGGAAGAGAAGTGTCCTCAGTAGGATCCGCGGGCGGATCAACAGCAGATTTCTTTTGAGACTTAGAGGCCCCTGCAGCAGACTGCTTCTTCTTTGAAGTACCAGGAGCCATCAGGGCCCTATCTCCCAATTCTGAGGGAGGAATCATAGACATATCCATAGCCACCTTGGGGCGTTTTGAAGAAGCCTTAGCCGCAGACTTAGGCTTTTGTTTTGAAGCTGCAGGAGAAGAAGCACCTTTGCCAGAATCGGTCTTCTTACTCCCTTTTCCCCTTTTCGAATCCAACCTTAACCGTTCCTCCACCACCTTCACAGATTCCTTCCAACTCGAAGGGATCGCAGTGCTATACAGGATCCACCCATCTCGTGGACCATCCCATTCTGCGAAGCCCAAGCCCTGCCTCTCGGCATAAGAAATTGCGGTTTGGGTAGGGGAAGATAGAGTCGTGGTCTCCATAGGATGTGCATGGTGATTGGGCAAAGGAACCCTGGTCCCTCTGCCTTGTCTGACATAGTCTGCCATAGCAGCAGCCACCCTCAGCCAATACTCCTGCATTGCCACAGTGCATATGCCCAAGCCTTCCCCCACAAGGAATAACCATGCGCGATACAGATGCGCTCCAATAATCAAATGCATGGTCGTTCAAGAAAGGAGCCAATATTAGGAGTTCGAGGAAGGGTCTCACTGGGGCTGCCTGGCACACTCTGATCCAAACCAAACTGCCTACGCACCCTGTTAGGACAATAGTGGGTGTACTTCACACCCTCGTCACTCCACACAGGCAACCAACCCGGATTCACCGCAGACAAATAGGTCAAGCTTCTGGTGTCATCTGGAGATAATTCAAAGCTCTGACTAGCAATGTCACTAAACCAGTACATCACAGAATGGCAGGAGAAGTCTGCGTAACGGTAAGAATAGGGACGCCATAAAACACACTCCTCAAAGTCCATGGAGGGGACCAAATCAGGATCCCTCCCTCGCAGACTAACCCAGCGATAGACAAGCGGCAGATTGGTCCTTAAATCCGGGTACCTTCTCAAAATTTGGCGGGACATGTTCTTGAACTTTGCCCTTATTTGGCTATTGTCATTGCCAACTTCCTGGTAATTCAGAGAGCGTTCCCAAAGGAAGGTCTGCAGTGCGGAAGTATTGAAGCAGGTAGTAATAAAATGACAAGACCCACCGCGGATCTCGTCAAGGCAAACAGAATCTAGTTGCAGATATAAATAACCCAAAAACATAGCGGCAAGCGGAAAACGATGACCAAAAGAAATCTTTACAGCTAAGCGAAAGTACAAAGGTTTCATAGAATAATAGGGAGCATCACCAAACAAACACTTACAGAGCCAGTACGCGACGAAGGCAGCACGGCGGATAGTGGGCTCAGTCGCTTTGGCAAAGTAGACAGACCAAGCATTGATTCTAGTACTGGCCCGAGCCATCAATGCTTGTTCCACCACGGTTTCTTCCTCAGACATCTCAACGGCAAATGGGTCCATGTCGCCCAACACAGGGAGCAGCCAGTGGTTCTCCACGTCTTCCAAAGTGATAGTGAGTTCGCCCCATGAGAAGAAGAACGTGTGTGTAGAGGCACACCATCTCCGCAGAATCTGCCGCAACGCCTCGGTGTTCCGATACATATTGCAACTCCGCGAAAGGAGTATTGCCTCAGCCACACCCGCTCGTTCCAGGAGAGCACAGAACTCAACATCCATAAACTCGTCTGCCACCCAGTGAAACCAGTCTGCGGCAGCGGAGCAGGGAAACTCGAAATCGATGGGCACCGGTTGCATATCTCCTCTCTGGAATCCTAAGGTCAGAAATACTAGAAAGGGGAGGAGTCCCAGACCCGATCTGCAGTAGCTTCTTGGCCCCTCAGCATCCATTCCCAGTTAGAAGGAGGAAGGGAGACTTTGCCGGGAATGTTTGGAAAATTTCCACCGTTATCGTACCAGGGGTCCAGAAGAGGGAAGGCGAAATCGTCCCTGTCATCTTCAGGCACAGGGGAAAACCTAGAGCCGTCCACGCTCTCGTCGCCAACGGAGCCCGTATCCATGGTCCCAGCGTCTGCCGTAGGAGCTTCGGAATCGTCACCACTGGCCTTCGCAGTGTCAGGAGGGGGATGAGAAGAAGATGAAGCCATGGGTAGAAGAGGGGAATCGGCGGTGGGGAAGTTTTCTGCACTATTCTCTCTCTTTTCTTTCTCTCCTAAACAGAACAACACAAAAAGAAAAAAAAAACTCTCCTTTCTCCTCTTATTTCTCTCTCGTTTTGCAAAACCAAAGTCCTTAATGAGGGAAGTTAATTACGGAGGCTGGTGGTTGGGATTTAGTAAATCGTGTTTCATTATGTTTCATTAAGTTGATATTTGAAAATGTGTGTATAGGAATTGGCAGTAACTGATGCCAAGAAGGAGTGTGAAGAGGTAGTTACCAAAACTGCCGCCACTTCCTTCAGAATAGGAACATCACGATTCAAAAAAAAAAAAAAAAAAAAAAAAAAAAAAGAGAAATTTTGAATTGAAGGTTATGTCTGCACACATGCTCCACACAAACACTCACCCATGCCTCACGTGAGTGCACTTTGAGGCATGGGCTCGGGGGGCTAATGTAGATGCCCACTTTTTGCCTAAGTTATGGCAGACCAGAGGCAGTCCACAAGAGCCATCTGCAGTAAGCCCAAAGGAAGGCAGGTGACATGATCAAGGAGAAGCCCAAAGCACAACAGCCCACAACGGGCCCAGAAGGCACTGTGTCACTTGCAAGAGAAATCAATCTGCTGTAAAGCCCAAAACCTATTGGGAGCAATCTGCCATAAGTCCTCCAAATAATAAGCCCAGCCCACGGGGAAGTCAGGGAGGTAAAGGGTAATTTCAGATGGAGCCCTACTACTACATTCCTTAAAAAAGTAGAACACTCCAGAAAAATCAAAGAGGGGAAAGTCCTCTGAACTGAAGAAAAGCCATGTTCACCGTTTCCTCAGACGGCAGACTCACGCCTACCGTTGCCAAGGCTTTTCTGCACAGCAGACGAGGGAAAGGGGCACAGCAGACTAGAAGATGGGCAGCCGAATCACAGAAACGGAAAGAACACAACCAAAGGCAGAAAGGGAACCTGGAAGCGATATGAGGGGAGTAAATACAGACCGGCCTATGGTCCCTACTCCCTCTGCACGGCAGACAACAGTCAAACAACGGCAGATTCATGAAAAAGGAAGGAGCTCAACAAGAAGATGAAAGATGCTTCCATGAGAACACAAATAAAGGTAATGCAGTCACCAAAGCCCAAACCTATGGTGACTGCCAGTAAGTTTTCATTAAAAGGCTAAGGGGATTTGGTTTGGAGGTAGGGGGGTTATTTCTTAAAAGGGTATTGAAGTCTGCGGCTCAAGTGTATCACACCCGTTGGGGGGTATGAGCACAAGTGACCAGCAAACCTCAAACACCCTAATGAAGACACGTGCAGACAAAGCTTTCACCATGGAGCCAATTTCTTTCACCAATTTGGTCTGCGGCAATATTTTATGTTATCAGGAAACATTGTCAGCTTGACCCCAATGAATAAGCCCATTACCCAAAAGCTAAAGGAGTGACCAGGTCAAAACCATGAACCC
>OU015761.1:54947813-54966130 GCA_907173295.1 Fagus sylvatica | reverse complement strand
GAGGTAATCAACTTGAGTCATGATCCTGGTATTGATAAACCTGTTTCAATTAGCACCTCGCTGTCTGCTGTAGAGAGGGCCTGCTTTATTAATCTGTTGAAGGAGTACCAAGATGTGTTTGCATGGAAATACGACGAAATGCCCGGGATAGATCCGGGGCTTGTGGCTCACTCCTTGAATGTAGAACCTGGTACGAAGCCAGTTGTGCAGCCCGCAAGGACCTTCCATACTGAAGTGGAAGCTCAAATCACCCAAGAAGTGAAGAAATTGCTTGCTGCCGGTTTCATCAAGCCAATTCAACATCCGCGGTGGCTGTCAAATATAGTACCAGTGAAGAAGAAAAATGGGCAGATCAGGTGCTGTGTAGACTTTCGCAACCTCAACAAGGCATGCCCGAAAGACGAATTTCCCATTGCCAAACATGGACTTGTTAATTGATTCCGCCGCGGGCAGCGCTATGTTTTCCTTCATGGATGGATTTAGCGGGTACAACCAAATTCGGATGTCGCCAAGGGATGCTGAAGAAAACTGCCTTCCGCACGCCCATAGGTAACTTCTATTACACTGTTATGCCGTTTGGCCTCAAAAACGCCGGTGCTACTTATCAAAGGACAATGACGGCCATGTTTCACGATATGATCCATCAAGAAATTGAAGACTACGTTGATGACATTGTAGTAAAGTCTAAGAAAAGAGAAGACCATGTTGAAGTCTTGAGAAAAGTTTTTGAAAGGTGTCGCCTGTACAAGCTGAAAATGAATCCTCTCAAGTGTGCCTTCGGAGTGTCTGCGGGGAAATTTCTGGGTTTCTTGGTGCATAACCGCGGAATCGATGTAGATCCAGCCAAAGCTTCTGCCATAGCCACCATGAGGCCACCAACGTCTCACAAAGAATTGAAGAGCTTCCTGGGAAGGTTATCGTATATCAGAAGATTTATACCAGGTTTGGCAGCAGTAACTTCCACCTTTTCACACCTCCTAAAAAAGGGAGTCTCCTTCAATTGGTCTGCGGAGTGTCAAGAAGCTTTTGAAAGAATCCAAGCAATTATGACAAAACTCCCCACCGTGTGTGCTCCGATTGCTGGAAAGCCCCTCCGGCTCTATTTGGCTTCCAACAGCCAAGCAATAGGAGCACTGGTAGCACAAGAAAATGGCCATGGTGTTGAACAGCCTGTGTACTATGTCAGTCGCGGACTAAAAGACACTGAAACACGGTATTCAGTGGCAGAAAGAGCATGTTTAGCCCTTGTATATGCTTCTCAGCGTCTGCGGCACTACTTCTTGGCCCACAAAATTCAGTTGATGACCAAGTCTCACCCAATTAGGAGTCTGCTGCAACGACCAGTTCTCTCAGGCAGACTTGCTCAATGGCTATTGCAGTTATCGCAATATGAGATATCCACTGAAACTCCAACAGCAATTAAGAGTCAGGCTATCGCAGACTTATTGGCTCAATTCCCTGGGGAAGATGGCTCAGTAATTTCACAAGAGGTTCCTGGGGAAGTTGGAGGAGCACTGTTGGTCGGAATGGCAGACTCAATATGGACCTTGAACTTCGACGGCTCTTCCACATCTGTGTCAAGCGGAGCCGGTGTTGTACTCACTAGAGAGGGTGGCGAGACCATTGCTAAGTCTTTCAAGCTGAATTTTCCTTGTTCCAACAATGCCTCAGAGTACGAAGCTTACATCACAGGGCTAGCCATAGCACACGAAATGGGGATAAAGCACTTAAGGGTGATTGGTGACTCAAATCTCATAGTCTGCCAAGCTAAAGGGGAATTCTCATTAAAGGAACCTTCTCTGGCACCCTATCGTGCACTTGCCCAGAGGTTGGAGGGAAAGTTTTCCACTTTCGAAGTTACACATGCTTTGAGGAGCGAGAACCGTTACGCAGATGCGTTGGCAGCTCTAGGATCACAAGTAGCATTTGAAGGACCTACGGCAGATGTCACAATCAATAAAAGAAGCATCCCAATCACTGAGCTGCTGAGGGAAGAATACGAAGAAGGGGGCCCTGACAAAGAAGATTGGAGAGCTCCTCTGAAGAGCAAACTCATGTCTCCAAAAGACGTGGCAGACCTAAAAGCGTTGAAGGATTTTGTGCTAATTTCTGGAGACCTGTACCGCAGACTACCTGGGGGAATTCTAGCGAGGTGTGTGAGCCATCAGGAAGGGACAAAGAAGCTACAGGAAGTTCATGAGAAGTCATGCGAGCTGGAAGGAGGGGTAAGCCTCTATCGCAGACTCCAGCGCTTGGGTTATTTTTGGCCAGAAATGAGCAAGGAAGCGGCAGACTTGCAGAGACGTTGCCCAACTTGCCAACATCAACATGAAAACGAGCAGGTATGTGCTACCTTCCTTTCGAGTGATTGGCGAACTCCTTTCCTGGAATATTTCATAGAGGGTATCCTACCTCGGACCGGTAAAGAAGCAGCCCGCATCAAAAAGTTATCCACTAGATATTTTCGTGGAAAGTGGTATTCTATTCCGAAAGGGGTTCCATGGGGATCCTTTGAGGTGTCTAAGTCTGTCAGAATCTCAAACAGTGATGAAGGAGGCCCATTCAGGAGAATGTGGGGAGCATCAGGGGAAGAAAAGGTTGTATCAATTGCTGTTGACACTTGGCTACTACTGGCCAACAATGAAGAGGGATACGGCAGACTTCGTTAAAGCATGCCACACCTGCCAAATGCAAGCCAACCTGATCCATACACACCCCACCAATCTGCAGAACATGGCCACACCATGGCCTTTCCACACTTGGGGGCTGGACCTCATTGGTCCTATTAATCCGCCATCCGGTGGATATATTTGGATATTGGCAGCCACGGAGTACTTTACAAAGTGGGTTGAAGCCATCCCACTTCGCAAGGCCACCGGAGCAGCCGTGGCCAATTTCATTCGGGAACACATCATCACTAGATTTGGCATTCCCCACAAAATCATCAGCGACAACGGTACTCCTTTTGTTAACAAAGATGTGCGAGAGGTGTTGGGGCACTACCGGATCAAGCACCGGCGGTCTACACCTTATTACCCTCAAGGTAATGGACAAGCGGAGGCTACCAACCGCATGCTGCTGAGAATTCTGAGTAAAATGGTTTTTGATTATGGTAAGGGCTGGAATTCCCACTTGGCGGATGTGTTATGGGCTTACCGCGGATCACCCAAGACAGCCACTGGTTTCACCCCATTCTCACTTGTATATGGGACTGATGTTATCTCACCACCTGAATTACTCGTACCAAGCCCTCGGAATTCTACAAGGAACTGAAATAGAAGCTGATGTTGAAATATGCGCGGAAGCCAGAGTGGCAGATCTGGAAAGCCTGGATGAAGCAAGAGAGCTAGCCTTAGCTCGCAGTCTGCGATACCATCAGAAGTTGGCAAATGCTTACGGAAAGACAGTACACACCAGAATATTTTCCCAAGGTCAAATGGTCTTGAAGACGGCAGACCATGTGAGAAGGGGTCTGCCATCACCATCCAAGTTTACACCAAATTGGGAAGGGCCTTACGTGATCCGCGAAGCACATGACAGCGGATACTATAGGCTATCTAAAGCGGATGGAACTATCTTGGCAGACCCAATTAATGGGAAATGGTTGAAGGAATATTACTCATGAACATATCAGTGCTAGTAAGTTTTTCGTGCCCTTTGCCTTAGCACCAATCAATCTGCCATGTTATCTTTCGTGCCTTTTGCCTTAGCACGAAGCAATCTGCCATGTTACCTTTTGTGCCTTTTGCCTTAGCACAAAATCAATCTGCCATACTACTCTTTTGTGTCTGTTGCCTTAGCACAGATTAAGCAACAATATTGTTATTATTAAGCATCTTTGTTTGATTTTGCCTTAGAACCAATCCAACTACTGTGTGTTGCTTTTAAAAAAAAAGTGGAATGATGATCACCATTTATGCTTTAATATGGATTATCTTATTCCACTCCACAAAACATTACAAGAAAAAGGAATAATAACAAGAGAATATATCTAAACAATAAGTATTTTACAACTAACAAGCATTTTAAACAAAGCATATATATATATTAGATTGATACCATCAAAAGTCACAGGTACACACTTGTCCATAGTAATAATAACACACAAAGTTTGAAACACTTAGACCAACATGGTCATAACAAAAGCTCACAAGCGCTCTATACTCAATCGAATAAGCCGTCAATCGGCGATGCAACTTCAACAGTCGTGGGGGATGCTGCAGCAGCAGACATCAACTCCCCTTGATAAGAAACCAAAACAGCAAGAGTACTCTGCAAAGAGGAAATTTGCTCCTGCACAACCTTCATCTCACTGGCAATTGCTTCGCCAAAGAACTTGCGGGCTACCTTCCGCAGATGCTCAAGCAGGAAGTCAAGATCAAAGCCAACGGCTATGAGGTCTTGCACCACACTCCTCCATGACAAAATCTTGGACTCACTCAAAGTCTTAAAACTGGTCCTCCTCATGTCAGCTAAGACACTGCCCAACAGAGAAATCATTGGTCCGCCAAACCCGGCACCAAACTTGAAATGGGTAGTGAAGTCCCCAAACTTCGCAGACAATCCCTGCAAAAGAGGCACAGCATCTTGATACACCCAAAAGTTGCCATAAGCAACCAACGGGCCTTCGAATCTCCAGAAGTGCCAATCAGGATAAGGATTGGGGGCTCTCTCCTCAAAACTTGCAAAAAACGCAGCAACCCTCCCAGGGATAATCACCTCTACTGCAGACCGTGTCTGAGAAGAGCTGGGAGCCGCAGACACTACATGAGCAACGCTCTCCTTCTCCACAAGAACAGGTGCCTCAACATCTGACCAAAACAAAAAAAAAAGAATGTAACAAACAGAGGTAATAAGCATAAGAAAAGTAGATTGCTTTCTTTCACCAAAGAGATATTACCTTCTGGGACTACACCTACACCACGGACCTCTGTGTCTGCCGTGCCACCACCATCAGCACCTTGAATTGGAATCCCCTCAAGAGCAGGGACTTGGCCACCAGTGAAAGCCCCTGACGAAGGGTGATCAATAACCACCATAGGGGAGCCCTCCTCCCTAAGGATCCTCCCAAAATGAGGAGCGACCCCAAACAATGAGACCCCCTCCACAACTGAAGTCATTCTAGCAAAAGGAGGATTCAAATGAAATTCAATCGGATCATTGGCACGAGGCTCATCAGGCTGGTCAGCAAATGGAATGATCTGAAGTGGTTGAGGCTCATCTGCAATCGCCTCTTCTGAATCAACAGAATCAGTGCCTGGGTCATAATCCTCCTCAGCAGCAGACCCTACAATAATACCTGTGTTAAAATTCGCAACAACAGGAATAATTCCATATGCTATACTAACAGGGGTTCTGTCTGCCATACCTGCAAGGGTCTCGTCTACTGTAACTGGGGCAGTTTCATGTGCTACGTCAACAAGAGTCTCGTCTGCCATGCTTACGAGGGTCACATCTGCCATAACAGGGGTAACTTCGCGTGCTTCAGGAACCACATCTGCCATACTGACGGGAGTTTCACCAGGAGCTTCTTCTGCCATGATCGAAGTAGTTGACTGGACGGCCTCGTCTGCCATAACAAGAACAGCTTCATCTGATACAGTAACTCCCAAAGCCTCGTCTGCCATGGCATCATCAGAATCAGTCCAATCAATGGGACTGTCCTTCGCAGCCACACCATCAGTAGGCTCTAATGCCACTTCTTGCCTCTCAGTAATGCTTTCATTCACCTCAGTCGTCCCTGCACCGGCATCTACAACATCATCACCACCGCTAACCTCCTGCCAAAGAAGAAAAGAAAGAAGTTCAGTCCCCTTTGAAGGCAGACACAGTAAGAGTTAAGAAATGTTAATATTACCTCAATAACAATGGGAACTCGATCAGAACCCTCACCCTTGTCACCCACTTTCCGCTTAGCCTGAGCAAAAATACGAGAGAATATGTATGAGTCCGAGATAGTAAGCAATATGTGACCAATCAATAATGTGAAAGGGCAAATGAGCATTTACCTGAGATCTAACTTGCTCTTGCAACAGCTTTCCTTTTACTCCTTGTACGGTCATATATGGTGCTACTAGGGGAGTAGGAATAGCAGACTCTTTCTCAACCGGAGTGGCAGACTCTGCTGCAGGCTCTTCACTTGAAGAAGGAGGGGCAACCGCAGATTTCCGGGTAGGCTTGCTCTTAGCTTTCTTCACTGCCACGCTCTTACTTCTAGGCTGGCTTTTGGCCTTGGTAGGAGGTAGGGGCAGATTCCTCCTGAATGGCAGAAGACTCTGTCTCTTTTGAAGGAAGAGAAGTGTCCTCAGTAGGATCCGCGGGCGGATCAACAGCAGATTTCTTTTGAGACTTGAGACTTAGGCCCCTGCAGCAGACTGCTTCTTCTTTGAAGTACCAGGAGCCATCAGGGCCCTATCTCCCAATTCTGAGGGAGGAATCATAGACATATCCATAGCCACCTTGGGGCGTTTTGAAGAAGCCTTAGCCGCAGACTTAGGCTTTTGTTTTGAAGCTGCAGGAGAAGAAGCACCTTTGCCAGAATCGGTCTTCTTACTCCCTTTTCCCCTTTTCGAATCCAACCTTAACCGTTCCTCCACCACCTTCACGGATTCTTTCCAACTCGAAGGGATCGCAGTGCTATACAGGATCCACCCATCTCGTGGACCATCCCATTCTGCGAAGCCCAAGCCCTGCCTCTCGGCATAAGAAATTGCGGTTTGGGTAGGGGGAGACAGAGTCGTGGTCTCCATAGGATGTGCATGGTGATTGGGCAAAGGAACCCTTGGTCCCTCTGCCTTGTCTGACATAGTCTGCCATAGCAGCAGCCACCCTCAGCCAATACTCCTGCATTGCCACAGTGCATATGCCCAGCCTTCCCCCACAAGGAATAACCATGCGCGATACAGATGCGCTCCAATAATCAAATGCATGGTCGTTCAAGAAAGGAGCCATATTAGGAGTTCGAGGAAGGGTCTCACTGGGGCTGCCTGGCACACTCTGATCCAAACCAAACTGCCTACGCACCCTGTTAGGACAATAATGGGTGTACTTCACACCCTCGTCACTCCACACAGGCAACCAACCCGGATTCACCGCAGACAAATAGGTTCAAGCTTCTGGTGTCATCTGGAGATAATTCAAAGCTCTGACTAGCAATGTCACTAAACCAGTACATCACAGAATGGCAGGAGAAGTCTGCGTAACGGTAAGAATAGGGACGCCATAAAACACACTCCTCAAAGTCCATGGAGGGGACCAAATCAGGATCCCTCCCTCGCAGACTAACCCAGCGATAGACAAGCGGCAGATTGGTCCTTAAATCCGGGTACCTTCTCAAAATTTGGCGGGACATGTTCTTGAACTTTGCCCTTATTTGGCTATTGTCATTGCCAACTTCCTGGTAGTTCAGAGAGCGTTCCCAAAGGAAGGTCTGCAGTGCGGAAGTATTGAAGCAGGTAGTAATAAAATGACAAGACCCACCGCGGATCTCGTCAAGGCAAACAGAATCTAGTTGCAGATATAAATAACCCAAAAACATAGCGGCAAGCGGAAAACGATGACCAAAAGAAATCTTTACAGCTAAGCGAAAGTACAAAGGTTTCATAGAATAATAGGGAGCATCACCAAACAAACACTTACAGAGCCAGTACGCGACGAAGGCAGCACGGCGGATAGTGGGCTCAGTCGCTTTGGCAAAGTAGACAGACCAAGCATTGATTCTAGTACTGGCCCGAGCCATCAATGCTTGTTCCACCACGGTTTCTTCCTCAGACATCTCAACGGCAAATGGGTCCATGTCGCCCAACACAGGGAGCAGCCAGTGGTTCTCCACGTCTTCCAAAGTGATAGTGAGTTCACCCCATGAGAAGAAGAACGTGTGTGTAGAGGCACACCATCTCCGCAGAATCTGCCGCAACGCCTCGGTGTTCCGATACATATTGCAACTCCGCGAAAGGAGTATTGCCTCAGCCACACCCGCTCGTTCCAGGAGAGCACAGAACTCAGCATCCATAAACTCGTCTGCCACCCAGTGAAACCAGTCTGCGGCAGCGGAGCAGGGAAACTCGAAATCGATGGGCACCGGTTGCATATCTCCTCTCTGGATCCTAAGGTCAGAAATACTAGAAAGGGGAGGAGTCCAGACCCGATCTGCAGTAGCTTCTTGGCCTCTCAGCATCCATTCCCAGTTAGAAGGAGGAAGGGAGACTTTGCCGGGAATGTTTGGAAAATTTCCACCGTTATCGTACCAGGGGTCCAGAAGAGGGAAGGCGAAATCGTCCCTGTCATCTTCAGGCACAGGGGAAAACCTAGAGCCGTCCACGCTCTCGTCGCCAACGGAGCCCTGTATCCATGGTCCCAGCGTCTGCCGTAGGAACTTCGGAATCGTCACCACTGGCCTTCGCAGTGCCAGGAGGGGGATGAGAGGAAGATGAAGCCATGGGTAGAAGAGGGGAATCGGCGGTGGGGAAGTTTTCTGCACTATTCTCTCTCTTTTCTTTCTCTCCTAAACAGAACAACACAAAAGAAAAAAAAAAACTCTCCTTTCTCCTCTTATTTCTCTCTCGTTTTGCAAAACCAAAGTCCTTAATGAGGGAAGTTAATTACGGAGGCTGGTGGTTGGGATTTAGTAAATCGTGTTTCATTAAGTTGATATTTGAAAAGGTGTGTATAGGAATTGGCAGTAACTGATGCCAAGAAGGAGTGTGAAGAGGTAGTTACCAAAACTGCCGCCACTTCCTTCAGAATAGGAACATCACGATTCAAAAAAAAAAAAAAAAAAAAAAAGAGAAATTTTGAATCGAAGGTTATGTCTGCACACATGCTCCACACAAACACTCACCCATGCCTCACGTGAATGCACTTTGAGGCATGGGCTCGGGGGGCTAATGTAGATGCCCACTTTTTGCCTAAGTTATGGCAGACCAGAGGCAGTCCACAAGAGCCATCTGCAGTAAGCCCAAAGGAAGGCAGGTGACATGATCAAGAGAAGCCCAAAGCACAACAGCCCACAACGGGCCCAGAAGGCACTGTGTCACTGCAAGAGAAATCAATCTGCTGTAAAGCCCAAAGCCTATTGGGAGCAATCTGCCATAAGTCCTCAAATAATAAGCCCAGCCCACGGGGAAGTCAGGGGAGTAAAGGGTAATTTCAGATGGAGCCCTACTACTACATTCCTTAAAAAAGCAGAACACTCCAGAAAAATCAAAGAGGGGAAAGTCCTCTGAACTGAAGAAAAGCCATGTTCACCGTTTCCTCAGACGGCAGACTCACGCCTACCGTTGCCAAGGCTTTTCTGCACAGCAGACGAGGGAAAGGGGCACAGCAGACTAGAAGATGGGCAGCCGAATCACAGAAACGGAAAGAACACAACCAAAGGCAGAAAGGGAACCTGGAAGCGATATGAGGGGAGTAAATACAGACCGGCCTATGGTCCCTACTCCCTCTGCACGGCAGACAACAGTCAAACAACGGCAGATTCACAAAAAAGGAAGGAGCTCAACAAGAAGATGAAAGATGCTTCCATGAGAACACAAATAAAGGTAATGCAGTCACCAAAGCCCAAACCTATGGTGACTGCCAGTAAGTTTTCATTAAAAGGCTAAGGGGATTTGGTTTGGAGGTAGGGGGGTTATTTCTTAAAAGGGTATTGAAGTCTGCGGCTCAAGTGTATCACACCCGTTGGGGGGTATGAGCACAAATGACCAGCAAACCTCAAACACCCTAATGAAGACACGTGCAGACAAAGCTTTCACCATGGAGCCAATTTCTTTCACCAATTTGGTCTGCGGCAATATTTTATGTTATCAGTAAACATTGTCAGCTTGACCCCAATGAGTAAGCCCATTACCCAAAAGCTAAAGGAGTGACCAGGTCAAAACCATGAACCCCATGGATCACCGCAGACCATTATAAAAGAAGGAAACACAGTCATGTCAAGGCAATCTCCTCCAGCCCATAAACGACCTTTAGTCTCCATCAAAAAAGCCAAGAAACCCAAGTCAAGGGATAAGAAGAAGAAAAAGATCAATACCCGTACAAAAACACCCTCTGCTAAAAACTCCACAAGCATCTAATCAATTCCATTCCATTGTCACGTGTCTTCAAGGGATAACCCTCCCCTATCACTCATCAAATCTTCCTTAGTCTTTTCAGTTTATTGAGTTCATTAGAGTTCATATTTTATGTTATTCTGTGGTACTCACGCTTATGGTCTGCAGTGATTATTTGGTTTGATGGAAGGGTGTCTGCCATAGTCGCTTCATTGAAAGGAGGGCTTCTACGGCAGATCCTTATCCCCACTGTATAAAGGCCCAGCATAGCAGCAGATCAAGAGAAGTGCACCATCAGCCATCAGGCAAGCTCGAAGGCCTGGTTTGGAGTTTTGGGCTCAACAACCCATCAACATAAGCTCGGCCCATCCTCAACCAACCACGAGGTGACACATGGCACTCATTGAATTTTGAGCATCCACACTTTCAAAATAGAGTTTTTTTTTTTTTTCTTCCTAAAATGGCCAGTACTGTTGTTAAACGTCATGGAAAAAGCTCCAATCAAGTTATGCATTACTATTAACAATTTTACAAAAAACTTCAGCACATTAAAGAACACTTGAAAATATTTTCTCTTTCTCACACTCTCTTAAGGTTGCTAGCGTTGGGTCATTGGCTACTGGAGTGAATCTCTGGTTGTGGGATGGTGGTTGTTGGTCATGGTAGTTGACTAAGGGATGTGGATCACTAGAATGCGTTTGTTGGTGTGGTGTACTTCAAGACAGTGTCAAATTTGGGTCATCAAAGACGAGTCGGGTTGAAGAATTTGATAACACGGTCACAGATTAGGACTTCCTAGTCGAAGAACTCGACAATGGACTCATTATGGGGGCTTCTAAAAGAAGACAATAAGAACATGATTATCGTTGTGGGCCTTGTGGCTTAGGGTGTGTTCCTCGTGCTTGTCCGCTTACTAGATTCAAGCTTGTTGGGTTGTAGGTGGCCGCGGGGAGTGTAGGGAAAAAAATATTTTCAAAATTTTTTTTATAAGATGTGTCACAAAATTAAGAATGTGATGTATAATGTATTGAAAAAAATGGATAATTTAAGTAGAAAAATGACATTTTGATGCGGTAATCAAGAGGAAAAAAAAAAAAAATCAAAACCAGATGTGAATGCTTAGCTCTGTAATGTACTACAATACCAAGTTACACTCTACACTCGTACTGTCAACCAAAAAGAAAACAGTTACACTCATGAATTATGAGCAAAAAAATTCGGGTCATTTCACATACTTCAAGAATAGCATGTGTAGTGCTTTCTAAAACAACTCAACTTTGTATTTCGGTTTCTTATGGATCATGCCAAATATGATCTAAACGAAATCTTCAATTTTATCCTGGGGGGATAAATACTTTCTAGAATATTTGTTGGGGACTTTTGTTGAGATTTATTATATGGATTAATGGTCATCGATTCATTGGGAGTGTTGAGATTTATTATATGGGTTAATGGTCATTAATTCATTGTATGGGTTGAGATTCGTTGTATGAGTTAATGGTCATCAATTCATTGTACATTAAGTTGTCAAATTTATTGTTCATTAGTTGTACAATGAATCTGATTATAACTTGATTATAGGTCCTATACTAATGAACTATCACTATATATATGTACTTGTACAGATGATTGAATATATGAATAAAAAAAAAAAAAATTATTCTCAAAGTTTGATTTTCAAGTTGGTATCAGAGTCTCGAAACAAATCTATGACTAAATTTTGAGAAATGATCCTTTTCCTGAATTAGAAGAATGTTATGCACTAGTCCGCCATGAATATGTTCGACACACAACGATGAAGGGAGAATTCGGAAATTCTGAAGCTTAAGCCATGGTGACTCAAAACTGATCTAATCAGAACTGGCCTCCTCAACACCAGTAGGATCAAACAAGGTCCAGCCATCCTAAGATTGTTAATGGTGCTGACAAATCTTCCTACAAATGTACTCACTGTGATCAAATTGGTTATACCAAAAATCAATGCTTTGAACTTGTGGGGCATCTAGAATGGTGGGATCATAGTCGTGATCCACGGAAGAGGAATTCCAAGAAGACCTCCACTATTGCAGTTGTTGAAACAAAGACAGAAGACGATGTTGCTGGAAAGGTCTCGGCATTTGTATCAGAGGAAAATAATGGTGGTAAGGTTTTAAATATGTCTATACTTGTTTCTAATAGTGCATGGATAATTGATTTCGGTGCTACGGATCATATGACATTTGATTCTAGACAGGTCTCACCCCTTAAACCTTCCTCACAAAAATTGTACCATGGAATCAAATGTCATATGATCTGTAGCACCAAAATCAATTATCCATACACTATTAGAAATAGTGTGTAGACATATTTAAAACCTTACCACCATTACTTGTCGTTATTACCAATGCTGAGACATTTCCAGCAACATCGTCATCTGTCTTAGTTTCAACAACCGCAATAGTGGAGGTCTTCTTGGAATTCCTCTTCCGTGGATCACGGTTATGATCCCACCATTCTGGATACCCCACAAGTTCAAAGCATCGATTTTTGGTATGACCAATTTGATCGCAGTGAGTACATTTGTAGGAAGATTTGTCGACACCATTAACGGTTTTAGGATGGCTAGACCTTGTTCAGTCTTGCTAGTGTTGAGGAGGCCAGTTTTGATTAGATCAATTTCGAGTCACCATGGCTGAAGCTTCAGAATTTTTAGGTTCTCCCTTCATCTTTGTGTGTCGAACATATTCACGGCAGACCAGTGCACAACATTCTTCTAATTCGGGAATAGGATCCTTTTTCAAAATTTCGCCACAGATTTGTTTCGTGGCTCTGATACCAACTTGAAAATCAGACTTTGAGAAGAAATTTTTTTTTTTATTCATATGTCCAATCATCTGTACATGTACATATATATAGTAATAGTTCATTAGTATAGGCCCTATAATCAAGCTATAATCAAATTCATTGTACAACTAATGAACAATGAATCTGAAAACTTAATGCAAAATGAATTGATGACCATTAAGGCATTAACCCATACAATGAATCTCGACCCATATAATGAATTGATGACCATTAACCCATACAATGAATCTCAACACTCCCAATGAATTGATGACCTTTAACCCATACAATGAATCTCAACAACTTTTTTGGTTTTTTGAGTGCATTTCATGTTTGATACTTCAGTAATTAGAATTAGGTTTGTTGTGAGAGTAGTTGATAGGATCAACTTGATACACTTTGTAGCCTAATTAAGGGCATCTCCAACAGCCTAAGTAAACCCCTTTTTTCGTTTACTTGTAGAGAACCAACTCAAAACCCTTTTTCCATTAGATGATCTTTAGGGTTTTTATTTTTTATTTTATTTTTTTATTTGCTAAATAGTTTCAGGCTCTCTATAGCTCCTAATTGCTACAATGCCTCTCTACACTCTGAGAGCCACTATTGTAACTCTTTATCCTAATAAAAATTTAGTATAACTCAAATATTTTAATATATCCCTCCCTTATGTCCCACCCCATTTCTCTCTTTGCTTTCACCTCTCATCTCTCTCATTTGGAACTCTCTCTTGCCTCTTAACTTCATTGTGCTGGAGAACCAGTCGAGAGAGAACTGTTGACATTGTTTAGCACGAGCCTTGCCTCGTCGAGCCCGCTAGGGTTTGTGGAGAAATTTTTGGACTTTCTTGATGAGGAAATCGACTTTTTTGAGAGGGATTTGGGGGTTTGCTGGTTTTGGATTTGGGGAATTTTCTGGGGTTTGTTGCTTTTGGATTTTGATTTTGGAGTGGATTGATTTTGGGGATTTTCACGTTTGTTTGATGGGTGTTTGTATGGGTTGAGGTGGTGTAAAAGAAAAAGAAGAAGATATGAGAGGATGAGAATTTGTCAATTTGATATATGAAGGTTGTAGTTGTTACGTTGTTGGTGGTTGATTTTGGCTAAATAAAAACAAAGAATGGAGAAATAATATTTAAATGGGAAATAGATAAAGAATTGAGAGTCTGTTGAGAGATGAGATTAGTTAGGTGGTGTTTGGATCCTCTACTCAAAACAGCTATCTCGGATTTCTATGCATAAAATGCATTCTCAAAAAAAGTTGAGATGTTTGGTTGGGATTTTGGAAAATGTAAAATGTATTCTGCCTAGAATGCATTTTGTAAATTCTCATTTTTAGAGCAAAAGTCAGAATCCATATTTTTTTGGATTCTGATTTTAGCTTTTGATTCTGATTTTTGGGATCCACTAACATGAGTATTAATTACTTCAACATCCATTAAGTAAAGCAAGTGAGGGAAATTAAAGAAAGAAACAAGAAAGGGAGGGAAGGAAAAAAGAGTTAGAGCATAAAATTTATGTACAAATAGTTAATTATGGACTATAGAGTTTAATTTGTTAAATCCCCTAAGCTATAGGGATTAAAATATAATTTTTCTTAAAACAAAATATAGTTAAATATAGATTAATTCGATCGGTTTGGTATAGAAAATTGTAAAAATTGTTTATTTTCAAATTGGTTCATGTAAGTGTATTATATTCTTTTAAGGATAATTATATTTTATCTAGACTACAAGTGAGTAAAGTGTAATTATTTCCAATTTTTTATATTAGACATTAATTTAAAGTATAAGGTATTTTTGTGTGTGTCTTATATGCCTTATGATAATTATTTTTAAAAAATAACAAATTGCAAAATATATAATTGAAAAATTCTCAAGTGTTTAATTGCATAATATATAATATTGAAAATGCATTCTACACTTTGTCTAACCAAACGCAATTTCATTCAGTATAATCACTTTTTAACAAAAGTTTCAGTATTTTACCAAACACACTATTTTTAGCAAAATGTATTCTCTAGAATGCATTCCTAAAGTAGAGGATTCAAATGCAGTCTTAAACTAGTAGAGAGTAGTTTTTTATATTTAAAATCCATTGTAATTTTGTTTTTATTTTTATTTTTTATTTTAATTCATTATTTCTTGTTTTTATTTCTCTCCCTATATTGTCAATTTGTTTTCTACGTCATTTTTATTTTTTTATGAGAAACTTTGCTTGCATCGTAAGACCAAAAAAAAAAAAAAAATCAAATTAAGAAATTTAAAATTCAATTGTCCACATTCCAAATATTTTGAACCAAACATACAATCTATCTAAACGTAGGAACCATCACTGTATTATAGTTCAGTGACCTTAGTTGGGTTGGGTTGAAAATGCTAACTTGAACTCAACCCAAACTTGAAAAAAGGAAAAATAAAAACCAGCCCATCAATGCAGGCAAAACTAATCCAATCTTAGTACAAAAGTGAATTTACATAACAACCCCTACGAAAAATATGAAGAGATCCAGAATTGAAGGGCTTTTGTGCAATTCTATTCCGGGACAAACTGATAAACCCTTACTAAAACCCTACATACTCATATAAGCCAAAACCGAAAAAGACCACCGCAGACTTCTCAAAACTTTGGCCTCTCTGTCTTTGTTTGGTTTCTCAGATGGCAAAGCGTTTGCTTCCACTGCTTAATCGTGTTCTTGTCGAGAAAGTCATCCCTCCATCCAAGACTAATGCCGGAATCTTGCTCCCTGAGAAGGCCACCAAGGTCAGATTCCATGAATTATCCAATACCCACTTTTTATTTTTCATAAATATTTTATCTTTTTCAGCTTTCTCTAATCAATGTGTTGGTTTTCTGAGAAATCTGAGGAAAATTAAATAAACCCGTAAGGAATTATTGGCTAAATTGTGAAATACTAAGTCAAGGAAGTGTATTGGGATAAATTGAGTGTGAGATTCACAAGCTTGTTACTTTTTTGTTTTCTCAGCTAGCAAATGGGAGGTAATGGTTTTCTGTTTCTGGGTACTGTTTACGTGGATAAATTATGAGGAAATTTTCATTCTTGTATCCATAAATTGACCCAAGAAATGTGTTGGAATCAATGCGTTTTTCTCTGTTTGATATACTTTTGGTTACTGTTTACTTGTAGAACATTGTATCTGTTATAAGGTTTTCTTGTTCTGAACTTGTCTGGTTGGAATATTATGATTGTACATGCATTATTTGCCATGCATCATACTTGGTCAGTACTATATTTGTTGAGTAGGGACCATAGAAGCACAGAATAGATATAAAAATTGATACTTATTAGTTTTTATATTTGTTATTGTTCTTGTTGTGATAGTCAGTAAGGGAGAAAAAAATATTTTGTTTCTCCCGGGCATGAGCATAAATTGCTTAGCCTTCACCCTGATTACCCATAGGTTTCATGGCCTAGAGGTGAGTTCAAAGAGCTCTTCTTTAGAAAGGTTCCTTACGTTATTAAAAAAAGAAAAAAAGAAAAAAACCTTTTGTATGAGGGGAGAAAAGCTGAATAGCTATATTGGTATGTTGGGAAGATTTTGTGTTTGGGGTCCTTAAAAATGAAATATATCTAGATTTAAAGAATGTGGTCCTTTCCTTTGCTACTGATTCTTAGCAAATCATTTTCAAGTGTTTTGGCATAAGTCATTTGTATGCAATTTCTTGTTTGATGCTGTGTTCCATTTTTCCTTTTGCCCTTGTTCCTGTTTGGTACATGGGTTTAAGATGCACATTAGTGAGATTTTCTCTGGTTTGATGCTTTAGATGAACTCTGGAAAAGTTGTGGCTGTGGGTGCTGGGATTCGTGATAGAGAAGGAAAATTGATTCCTGTTAGTGTAAAAGAAGGAGACACTGTCCTATTACCTGAATTTGGAGGAACTCAAGTGAAGCTTGGTGATAAAGAGTATGTTATTTCTTCTTCCAGCCATTATTGTTTTCTAATTATAAATTGCGATAGTTTGGGGTCAAAACTCATATTAAAAAAGCTTCAATTATTTATTTTCTTTCAATTTCAAATGCATGGTTGTTGATATCATAATATGCAATATATTGTATGATGCATTTTCAATTACTTCAATGCATATTTGATGAGGAAATCATCATGTGATCTTGTGGCCATGGAACACAACATGGCTGGTTTTGTCATCTTTAGGCTGGTTTGTTGTTGTTACTCATTGTGCAAGTCACACTAGTATTGCCAAGTTGCTTCGGCCAAAGTTGTTAGGCTATTGTTCTCACTATTCACATCAACATCTGTAGCTCATCTAGTGTTGTCATCAGCTTTTTCAAGTTGGGCAGCACTTTTTGGGCTCTGCTCTCTCAAGTGCTGATCCCTTTGCTTCGCTGGACATGTATAAAATAGAACATTGTTTGAACCTTCTTGACATTTCCTCGTTCAGTTTCCACTTGGAAAGGTTTAGTCCTTTTGTTGGCTGCAATTCAACCTAATCCCTTCATATGATACTTGATATATAGAATGTGTGCACACTTAAGCTGTTTGTGGTGGTCTAGGAAACTCAGTGTTGAAATATTCGGATGAAAATTTGTATTTCATTGATTGAAAGGTAGTTAAAGTTAAATTAAAAAGATTTATATAAAAAAAGAAGTTAAATTAAAAAGAAAGCATTAAGGGCTCTGTTATTTTATTTTTCTGTCCATACAAAAGGTGCTCAATTTTAACCTCAGTTATGATTCACATGTTCCATGTTAGAGGAAGTTTATATATTTTCCTTAAGTCTTAATAATACTCAACATTTCAACATGAAGATTTGAAATTTTGCACATAATCTGAGTGTGCGTGTCTGTGTATGGATAGTAGTTGTTATTAGTTTGCAGATATATCTCTATTTCTTTCTCAATATTGTTGGAAATTTTATGTATATCTTAGGATACAAGGCAGAATTCTTGATTTGACAACAATGCTTGAATTTATTGCTTCTCTTTCTCAATTTTATGTCAATAAATTACTAGCTGCGTCTAGATAAGATGTTCCATGAGTGTTTGACTTAAAAAGGTATCTAACCAGAGGGTTTCATGTTGAGGCGTGGACTAGTGACCCATGAGGTTTAGAATTAACTTACACGGTCAAAGTTTGGTTGTTGCTATTAATGTAGCTGACATTCTTTTTTTGATTGGAGATTACACACACTCTGTGGGTTTTAAACCCATGACTTACCTCTGCTGTGCTTTTATAAGAGGAGTTGGTTTTTACCCTAGAGATCACTGGTTGTTGCCCTAGTTGGTTTCCAATTATTTTTTTCCTTCTGGGGATTCAAATTGTAGTTCACTTTGAGAAATTAAAATCTTGTTCATTGACCTGATTATCTGATTCTAACAATATATTCTAAAATCCGTAGTTTTGGATCCCCAAATTGCTCTGCAGGATCCTAGAGACTTGTTCATTGACCTGATTATTTTGATTCTAAC